>CADEHL010001102.1:787682-1253514 GCA_902827135.1 Harpagifer antarcticus
CCACAATTCCACATTTTACAGATTCATTTAATAAACTTTTACAAAACATAGGTTGATGTTATATCGGGGGAAACAAATAAATATTTAAACATTTCAATTCGTCTCTGCATATTTAATGCTAGTTTATGTCACAGATGAACAGATCAATGCAAGATAAGTGTCACGGTTGTCATGTCAGGTCACGGGTCTATGTCTAGGTTTGGGTGTTTTCACTGTTCTCTATGTCATGTTTTCCTCCTGGGTTATTGTCTGGTCCTTTTCCCTGTGTTTTTCCTCCTGTCATTAGTTTCCTCACCTGTGTCTCGTTAGCTGATTGTGTTCACCTGTGGCCCTTGTGTTTCTCCTCCCCTGCCCGGCTGTGTCTTGTCTTGTAATTATCCCTCCCTGTATTTAGTCTTGTCTCGTGCTGTGTTCAGTGTTGGTGCTTCTTTTGTATGTGACCCAGTTCACCGAAGAGTGTTTTGTTTGTCCAAGTTTATTTAAAGCCTTGAAATAAAGGTATCGTCAAGTGTAATCTGCGTTTGGGTCCTACCTGCTTCACTCTGCGTAATAGTAAGCACCAACCAGAAATGGACCCAGCAGATGATCCGTTCGAGCTGGAATTATTGAATTTTTCCTTTGATTTGGCTTGCTGCTATGATTGGTGGAAGGGAGCGTCCAGTGTTCTGCAGAAGGAGGCCGCTCTGGTAGAGGCGCACCGGTTGGCTATGGAGAAACCAGACTTGGTGAAATTCTTACCTGGCTGGATTTTGAACTTCATCTGGGTGTGTGATTTCCAGCCTGCTGACTATAAACGTCTCGGTGTGTTCCGTCTGGAGTCAACCCCTGCTTCTTCCCCATTTCCTGCTCCTGTCCAGGATCCGTTCTCGGGTACTCGTCTGGCTTATGGAGGTCCACGGAGTATTCAGGCGGCTGCTAAAAGGAGTCGCAAGGCCAAGCTAGCAGCCCGAGCCCCAAGAGCCATGGCTCCAGCCCCAGTTCCGGCCCCAGCAGCCATGGTTCTGGCTCCAGTACCGGCTCCAGTACCCCTGGTCCCGACTCCATTTTCGGCTCCAGGACTGGCTTACCGGCCAACGCCAGCTCCCCGTGTCCTGTCGGCATACCGGCCGACGCCAGCACCCCGTGTCCTGTCGGCGTACCGGCCGACTCCAGCACCTCGTCTCTTGTTGGCTCCCCAGCCAACACCAGCTCCCCGTGTCCTGTCGGCGTACCGGCCGACTCCAGCACCTCATCTGCTGCTGGCTCCCCAGCCAACACCAGCTCCTCGTGTCCTGTCGGCGTACCGGCCGACTCCAGCACCCCGTGTTCTGTTGGCGAACCAACTCTCCCAAGTTTCCCCTCCAGACACTTCTCAAGTCCCCTCTCAGGTCTCCTCTCGAGTTCCCTCTCAAGTCCCCTCTCAGGTCCCCTCTCGAGTTACCTCTCGAGTCACCTCTCGAGTTCCTTCTCGAGTCACCTCTCAAGTCAACTCTCCAGTGTCCTCTCGAGTCACCTCTCAAGTCAACTCTCCAGTGTCCTCTCGAGTCACCTCTCAAGTCAACTCTCCAGTGTCCTCTCGAGTCACCTCTCAAGTTTCCCCTCAGGTCTCCTCTCGAGTTACCTCTCGAGTCACCTCTCGAGTTCCTTCTCAAGTCAACTCTCCAGTGTCCTCTCGAGTCACCTCTCAAGTCAACTCTCCAGTGTCCTCTCGAGTCACCTCTCAAGTCAACTCTCCAGTGTCCTCTCGAGTCACCTCCCAAGTCAACTCTCCAGTGTCCTCTCGAGTCACCTCTCAAGTTTCCCCTCAGGTCTCCTCTCGAGTTCCCTCTCAAGTCCCCTCTCAGGTCCCCTCTCGAGTTACCTCTCGAGTCACCTCTCGAGTTCCTTCTCGAGTCCACTCTCCAGTTTCCTCTCAAGTTCCCTCTCAAGCCCTCTCTCGAGTCCCCACTCAAGCCCCTACTCATGTCCAGTTGGAGGTCCCGCAGACTAGTCTTCTGCCGGGGGTCCTGCCAACCCCATGTCCTGTACCGTTGGAGGTTCCGCTGGGGGTCCTGCCAACCCCATGTTCTGTCCAGTTGGAGGTCCCGCAGACTAGTCTTCTGCCGGGGGTCCTGCCAACCCCATGTCTTGTCCAGTTGGAGGTCCCGCAGACTAGTCTTCTGCCGGGGGTCCTGCCAACCCCGTGTCCTGTACCGTTGGAGGTTCCGCTGGGGGTCCTGCCAACCTCATGTCCTGTCCAGTTGGAGGTCCCGCAGACTAGTCTTCTGCCGGGGGTCCTGCCAACCCCATGTCCTGTCCAGTTGGAGGTCCCGCAGACTAGCCCTCTGCCGGGGGTCCTGCCAACCCCATGTCTTGTCCAGTTGGAGGTCCCGCAGACTAGCCCTCTGCCGGGGGTCCTGCCAACCCCATGTCTTGTCCAGTTGGAGGTCCCGCAGACTAGTCTCCTGCCGGGGGTCCTGCCAACCCCATGTCCTGTCCAGTTGGAGGTCCCGCAGACTAGCCCTCTGCCGGGGGTCCTGCCAACCCCATGTCTTGTCCAGTTGGAGGTCCCGCAGACTAGCCCTCTGCCGGGGGTCCTGCCAACCCCATGTCTTGTCCAGTTGGAGGTCCCGCAGACTAGTCTCCTGCCGGGGGTCCTGCCAACCCTTTGTCCTGTCCCGTTGGAGGCCCCGCCGACTACTCTCCTGCCGGGGGTCCTGCCAACCCCATGTCCTGTCCCGTTGGAGGTCCCGCCGACTACGCTCCTGCCGGGGGTCCTGCCAACCCTATGTCCTGTGCCGTTGGAGGTCCCGCCGTCTACTCTCCTGCCGGGGGTCCTGCCAATCCTATGTCCTGTGCTGTTGGAGGCCCCGCCGACTACTCTCCTGCCGGGAGTCCTGCCAACCCTGTGTCCTGTCCCGTTGGAGGCCCCGCCGACTACTCTCCTGCCGGGGGTCCTGCCAACCCTTTGTCCTGTCTCGTTGGAGGTCCCGTCGTCTACTCCCCTGCCGGGGGTCCTGCCAACCCTTTGTCCTGTCTCGTTGGAGGTCCCGTCGTCCACTCTCCTGCTGGGGGTCCTGCCAACTCCTGGTCCTCTTCCGTGGGGGATCCTGCCGAAGACTGTCCCGCCGGCTCCGGTTCCTGTCCGGCCGACACCGGGTCCTGCCCGGCCTCCGGAGTTGTCTGGTCTTCGCCCTCATGCTCGGCCCCCTGAGTTCGCCCGCTGTGGCCTTCGCCCCACTATGGACTCTGCCTTGCCCCCGGGCCGTCCGCCCGAGTTCCCCACCTTGGACTCTGCCTTGCCCCCGGGCCGTCCGCCCGAGTTCCCCACCTTAGACTCTGCCTTGCCCCCGGGCCGTCCGCCCGAGATCCCTTCCTGGTCCCCTACTGGGCTCCTGGGTGGTCAGCTTAGTCCCGTCCTCCGGACCCCCTCCACCCACCCTGGTGGCCTAGGGATACGTCCCTCCTCCGGACCCCCTCCACCCACCCTACTGGACTGTATTGGATTTTTGTTTTTGGGGTTTAGGGACGTCTGGAATCCGTCCCTTGAGGGGGGGGGTTCTGTCACGGTTGTCATGTCAGGTCACGGGTCTATGTCTAGGTTTGGGTGTTTTCACTGTTCTCTATGCCATGTTTTCCTCCTGGGTTATTGTCTGGTCCTTTTCCCTGTGTTTTTCCTCCTGTCATTAGTTTCCTCACCTGTGTCTCGTTAGCTGATTGTGTTCACCTGTGGCCCTTGTGTTTCTCCTCCCCTGCCCGGCTGTGTCTTGTCTTGTAATTATCCCTCCCTGTATTTAGTCTTGTCTCGTGCTGTGTTCAGTGTTGGTGCTTCTTTTGTATGTGACCCAGTTCACCGAAGAGTGTTTTGTTTGTCCAAGTTTATTTAAAGCCTTGAAATAAAGGTATCGTCAAGTGTAATCTGCGTTTGGGTCCTACCTGCTTCACTCTGCGTAATAATAAGTTAGTTAGCATCCGCAACTTGTGTTAATGAATAACGTCATGACATTAAATGTCTGCCAATAAACACCCCTTTCTTCCTCTCATTGGTCCTTTGAGTAAAGGATCTGTTTGACTTAGAACACACTTGGTTCTGGTTTTAGCAATTGAAAGAACTATATACAGTAACATATTCATGTTAGATCAGTAATGTAGTATGATGTAGAGTGGTACACTAATGTAGTGTAGTGCATATCAGTCCATGTACAAATAAAAATAATCTCCCTTCTCCCTAATGGTTTGAGCCACCTCGTAGTCTCTGCAGATACGCTGTATAAGGATATCCTCCTCCGCAAAACTACGAAATGGCACCACTGCATCCCTGTGAGTAGGAGCTGGCCTTGCACCTGCCAATAGTAGCTTTGAGACTGCTTCAGTTTCAATGTTCCACTTTGCATTTTTAAGTAGCTACAGTCCACATAACTTTTCACATTTGGGCATTTTATTTCTACAAGTCCAAAAGGTGGGCTCTCAGTTGGGTCAAACACCAGACCGTCAGGAGATGACCCTAACCAGGGGGCATCTGGGTGAATGACTAACCCACACGGCCAGTAATTGGTGTTTTTAATCCGGCAGTATTCCTGGATGGCAACCGGTTCCAGTGCCAGTCCCCTCTTCATTGACGCTGTTTGCGCCACTCCCTTCCCAATCCGTTGTGCCAAGTTTTCAGCCGAACTCTGACCTCGAACATGGCATACTTCCCTGAAACGGGAAGAAGTTATTCTTGGCCTCCTAACACGGTGCCATTCCACACTGTCGCTCTGCTCCCTTGTGGCCACCTCGATTTTCCTTGCCATGAGCAATGTTGTCGCAAGTGACAGTAGATGGAGGTGCTGTTGGTGACTGCACATAATCTCCCAGGTGGTAGGCTCCAGCCTATAGCCATCCACAGGTAGAGGTGGTGGTGGAGGGGCATCTGGGTGACGCAATATAACCCGGCTAAGAGGAAGTGGATGCTGGTATGAGATGGGGCTACCTTCCTGAACTTTTCCAAAGGTGCAGTTAACCAGGGGCACGTCCACACTTATAGCCATGGTGGTGATCAGTGGTGCGATGTCTGCTGAGAAGTCCTTGTATGCCTCGCAGACTTTGAGGACATCTGGGTCTGGCAGCTCCCCCCGCACGGCCTTGTAACGTGTACTCCTTTGAACATGTTTATATGATAATTAGGACTTTAAGAACAATTTTACACTCAGACAACAATCACAAAGTTGTAGCAGGCTACATACAATTACTTAGGACAATAGATATGACCTTACACCGTCAGCAACTGTGAACTGCTTTGGCTTAGTGGAAGTGAACACCATGTCACTCACTCTGCCTGGTTTCACACCCTAATTCACAAAAGAATTGTCAAATGAATTGAAAAGGTCGTTGATGCAACATAAATAAATCAGCTCTTGGCACAAAGGAAATACTAAACCGTGGATTGGTTGTGAACACATACTGTACTTACCATGGTTCTTGGCTTGTGCCATCGCTGCTCTGTTTCAGTGCAGCTGAGGACAGGGGGGACAGCAGCCAGGTTGAGTGGGGAGTAGTGTGCGGTCTGTTCCAGCTACACAGGAACACTTTGCCACTGCAATCTCCACAGGTGAGCAGTTCTCAAAGACAATCTACACAGTAAAACAAAATGTCAGTCATTTTAGCTACATCAAAACCCCAGAACATGAACCTGATTGAGGCTTTGAACCGATGAACACTTTTTATTTTTCTCCCTACTCTGAGATCGTGAGGCTGTTCATGCTTTCTCAGGGACCTGTAACAGCTAGCCCTGATGCTCACTCTCCCTGAAGGTTTGAAACTGTGGGGAATTGGACATCATTCATGTTATCCAAAAACAACGTAATAGTACATCATTAAAACGCTTTACACTGCATCAAGACTGTCAAGTTGTCGAAGTTAGCCAGTAACTACAGCTTTGTTTGTCACTTACCTTCATAATTGTCGATGTAACTGGATATGTACATCTTGAACCCCTTTTCTCTTTTGCTCCTCGGGGCTGAGCTTGACGCTCGTACCAGCCGATGTACATCACTGATGTTAACCTTCGGTAGGTCTTGGAGACATCGAGTGTAAAATAGTGCCATCACGTTAACGTTAGCCTTCTCACTTTGCTCTACCGCTATCTGTATGCTATATATCTATCTATTTATCTCTCTATGCTATCTATCGCTAACTATATCGTTATATGTATGCTATCTATCTTGCTATCTCTCTCTCTCTCTCTCTCTATCTATATATCTATCGATCTATCTCTCTCTCCATCTCTATCTATCTATCTATCGCTATCTACCTGCTCAACCACTCCACACCGTAGACCGGAAGTTTACAACCGCACACCCAGCCGCCGGAAGTTGATAGACGCCATATTGTGCACAGAGCCAATAGAACACAGGATAGAATTTAAAATTCTTCTTCTCGCCTACAAAGCCCTTAATGGGCAGGCGCCATCTTACCTTAAAGAACTCATTATACCCTACTGTCCTACTAGGGCATTGCGTTCCAAGAATGCAGGGTTGTTGGTTGTTCCTAGAGTCTCTAAAAGTACAATGGGAGCCAGAGCCTTTTCTTATCAAGCTCCACATTTGTGGAATCAGCTTCCAGTTTGTGTTTGTGTTTCGGCAGACAGCCTATCCGTTTTTAAGAGTGCGCTTAAGACTAGGGTTGCCAGAAACTGACCATGATCGCTATCGATTATTCGTGTGTCCTCTATCCTGAGCACTGGATCTGAGTCCTGGACTTCGAGTCGTGGCTGAACCTGTCTCTGCGGTCCTGCCAGACTCTCACCATACTACTTCCCTGATGGCTCCCACAAGATTGCTGACATCCTCGTGGATTCATCTTCTTATTACAGACACATGCATTTCCAAACATTTGGACTACCTATGTTGCAAATGTTTACACACGGCATCTATTGCACGTCTGTCCGACCTGGGAGAGGGATCCCTCCTCTGTTGCTCTCCCTGAGGTTTCTCCCATGTTCCCTTTAAACTGTGGGATTTCTCTGGAAGTTTTTCCTTGTACGATGTGAGGGTCTAAGGACAGAGGGTCTAAGGACAGAGGGTCTGAGGACAAAGGGTGTCGTATTGTCATACTGATATTCTGTACAAACTGTAAAGTCCACTGAGACAAATGTAACATTTGTGATATTGGGCTATATAAATAAACATTGATTGATTGATTGAAAAACAAATAAATAAACAAGTTTCAATGTTTTTCATATTGGATATGGTATGTTATTGGTTATGGCCATGTACTTATGATTTTATGATTATTTAAATGTATACAGTTCTGTTTCATATGGGTGTTTCCATAGATCTAGTCTCTGTATTTTCGCCTCAAAATGCACCAGATTGATAGATTTAACTCCAACATTTAAAACAATATCTTACCGGAGGAGCATGCCCCCGGACCCCCCTAGAGGATGTGAGGTCCACCCCCACTACAAATATGTTCACATGAATAGGTTCCTAAATAGATTTTCACATTTTTTTAAATAGTGACCCATGTCCATATGTTTATTCAGGGGTAGTATATTTAAACTAGAGGGCTATCACTATCGGCAGCAACACTGTAAATATTGACAAATAAATCCAGCAAAATGGCAAAAAAAAAACTGGTAGTGGCCTGGCTGGGTGTATAATTCCCGGCTCACTAATGGCGCGTTTCCACTGCAGCGGGTAGCTCGCTTTAAGCGTGCCGAGCCGTGCGGGGCCCGTTTTTGGCTGAGTATGCTAAACTAGAGAGAGAATCGCTGGCAAGGGGGCTACAACTACAACAAGATGAACATATCTGACCGTGATTTAATTGTAACACACGTTTCAAAATGATGCCGAAGTAACAACATACTGATACCGGTTAGTAACAACCACGAGTTAATGCTTTGACAAGTCTGCAGACAGACGGCAGGCGAAAAACCCTTTAAAAATGCATGTTTTCTAAATGGAGCTTGGCTAAGCTAACGTTATATACAGGGGTGAAAGTGGTTTGAATTTCTTGCAGGTACTATAATGCTACCCCGACCTTCATTGGTTCATATTGTTCTCCTCCCGCCCCCAGCTTCATGCATCCCTGAACACAAACTTCACATTTGTAATGCCTTTATGGTGTAGAAATTAGAAACACTTGACAATATGTATAGTCAATTATTTATTTTCAATTGTGCATACAACTTGTGTCAAAACTTAACAGACCATTAGCAAGGCATGTTGAGGGAGGTAAACTACACACTTTTCCACATTTTCCACAGAGGGCTGAAGTAGCTCTCCTCTTCTGTGTACCGGCGAGCCATGCAGCTTGTTGAGTGGGCTGCTCTTCTTCCTTTGCCCAGCCAGGTCTTCACATAAGGCAGTGGATCCCACTGTCTGCATGGTGGTCCCACAGAGCTGATGAAGAGGAGATTTGCTGCATTTTTTGTTGTAAGTTTGCTCCTATACTCAGTTATGATGTGGTTCATTGTGCTGAACCCCCGTTCACAGTCAGCATTGCTTGGAGACAGTGTGTCCACTGCCATGAGCAACTTCTTCATTTTGTTGGGAATGTTTCTTCCTCCACTGGCCTTGTATTCTGTGAATCCAAGATGGGCCTCTTGTTGGTTCACATGTAGGACATCACACAAAGCCCTCACCTCATTATCTCCAAATCGAGGATTGTCATGGTCCCAGTTGTCAGGGTTGAGGACTGCCATTTGATTGATAAGGCTGTTATAAGCCTCTTTTCGCTTGGCTGCAACACTGGCCTGTGCTCTGTTTGCTGTGGTTGTGAAGAGTCTTTCTTTCATATTGTCTGCCACTGCTCGGATGAACTGAGCAGAGTCAATGATGGGAGACCTGCCAACTCTTAACTCCTCTCGCCTGAATTCCATCACTTCCTCTGCCTGACTGGCATCAACTGCATGTTGTCCTGGATAGCGATTGAAACTTTCTATGCGTTTGACATACGTCGTCATGATGTCATGGGCCTTTGGGAGTGTGGTCTTCCTGTACTGAACAATTTCTGACAAGTTCTTAAGTTCAGTCAGAACATCTGCCATCAGTGCAAGACTTTTCAGGAAGTTGATGGAGCACAACTTAGAAAGCAGACCTTTGAATTTGGCCCTCTCTCTGCTGTCCCTTGTATCATTCTCTGATGCCTCACGGAAATGTTGTGCCAAGGCTGGATAAGACTGCCAAACTGCAGAGACTGCCCTCCATGAAGAAGCTACCCAGCGAACACTGAACACTTTTCCAATCCTCCTGAGGGCGATGTCCAGGTTGTGAGCACATTCACTCAGCTGCCGCATGTTTTTTGGTGACTGGCTATATAATGAATATAGGCTGTCCATGAATGCCTGGAAGTCCTTTGTTCCCCCTGTCACATCCAGTGCCTGGTCAACAGCAAGCTCCAGTCTGTGATTAAGGCAGTGCCATAGTATGATGCCTGGGAAGTCATCCTGGAGCAACTTCCCAACACCTGACTTCACTCCCAGCATGATACTGGCCCCATCACTGCAAAATCCAATGAGGATTTCTCTCAGCAACTCAACAGTGAAGCCATTTTTAAGCAAGCAACCCATAATCTGTTCCTTGATATGAGCAGCAGACATACTATCCAGCTCAACCAGGTCCAATGGAAAGGCAATGGGCTCCATGTCTCCATCAACACTAGCCTTCAGGAACACAATTAGTGTTGATTTGTGCCCAACACTGGTTGACTCATCAGCCAATACTTTGATTTTGCTCTTGGTCTCTATTATCTTTTTTAGAAGTTCCTTTTTCATCTGTGATGACACACGCTCTATTATGTCAACACAGACAGTTTTGCTATGCAAAACACGCCCTACATCAGCAGAATGTGCATGCTGCAGGTCAATCAGACTCTCAAAGTCTGTGAAAGGCTTGTTGTTCTTGGCCACATAATAGGCTGTCATGAATACCTTGGCAGTAGACTCAAACAGACTCCTGACTCGCGTTCATGTTCAGAAGAATATCTTTATTTGCTGTCTGAAGAATCTTGACTGCTTCATTATGTGCTGCAGAGTTCTTGTGCTCACGGATTTTTTTGCGCAGTGATGAAAGCTGGACATCCCTTGATTGACCAGCTGGGACTATCTTTCCATCAGCCCACTGAATAGCAATATTAACACCACGGGATGCCATGACACCCAGATCCTTCACATCATGGCATGGGGTACAGCCTAGCCTTCCATTGTGAGCATACATCCATTCATTCTTCTGTTTGAACTGTTCATATTGTTCTTCTTTCCATATAGAAGGGTATGCAGTAGGGCTAGCATCACCTGTGGTGGCTTCTGAGGGACCTGCTGCCACTTCTTCTGGCTGAGTCTCCTCTTCCTCCCTCTGGGCCTCAACTGTTATAAATTAGAATAAAAATGTATAACTAAATTCAGCAGACAGTCAAAAATGTACAAGTCTCTGTCTTTCTTTGAATTTTCAGAATATTGGTTACATAAATTAAAATACTAATACAATAAAATGTCTCAAAATGTATGCCACAATGTGCAGATTAAAATAGAAGATATCAAAACAAAATATTTAATGTTAAAATAGTATGCTGTGTACATGTTGTGTATATAGAGCAGGGTGAACAACCTTTTTTTAACCAAGACGGCGGCGACTGGGGATCGACTGGTTGGGCACCCCATATAGAGATATACAGTTTGCTAGTTAGCTAACTTATTATATTCATCATGGCCAGGTTCATGTCCATTCTCTGGGCTAAATAAGCATCATCACCTGTGTCATCTGTGGGCGTTGTTTTTCTAATTTTAAGCACATTCTGAGTTTCTTCATCTCTCTCCTTTCTCTTAAACATCTGAAGAATCGTCGTTTGCATTTTTGCTTTAATTACCACGTAGCCTAACTTTCTAGCTGTCATTCAGTCACTCCATTCTTTTCTCCTCCCGCTGTTCTGATCAAGTGGGGAAAAGCAAATATGTGACCCCGATCGAAATCAGTCGGAAGTCGCAACGGCTCATTTCAAAATAAACGTGGATTTGCGTAAAAAAATAGTTTTTCGGGGTTCGGGTGTTTTGTTTGATTTTAAATAAACAAAGTCTTGGCTTTCAGAATATGAAACTTGTTTCGGCAAATTCAGATGATAAATACAACTTAGAAGCTTGTAACGGCATAATTACAAGCGGAGAACGGAGTAACTTGAGGTCACAGCAGGCATAACAACAGCCGGTGTTTCTCGTTAGTGTTTTCCCCGGGAAACAAACACAATACGCAAAAATACACAAACACACACACACACACACTCGCGAGCTTCCCCCAGACCAGTAATCCAAACCAAAATATCTTCCCTTCGTAGTATAAATTCCACGGGTGGAGCTGTCAATTCTTCCTGGTCCTCCGGACCGCCTTGAAATCTCTTACCGGTACTAAGGACCGGGTAGGACCGGCACACTTTCAACACTGGTTATATATGCTCCGACCGTCCACACTCACAACAACGGCCTACAGACATAAATAACTGTATTCTGCGACTGTATTCTCCATGACACAGGCAGTCTGTGGTTTGTACTTGTTTAACTTTTGTCTAGTTTCTGAACAGATATGAGGAGCTGTGAGCTCTGAGTGCTAAGAGGTAACGGCTATGTTGTTTTTTGGGGCGCTCATTGAAGATGACGTAACGGCTCCGCCTACACTGTGTTACTATAGTAACTACCCCAGTTCCTAAACTGTAATGGAAGCGCAGCATTAAAGTGAGCCGGGCCTAATAAGGCCTAACCAAACCGAGCGAGGCCTGCAGTGGAAACGCGCCATTATTGTCCCAGTCCGGCCCTGCCCCCTCCGGAGGTGATCAGGGGACCCCCAAAACCGGAGGTTGCCCTCCACTGAGGGGGGGATGGTCACCAGCCGTTTGTGCCTCTTGGGATCCAAACGCAGGCTGGAGAACCACCTCTGCAGGCGGCGCATATGTAGTAACCCTAACGGGACCACCATGTGAGCAGCCTCCATGAGACCCAGAGTAGACTGTTAATGTTAACTGTGAAACAGTTAATAGGGCTTGTGCAGCCAGGCGATTGGTTCACCACCATCGACCTGAAAGACTTTCATTTAGAAATTGCTCCAGGGCACAGAAAGTATCTGCGTTTTGCCTTCCAGGGGATAGCATATGAGTACAACAGGCTGCCGTTCGGCTACTCCCTATCCCCACGCACATTCAGCAAATGTGTGGCCACAGCGCTTCATGAGTTTTCTTTTACATAGACGACCTCATAGTCATGGCTGGGTCCCGGGAACAGGCAATGTTTTGCACAGCACGATTGATCACACACCTGACCAAATTAGGTTTTGCGATCAATTGGGAAAAGAGCACCCCCATACCTCACCAACGGACGTTGTATTTGAGTGTGGTGCTCGATGCTCGGTGCGCGCCACCCTGTCAGAGAGCAGACGTGCGTCCCTTCTCCGGGCGGTGCACAGGCTGCAACAAGGGGCAACAGTGACAGCTTTGGAGAAAGCTTAAACAGTCTACTGAACAGCCTCGTTAATCTGAAGCAGATGTTGATGTTAATTCACCCAAACAACCTGATTGAAGTGTCTCTTTGAATTTACATAATTTAACCTTAATGTAATTCAGATTCATGAAGCAACAATAATCACATTAAGTGGTGTATGAATCTTACATTTTGAAGAAAAACATAAATTAAAAAATCCACTGAAATGGTGCTGCTTGGGTTTACATTTCTTCAACAGCTATAATTGTCATTGAAGCATTTGCTAAACCTAATTAGCTATAAGGACATTTGGTTAGTATATAAAGAGCTTTCCCACTCCAGCTTGAGGGCTGATGCTCTGAAAACGTATTGCTACGTATAAACCTCGCACATAAAGCTGTGGATTATGTAGTAAAAGAACCCACCAATAACACATCCACATTACAGGACTGTGTATTTATGTTATTGGATAAGCAGCTTAAAACTGCTGTTTAAATTAACTTTGCAGGTTTTTCAATTTAGCTGGATAGGAAATCGGCTATATTTAAAAAGGTGAATCCAAGCTAAAATTGCAAGCCTAAATTATGTCAACACAACATATGAAAGGAAAATTAGATTCACAGTCTAATTTGATACATATGGCAAGGCTGCTTATAATTGACATACTATTGTCAGTCTTTATTTGCTGAGGAAATTATCTATGGCAGCCATATTGTGCTCGAGCCAAAGTGTCATATGTTGGTGCCAAATGATGGCTCAAGCATGTGCCCCTGAATATACTTTCCCTTTTTATCCTTGTTGACTGCATTGGAAAGAGACACTAATGTAATGGAGATCTGACAGCTTTATACTGTAATTATTATACTCGCTGTCTGACAATGTTTGCCTTAACAAATCAATGAGTCAGCTATCCAGTCTTAATGAGCGATTCAGCTGGATTCAGGACTGCTTTAGTTAAAATATTCAACAAGCTATATGGTAAATACCAACGTTTCATTATGAAAAGCTTATTGGTTTCTCTGGTTGCGTGTTGAACTGGATCAAAACATATATCAGAGGAAGGATGTTCTATATTAGTCTAGGAGGCCATACATCAGAGAAACATGAAAGCCGCTATGGGGTTGCACAAGGGAGCTGTTTATGGTCCATTACTCTCTATATGTTACCGCTCGGTGACATCATCAGAGAGTATGGGATAGATTTCCACAGCTATGCGGATGATACACAATTGTACATACAGTGGGGCAAAAAAGTATTTAGTCAGCCACCAATTGTGCAAGTTCTCCCACTTAAAAAGATGAGAGGCCTGTAATGTTCATCCTAGCTACACTTCAACTATGAGAGACAGAATGGGGGGAAAGAATCCAGGAAATCACATTGTAGGATTTTTAATGAATTCATTGGTAAATTCCTCGGTAAAATAAGTATTTGGTCACCTACAAACAAACAAGATTTGTGGCTCTCACAGACCTGTAACTTCTTCTTTAAGAGCCTCCTCTGTCCTCCACTTGTTAACTGTATTAATGGAACCTGTTTGAACTCGTTATCAGTATAAAAGACACCTGTCCACAACCTCAAACAGTCACACTCCAAACTCCACTATGGCCAAGACCAAAGAGCTGTCAAAGGACACCAGAAACAAAATGGTAGACCTGCACCAGGCTGGGAAGACTGCATCTGCAATAGGTAAGCAGCTTGGTGTGAAGAAATCAACTGTGGGAGCAATTATTAGAAAATGGAAGACATACAAGACCACTGATAATCTCCCTCGATCTGGGGCTCCACGCAAGATCTCACCCCGTGGGGTCAAAGTGATCACAAGAACGGTGAGCAAAAATCCCAGAACCACACGGGGGGACCTAGTCAATGACCTGCAGAGAGCTGGGACCAAAGTAACAAAGGCTACCATCAGTAACACACTACGCCGCCAGGGACTCAAATCCTGCAGTGCCAGACGTGTCCCCCTGCTTAAGCCAGTACATGTCCAGGCCAGGGTTTCCGCTAGGATTTTTTCTCGCCGGTCAAATATCCGAACAGAATTTATTTTAACGGACACATTTGAAACTTACCGGTCAAGTTTCAATAAGAATTGTGTAGCAGAGTTTCCGTTAGCAGGTAATTACCGGACTAGGACCGGATATGCTGATGTTTAAAACTCAGTTAATGGGGCTCGTTTTTATATTGCTTCAGTTTATAATCGTAACAGATCGAAAAATTCAGATTCATTTTTCAATAAATGATTCCACAAACAACATCATTATTACATTCAAAGAAAACTACTTGTAGATAGAGAAAGTACATATATTCAAAAGTTTACATAACGTTGAATGTGATACACGGGGAGGAAGAGAGACATCTCTACAGACCTCGAGAGAAGCGATAGCAGAAGCGAGAGCGCGCGCGCTCGCGATCTCTCTCGCGCTCTCTATAGCTCGTCTACGCTCGGAGAGAGCGAGCTCGCGCAGATGCTCTATAGCTCTCTATCTCTATATCGCTAGCTCGCGCGTATATATCTCTCGATACTAGGTCTATAGTCTCTCGATCTCTCTCTCTCTCTCTCTCTCTCTCTCTCTCGAGATAATGATCGGCGGCCAAGCATCGATCGGAGCATCGGACATTTTGACCGGCAGGTTTTGAATTTACCGGTTTTTATTCAATTTTACCAGCTAAAAACCGGTAATTACCGGCTTACGGAAACCCTGGTCCAGGCCCGTCTGAAGTTTGCTCGAGAGCATTTAGATGATCCAGAAGAGGATTGGGAGAATGTCAGATGAAACCAAAATAGAACTTTTTGGTAAAAACTCAACTAGACGTGTTTGGAGGAGAAAGAATGCTGAGTCCAAAAAACACCATACCTACTGTGAAACATGGGGGTGGAAACATCATGCTTTGGGGCTGTTTTTCTGCAAAGGGACCAGGACGACTGATCCGTGTAAAGAAAAGAATGAATGGGGCCATGTATCGTGAGATTTTGAGTGACAACCTCCTTCCATCAGCAAGGGCATTGAAGATGAAACGTGGCTGGGTCTTTCAGCATGACAATGATCCCAAACACACCGCCCGGGCAACGAAGGAGTGGCATCGTAAGAAGCATTTCAAGGTCCTGGAGTGGCCTAGCCAGTCTCCAGATCTCAACCCCATAGAAAATCTTTGGAGGGAGTTGAAAGTCCGTGTTGCCCAGCGACAGCCCCAACACATCACTGCTCTAGAGGAGATCTGCATGGAGGAATGGGCCAACATACCAGCAACAGTGAAAACCTTGTGAAGACTTACAGAAAACGTTTGACCTCTGTCATTGCCAACAAAGGGTATATAACAAAGTATTGAGATGAACTTTTGTTATTGACCAAGTACTTATTTTCCACCATCATTTGCAAATAAATTCTTTAAAAATCAGACAATGTGATTTTCTGGATTTTTTTTTTTCTTCTCATTCTGTCTCTCATAGTTGAGGTATACCTAGGATGAAAATTACAGGCCTCTCATCTTTTTAAGTGGGAGAACTTGCACAATTGGTTGCTGACTAAATACTTTTTTGCCCCACTGTATCCGCTGAACCAAATGATGTGACAGCCATAAACTCCATTACCAACTGCCTGACAGCAATAAACAAATGGATGAATGATAATTTTCTTAAATTGAATGAGGACAAAACTGAAGTCCTACTTGTTGGCCCCAAATCAAAAAGAGAGATGCTAACAAATAATCTAGGAAGCTTAACCACTTGGATTAAACCGGAGGTGACAAGTCTCGGTGTCATCCTGGACTCAGATTTGAACTTCAACGCCCATTTAAACAAAATGACCAAAATAGCTTTCTTTCATCTCAGAAACATAGCGAAGGTAAGACCATTCATAAATCACAATGATGCAGAGAAGCTAATTCATGCTTTTATATCTAGCCGACTAGACTACTGCAATGCACTATGCACTGGTCTCCCCAAGAAAGCTATTGGAAGACTCCAGCTCATTCAAAACTCTGCAGCTAGACTACTGCAATGCACTATGCACTGGTCTCCCAAAGAAAGCTATTGGAAGACTCCAGCTCATTCAAAACTCTGCAGCTAGACTACTAACGAATACCAAAAGGAGGGAACATGTTAGTCCTGTCTTAGCTACTCTACACTGGCTTCCTGTAACTTTTAGAATTGATTTTAAGGTGCTTCTCCTCATATACAAAGCTCTAAATGGACAAGGACCCAGCTGCTGACTCTCTGATGAACTACACACCTGCCAGAACACTGCGATCATCAGATGCAGGTCTATTAGAGGTCACCAGAAAGAGTCATAAGAAGATCGGTGAAGCAGCCTTTGGAAACTACGCCCCAAAGCTGTGGAACACGTTACCCAACAATATTAGGGAAGCCAATACGTTTTAAAAATGCCTATCTCTTTACCAAAGCATTTTACTGATTTTACACTATTATACTGCACTATTTCTCTGTGTTTTATTCCCCATGCTTTTATTTTTAATTATTTTATCCCACTTTATGCTTTGCTCTAGCTGCTTGTTTTACACTGATTTTATGTCTTATTTCTTACTGATGTAAAGCACGTTGAACTGCAATCCCCTGTATGAAAGGTGCTATACAAATAAAGTTGTTATTATTATTATGTCTCGGTACGGTGGCCGACAGGTGCAGACGAGCTATAATGGCCCAAAGAACAACCATTAGTAGAAAGGCCCTGCAACAATGAAGAAATATCTCCACTAACTTAATGTAACATGCACAGCGTTTACTAAAAGCGCTGCAAGAAGCTCAAAACAACAGAAACCAGGGGACACTAAAAAGTGACGCGCACAGCTGGGACCGGTGCGCTTGCTGACGTTCCGGGATTATAAAGTTGGCCAACTGTCACTGATGGCACAGTTAGCCAGTTTCATAATTGTAACTGTTACGACCCTGGGTCGTTATGTAATTTGTGTGTAGATATTTTTCCCTCCTCCTGTGTCCGAGTGTGTGTGAGTGAGCACGCAGGTGGTGCCCGTTAGCTGATTAGCTGCCTTCAACCTGCTGATAAACCTGTCTTTGTAGACACGATTTATTTTCTCAGGAGTGCAAAACCCTTTTTATTTTGGATTATTCGTTTTCTCCTGTTCTACGTTAGAGTAGGTAAGAAGCCTGTACGTTTATTTTTCTCATTTGTGAGGTGAGATTTTTGTGTTAAAGGTTAATTCGTTTTATGGTTTTGTTACTCCCGTTTGGAATCAGACTTTCAGCATGCTTTTGTGAAAGTATTTTTGGATTCTGATTTGGTAATTAAATTACCAAACGCTTTCTCTGCCTTGGCGTCCATGTTCTTGGGAGTGGGGAAAAGTGGGGAGAGTGCAACTTTGTGCTGCGCCTAGGTTCCCCTAGGCCTGGGCGTAACATAACTTAAAATGGCTAGGTTAGCTATGTTAGCTTGCTAGCTTTCAGCAGATTTGTAATAAATAATTGGAAGGAATCATGGAAACACGTTATTAAAAAAAGGCCAATAAAACTTGCATTTTGGGTCATTTTCCAACAACATTGATAGTTGGCCATCTTTATAACGTCAACAAACACTCCCGTCTGAGCTGTGTACATACACAGGTGAAATATGACCAATAAACACCAAATAAGATAAACCTGAGTATCAAAATCCTCATTCAAAATTAGTATTCAGTCTGTGAAGACAGAATTGTTTCCGTTTATTGACCTTGAAGTTAATGTATTCCCCTCATTTTTGATATGTCACTGTCTTGATACATATAACAGTGGATGTGTTCTGTTTCTCCTTGAAGAATGAACAACTACAGGACTCCAAGTTTTGTGTTCCTAGTGGTGTCTTATCCGTGTTCAGCGATCCAAATGTTGTAAAGATCTGGTGGTCTTAGAGTTGTATGCCAATTCACATGGGCATTTGAACATGTATATGCAGTGGCAGCCGGCCCATAGGGGCGCCGCCCCACCTCTTCCCACATACAAAAATATTTCAAAAATATATATATTTTTATTTTTAATGAACAAGGTAAATATCATACAACTGGTATCAGTCAAATGTATAATCTACAATAACATCTCGTTTAAAATTGTGTTACGATGTCTAAAGTTACTGATAAGCCTTGCCCGTGGCATTAGTTTATCATTACCGGGCGCTGTGCAAGGAGCCCCCGAGCCAAACAGCAGCAACCAGCATGTTGCAAAAGTCTCAATAGTAAACTGTGCCGCCGACAGTGGCGACTGGTCATTAGGGGTAGACACAGCCCCACCTAGTGTCAGCAGAAAGTATTACAAATAATGATTACAAAAAAATGCAAAAAATAAATTAAAAAATATATTAAATATATTTTAAGATCATGTTTAATCATCTGATTCGTCTCATTGCTGTTTCAGTCTGTGTTCTTCTAATTAGTGTCTGCAGTGTGTGCCTATTGAGCTGTTTAGAGCCATGTGGGACAAAACCCGATCCTGCCCCTCCCTCTCACTGTCTAAGTGAACGGTGACTGTAAAAACTACACTGCGCATGCTCAGAATATTTTCCTATTTAATGTGTGTGGCAAAAAAAATATGACCATAGGGGCATAGAGCTGCCATCCCCACCATACGTCATCTCACATCATTCAGAGCTGATTGGCTGTAAGTACATGTGCCGTGAAAAGGAGACGAGAGAGCTGCAGTGAGGCGTCCTAAAACCCGGAAGTAAGCTGCGCATGGCTTCCCTCGACAAAAAAGCAATGATATTTCTCCATATGATTTTAAAAAATAGCTCCAAATAAGATCTGTGGGAAACAAACCTGTTAGATAAATGCACGTTTTGTTCAGCCGGATAATATCCACATGTCTACCCTACTTTTATAATTTTCGAATCATAAATCTATTGATTAGATTAGATTTATGATAGACGTTTGAAACTACATGAACATAAGGAGGACTTTTACAAAAAAGTAATAGAGATTTTTGTCCAGAAGGATAGGCAAATGGACTTCATCTTCAACTCAAGGTAAGACCACCATGTTATTGAAAATGGGATCTTACTAAGAGAGAACAATTCAATATTTAAATGATAAAATTATATTTGTTGGGTATCCTTCTGTTGAACTGTCTGTTTAAAATTAATTGAAGCATCAGACAAAAAAAGCTTTTGAAAATAATATTATATTTTGATTTAAATAATATTTGTAAACCTGAAGAGTCGGAGCCAGTGCCTCACCAGCCATGAACCTGCAGAAGCTTATAGACATCTAAGTTTTTTGTGCCCCACCACCTTTGTACATATAAAAACGCCACTGGGCGCCGAAACATAATTTCAGCCAATCAGCCCCATCAAATATTTTGGTCACGAGGGCACTCACGTTGGCGCCCACGTTGCTTACGTGCGTTGACGTGAGTTGTTTTTTAGACTCGTGAGTGACCAAGGTGACGCAGTAGTTGGATGAGAATGGTGTGCAGGTGGAGTCGCCGGACCTTGGTCCGCACCCAATTCCGTGCAAGAGCTACTCTCCAATCCTTTCGAAAGGAGAAGTTTGGGAGATAAACTGTTGCTTAAAGAGCTTGGACCGGACCAACCCGATTTCTATATATCACAGCAAGCTCGTGAAAAAGACAAAACGTATCAACGAGGCTTCTCACGCAGCTGGTACACCAGAAAGACATGGCTAGCTGGATGCAAACAGGTAAATGCTGTCTTTTGTTTCCCATGCTTGCTCTTCAAACAGCCGGGGACAGATACGATCTGTTCAGAAACTAGACAAAAGTTAAACAAGTACAAACCACAGACTGTCTGTGTCATGGAGAATACAGTCGCTGGTTTATTTATGTCTGGAGGCCGTTGTGAGTGTGGACGGTCGGAGCATATATAACATTAGCTTAGCCGATCTCCATTCAGAAAACACGCATTTTAAAAGGTGTTTCTCTGCAGTCTGTCTGCAGACTTGTCAAAGCATTAATTCATGGTTGTTACTAACCGGTATCAGTATGTTGTTACTTCGGCATCATTTAGAAACGTGTATTACAATTAAATCACGGTCAAATATGTTCATCTTGTTGTAGTTGTAGCCCCCTTGCCAGCGATTCTCTCTCTAGTGTAGCATACTCAGCCTGACTCAGCCTGGTTGTTCCTGGCCCTCGAACCACGATTTTATGGGGCCAGAAAAACTGTGAACCCGCTAGCCGGTACTAGGCCAAGTGGAAACGCAACCAAAACGGGCCCCGCACTGCAGTGGAAACGCGCCATTACTTCACCAGAAGTCCTAATTTAAGGGGTAATTTCTCCCAAAAAAAATGTTTTACTCACTATATCAACAGCCCCACCAAAAATATTTCCCACCAGCCGCCACTGTGTATATGGCATTAGTAGTAGAGATATTTGCTCCCTGTGTGTGGTTGGTAGAATGTTGTACTTTTACGTATTAAGGGGCTATGTTGGCAGGGTCAAAAGAGCAACAGAGAGGAAATGTCAGGATGATGGAGGGTGGAGGTTGGCTCTCACCGGCATATCACGTAGGGTCTCTTGCAGACCACAGAAGGGTTCTAAGAAAGGCCATGAATTAATGCTGAATCATCGTCAATAATATGCCTGTGTATTCCCTATCAATGACCTTGGACATGAAGTTGAATATTGACTAAAAACCACACCGTAACTTTTGTGTAATTCATTGCAAGCACATCCTCTCCTTAAGTAGAATAACTAATACAACACACAGTCAAAGTACTGCATTCAGAATGGTACTTAAGTCAAAGTATGTAAGTATGCTCAGGAAAATGTATTTAAAGTGAAAGAATAAAAGTAATTATTGCAGAATAAAATCTCAAAATTGTGAAATGTTTTTACACAAAATACTTTTGCCCCGGGATTCCACCGGGTCCGTTTGCACCGCGTCACGGTACTTCTTAGACGACTTGCACAAATAATATGAACTACTTTTACTGTGTACTTTTTCAGTAATTTGAGTTTCAAAGTCCTCTCCGGAGAACAAGAATGAGCATTTTTGTCAACTTTAATGTGGTCTAAAAAACATTTCTTCCATAGACATATGACACTGCCAGGTTCTTCTGCCCTAGTTGCAGAGAAAGCAATTCCAATTGCTGGCCCTGGCTTCTTGGAGTTGGTCCTGGTTCATCCCCAGGCACTGCTCATGGAACCATCTTTCACAGGTGTCACACTGTATCTGTAAAATGAAATGAGTGACCATCAAATCTGATACCTCTTGTCATCGGAAATGATGAAGTAATGAAGTGCAATAGAGAATCATTTTGGCAAAATTAGATTCATGTCAACTTTATTACATGTAGCTATAGTCTGTAGCATACTCGCCTCAAACACCAGTTTAATATCTGAAAATAACTGTCGTCTACATTTTCAGTTTTTCAAATAAAAATGTTTTTTAGGTAGAAGATTTATAGTTCTGGGAAAACCCCATGTTGCATCACTATAATGTAGTCACCTTGTGGTATTCTTAATTGGTCAGTTATGTATTGCATACGAGCTGCTTCTCCCTGCTTCCCATACTTTGATAGTGACTTACAGGATGTTGGTGTGTGAAAGAGGACACAGCAGCTAACACACACACCTCTTTCCAAGTGGTCCGTTTTACATTAGGAGTGTTGCCTCAAGGTGTAACTTGGTTTCCAGGCCTGATCTGGTGGACATGTACCGTCAGTCTCCCAGCGTCGTAGAGTGAGGTGGAGGAACCGCGGGGGGCGCTAATTCAGTGCCCCATATTGCTATTTTCCAAGCTAATGTAGCTTTGTCATATTTGTCAACGATTTCAACGATGTCAATATTTGAGGCTATTGTCATCATGTGGCTGGACTTAGGCTCAAACCTGGGGTGAAGCTACACTTTAATATGTTGCTATTAGACATGATTAGAATTGTCAGTATCCCTATTCCACGACTCATCACATTTTATATTCTCTCTGTTCATTATATGTGTAAACAATGTATATACATTACCATTTATCTGACTGTTTTGTTAGTAAATCAATATATATCGGTTCCACAGTCATTTTGAATAGAGTTAGTGTGTGTGGGCAGCAGCTGGCGCGACGCACGAGGTTGCTGTAAAAAAATGATTCGGCATGCGCCGAAAAGTAGAAATGGAAGCCCTGCAGCGTTTCAGCTGACCGCCTGATCTGGAGAGACCCAGTGACTCAACAGGTTTGTAAATACATCTAATATCATAAATTGAATTTGATTAGAATATGATGAAGCCCTATTATAACTACACTACGACAAACACTCACCCAATCTGTAGTGGGAGGCCCGGATCCTGGGGGCTTTGAGGCAGAGCACATTGCACAGTAGTTCTCCATGTGAAACACGGCAGGAACAGAACATAATGTTATTTAGACATCCTGTATATGGATACAGTTAACAGTTTATTGGCAGCAGAAGTCAAATTCTATGCAGCTGTTCAGCTGTAAAGTATAGCTTATGAACTCTAAATGGATCATGAATGGGATCATTAACACAGGTTTAATATGTTTTTAACTTAAGGATGGATGTTTTAAAAAGAAGACTATGTACACCGTGTGAACAGAACAACATATAAGCAGACATACATAAACAATCTGTAATATTCTAAACATTATAGGCAATGACCTGTATGCAACACATTTAAAAATGCAGGAATGTATATTTGTCACTGTTTCACTCTAAGCCCTGTTTTGTGTTCCATATTTCCCCCATGCCTCCTGCCTCTCTGCCTGGAAGCTTCTGTTCCTCGATGCCTGGTACCATCTGTATTCGTTTCCTCTTCCCTGCTCTCCTGACACAACCCGTGACAGTTGAAGTTATTCTTCACTGTTAATGTCTCAATGGAGTGTGTGTGAGAGAAATAGAAGTTATGGGTTCAACTGAGATGTGTATGGATATTTGGTTTGGGCCCTGTGCTTAAAATCAATGATGCTGTAGGCTATAAAAGCTGTAGTGTGTGGACTCAAAGGCAAGTGTACAGGCTGTAGTTATTGTAGATTTGTTTGATTGCATTGGATTAATAGAAGTTCATCATTTCCATAACAACTAACTAAGAACCATAACATAAAGCAGGACAAATGACTTACAAACCTGAACCATTGAGTATTGAAAGTGCAAACTGTCTCCTCTCACAAGCCATCTCCTTTTTGGATGTCCCAAAGGACATACTTGGTAATGCAGGAAAGGCCTCCATCACTGCTCTCGCCATCGACACACTAACACACAGAATCACACCAACACACAGAATCACACTAACACACAGAATCACACCAACACACAGAATCACACTAACACACAGAATCACACCACACACAGAATCACAACACACAGAATCACACACAACACACAGAATCACACCAAGCACAGAATCAACCAACACACAGAATCACACCAACACACAGAATCACACCAACACACAGAATCACACTAACACACAGAATCACACCAACACACAGAATCACACCAACACACAGAATCACACCAACACACAGAATCACACCAACACACAGAATCACACTAACACACAGAATCACACCAACACACAGAATCACACTACACACAGAATCACACCAACACACAGAATCACACCAACACACAGAATCACACTAACACACAGAATCACACTAACACACAGAATCACACCTACACACAGAATCACACCTACACACAGAATCACACCAACACACAGAATCACACTAACACACAGAATCACACTAACACACAGAATCACACCTACACACAGAATCACACCTCACAAAAACCACCCAACACACAGAATCACATACACACAGAATCACCACCAAAACAGAATCACACCTATCACACAGAATCACACCAACAACAGAATCACACCAACACACAGAATCACAATAACACACAGAATCACACCTAACACACAGAATCACACCAACACACAGAATCACACCAACACACAGAATCACACCAACACACAGAATCACACCAACACACACACACAAACACACATGAATCCACAACCAACACACAGAATCACACTAACACCACAGGAATCACACTACACACAGAATCACACCAACACACAGAATTCACACCAACACACAGAATCACACCAACACACAGAACCACCACTAACACACAGCATCACACCTAACACAACAGAATCACACCAACACACAGAATCACACCCAACACACAGAATCCACACCAACACACAAGAATTCACACAACACAAGAATCACACCAAACACACAGAATCACCAACACACAGAATCACACCTAACACACACACACACACACACACAGAATCACACCAACACACAGAATCACACCAACACACAGAATCACACCAACACACAGAATCACACTAACACACAGAATCACACAACACACAGAATCACACCTACACACAGAATCACACCTACACACAGAATCACACCAACACACAGAATCCAGCTAACTATACAACAGAATCACACTAACACACAGAATCACACCTACACACAGAATCACACCAACACACAGAATCACACCAACACACAGAATCACACCTACACACAGAATCACACCAACACACAGAATCACACCAACACACAGAATCACACTAACCCAAACCCCCCAACAGAATCACACTAACACACAGAATCACACCAACACACAGAATCACACCTACACACAGAATCACACCAACACACAGAATCACACCAACACACAGAATCACACTAACACACAGAATCACACTAACACACAGAATCACACCTACACACAGAATCACACCAACACACAGAATCACACCAACACACAGAATCACACCACCAACACACAGAATCACACTAACACACAGAATCACACTAACACACAGAATCACACCAACACACAGAATCACACCTACACACAGAATCACACCAACACACAGAATCACACCTACACACAGAATCACACCCAACACACAGAATCACACCAACACACAGAATCACACTAACACACAGAATCACACCAACACACAGAATCACACCAACACACAGAATCACACTAACACACAGAATCACACCTACACACAGAATCACACCAACACACAGAATCACACTTCTCATCTGCGCTACATGGTTTACCGGTAACATTACAACACTGAATTGACATTTCAATAAAAATGATCAAACTATTAATAACTAATAGTTGTAATGAGGTAATTAACACAACTTGAAGAATGTACATGACAAACTACATGGGCTGTGTCAACAACCAGCCTCTCATCACTTTTACAATTCCCCTAAAAAATAAACTGAAACTTGATAATTCAGAAACTAATGACTTATTTTTTAACATAATTGACTCTTTTATACTTTAAACTTGTATAATAATCAAGACACTGAAATAAATATAAGAATATATATATATATATATATATATATATATATATATATATATATGTAGCAGAAGCATAAATATTACATATAGTAGTTAAAGTAAAAAACGATGTTACCATGGTAACAATGACCCCACAGCTACTGCCATCACGTTGAACTGGATGGTGCATGGTTGCTCCTCTCCTCTACAGTCCCCCAGTCCTCCGTGCCTTAGCAGGTCCTCCTTGCCATAGCAGGTCCTCCGTGCCATAGCAGGTCCTCCTTGCCATAGCAGGTCCTCCTTGCCAAAGCAGGTCCTCCGTGCCATAGCAGGTCCTCCGTGTCATAGCAGGTCCTCCTTGCCATAGCAGGTCCTCCGTGCCAAAGCAGGTCCTCCTTGCCATAGCAGGTCCTCCTTGCCATAGCAGGTCCTCCTTGCCAAAGCAGGTCCTCCTTGCCATAGCAGGTCCTCCGTGCCATAGCAGGTCCTCCTTGCCATAGCAGGTCCTCCTTGCCATAGCAGGTCCTCCGTGCCATAGCAGGTCCTCCTTGCCATAGCAGGTCCTCCTTGCCAAAGCAGGTCCTCCGTGCCATAGCAGGTCCTCCGTGTCATAGCAGGTCCTCCTTGCCATAGCAGGTCCTCCTTGCCATAGCAGGTCCTCCGTGCCATAGCAGGTCCTCCTTGCCATAGCAGGTCCTCCTTGCCATAGCAGGTCCTCCTTGCCATAGCAGGTCCCCCTTGCCATAGCAGGTCCTCCTTGCCATAGCAGGTCCCCCTTGCCATAGCAGGTCCTCCTTGCCATAGCAGGTCCCCCTTGCCATAGCAGGTCCCCCTTGCCATAGCAGGTCCTCCTTGCCATAGCAGGTCCTCCTCATCTTGCAGTATTCCCTTTGTAAAACACATGGTGGAATAGTCTCTAATGTAACTCCCAACAGACACATGTAGAATACAAATCTTTAAATATTGGGTCAAATAAAATCACTCCATCCCAACAGTATGGACGCTGGAACATAGTGTAGGTGACCTTGCTTACTGAGCTACTTCATTTAGAATTGTGCACACAGATACTAAGGGCGGGGTAAGGAAATATCATTTAAAAAACAGCTGAGACCACCAAGCACAAAGTAAATGCTTCAGTGGTGTGGGAACTTCTGTTAAGATATTTATACACGTTTACTTAAACACAAAGCACTAAATATAATTCTAAGATCACTTTATATCTAATTTGCTGACTTACCGTACTCTTTCCGCAGCATTTTCCGAGTCTGCTTTCTCTTTGGAATTTGCCGCTGGATCAAAGATACTGATCTTATGGCAGGAAATAAGGGATGTTATTTCAGAACAGCATCAAACATATATACATATTTAAATGAAAGGGATTTCTGAATGAAAACAATCACTAACCAGCAACTTCCAGTGTGTTCTTTCAATATCTACAAAGGCGATCACGGCTTGATAATCATTAAAGTTGATCTATAACAGCAATACAAATACTTTTTTTTAAGTTTTCTTAGGAATATGATGCCTTATTTTATTAAAAATAAATCATGGTGTTTGAATTTGTATATTAAATTACAAAATAGAAAACCCAAAGTACTATAACACAAAATGTACACATGCAAGTAAGCCATTTCATAGCCAATGTTGTCTCTCCAAGGTGTGGAGAGGTAAAAGGCATGAAGACACACAGCCGACTGAGCTGGGCTCGTTCTCCAACAGGTATAATACCTGCTGTGAAATGATTGAGTATATACATTGTGTTTCCAGAACTGGCTGGCATACAGATGGAATAGGCCCTCAATAACCTCAATCCGATCATTGACATGAAGACAGAAAAAAATACAGCGGATTAAACACTAATAAAATATATAATACAATTACATACTAAACTTTTCTTTTTTTTTACTGTGGGTAATAAATATAAATAAACTTGCCTTGCCTTGGGTTATATTGTTTTAACCACAAAAGACCTCGCCTGGTAGCCAGAGGTCTCAGCGTGCGTGGCTCACTGGGGGGGATCAAAACATGGTTCCCTCTGATATGGGAGCACAGCAACTACAACTTCAGTGTCCTTCCTTTTCCACATTGATTCAGCTGCAGAAACAAATTAACAACTTGTTAAGTTAAAAAAATCAGTCTTACTATATTTATGATAAATTATCCAAAACGCTACATAATTAATATTCAGGTAAAAGGGAAAATTTAAGTTTAAACATTAACTGTAAAACCGTATATATTCTAAAACAGACATATTAAGTTATGACCAGTAAACAAAGTGATTCAGAATACATTCAAACATGTATATGTAACACTGTCCATCCTCATGTATGTTATCACTGAACATAAACTTAAGGGCCATGTAAGAAAAATGAGATGACCAATTAGCCAATGACATCTTTGTTGCAAGTCAATATCTAAATGCAATTTTGGGATAGTGGTGGTCTAATGGATAGTGAGGTGGGCTGAAGATCGGAAGGTTGTGAGTTCAAATCCTGCCAGGAACGCCACCACTAGTGTGCCCTTGAGTAAGACACTTAGCCCTTAGTTACTCCAGGGAGAATGTCCCTGTAATCGGTCATTGTAAGTCGCTTTGGATAAAAGCGTCAGCTAAATGTAATGTAATGAAAATGATGTTATAAATTATGAGAATGATTCCTATCCTATCTTAAACTGCACTGTAACTTTGATCCATGTATTTTTTCTTTTAATGTTTATTGTATTTGCTTTTCTTTTCATGACTGATTTTAAATGCCATTTTCTTAATGTCTTTCATTTTTGTAAAGCACTTTGAATTGCCTTGTGTTGAAAAGTGCTATATAAATAAACTTGCTTATGAACGTATCTCAAAGACGTTTATTTTCTACATATCTTTGCCATTTATTGTCTTGCTTATAATGATAATAGTCATTTATAAATATCATTTGAGAGCACACATTTGAATCAGTGGGCGAGGCTGTAATTTCTCCAGCTGTTCCTCTCATGAGCGAGGCAGAAAATAATAGTTATATCATGCCAAAAAGCTGCTGTGTCGTTTATTGCTCCTCAAACATTAAAACAGATCCAGAGTTACGTGTTTCTGAACTTCCTCTAAGAAGAAAGGACAGTACAGAAGATCACTGTAGCTTCAGGCTCGATCGCCGATCAAATGACAGCGTTGGTTTCCCCAAAAGTGGGCGGGGCTGTAAAGTGACGTAGATTTTACTCTCATCTATTATTCAAAACCATTCTATTTATTCCAACGTAAATTACATGCCAGTGTTTTATCTTGTTATTACTTATATTTGAATACTTTATTTGCTTTGAGTTATATCCAAGCGGCAAACTGTGGGGTAGAGCCGTGAAGCCAATACGGAAGTGCCACACACTGCAGTTCATATATTGGCCGATAGGCGATGGCTGCAGAAAGGAGCACTCTCCATAGACCCCCATGTTAACATGCCCAACTTTACAGCAGAAAAAAACATGTTTCTACCCCTGGCTCCATACATTTTTATTATCGATATAGTTAGATTCCACCTTCATGATTATGGATCTGTGAGTGAATTGTTTTCTAACGCGACCCTTTTATTTATATTAGGTCTTAAAGTTTGTGCACACATTAGGGCGTGGTCACGTTGATTGACAGATACGTGCCTCACTGTCAGCTAACAGCAACTTGTCCACTCTGCTAGGCTACAACCATAGAGGCTACAACGTTAGTTAGTTGTAGTTACTGTACTTGACCCTTTAGCTGTGTTCGTGGTGATCGTGCCTGTTAGGGAATATTGTTACAAATACCATATAATTAAAATGTCGTGTTGTGCACTTGAATGTACTAACAGAACTTCCAAGAAGTCGACTTTCAGCTTTTTTCGGTGAGTAAAATGATAATATTATACATGTTAACCCCGTTAGCAGGTGTTTGCGTGCTTGTTAGCTTAGCTTGTTATGTAGCTTATTAGTCAGCTAAGGACGTAACCCTTTATACATATATACAGTTTAGTTTATGATTCAGCCTTGGGTACGACTTTTATACTATATGGCTATGACGCCCATAATGCTAAACGGATGCAAATGTGAAAAGGGGACCCAATTAGCTAGCCCCGTAGCTAGCCCCCTGGGGCTCCGTTAGCTTCGGCCAGCGGCGGAGTCCGGCGTTATAACTGGAGATCAAGGAATGCATTGAAACGCGGACTTGGTTCGCCTGTAGCCCGCTGTAGTATTAGCTAAATAAATGATGTTGAGCAAGGTTTATTAAGAAACACCGCCACAATTATTCTGCTATGTATCGGTACTTATTTTATTTTATTAACGTGTAAATGACAAGCATTAAGAATAATACCGAATAGCTAATTATCTTGCAGATTGTCTCGTTTGATTATGAATGTAACGTTTATATAGTGGAACGACACTGTTTTATCAAAAACCAAAGTGCCACGCAGTGACTTGGTACGCATGTATTTCAGCAGGAAATGTGCAACCTAGATGACATTTACCAACAGACTATATAGAAATATTTGTAAAAGTTGTTCGTTACTAAGTGAATATGGCATTAACCCTCCTGTTGTCTTCGGGTCAATTCTGACCGATTTACTACTTTCATCAATCATGAACCGGGAACGAGGAGCGGTGACTGCAAGCTGTGTTGTTAGCATAGGTTGTTAGCTTAATACTGAGAGCATGTTAGCTTAGCTTCTTAGCCTGAGCTAGGTCTGGAACGTCATGCTCGTTGGCAGCAGGTCCCGCCTCGGCTCCGCCTCTTTGCCCTTATTTGGAGCAGGCTGAAGAAGGCGGGAGTTAGACTCTGACGTCACAGTCGAGCCGTTAGTAGCCGACTCCGCCTACTTAGGGCTTCACGGCAACTCTGCAGAATCCTATGGGTGACGTCACGGACCCTACGTCCATTTATATATACAGTCTATGGGAGCAACGCGACCAACAACCAATCACATGAATCTCCCGCCCCCGACATACAAAGCAAAAAACCCCGGGGATTTATGCGAGCAATATATATATAAAAAAATCCCCAAACAGGCGAAAACCTACCAGTTTCACCCACTGTCTCTGCCACCTCCCTCCATGCCTGGTTCCTCCGGTTTGTATCCCGGTAGAGAGAGAGAGAGAGAGAGAGAGAGAGAGAGAGAGAGAGAGAGAGAGAGAGAGAGATAGAGAGAGAGAGAGAGAGATAGAGAGAGAGAGAGAGAGCGAGAGAGAGAGAAGAGAAGATGAGAGAGAGAGAGAGAAGAGAGAGAGAGAGAGAGAGAGAGAGTAAATAAATATAACAGTCGACAGAACTCGTCAAATGCGTGACCCAGGGGAAGCTTTATGCTAATGGCACAAGTGTTCGCGTCCGGAAACAATCTTCTTGCGCCACACAGGTTGTCATGCAGGAATGTGACTGTTGGGGTTCCCTCAAAACAAACAAAAACACGTGAAACGATGTGCTGCAATGTCTGTGTATTTTTGAAGAATGCCAAGAAAAGAAAGAAAGTAATAACTCGCACTGAGTCTTAATACATTACTTTATTTCATTATTTTCCCCCTTCATGTGAGAAACACTATCCAATGATTTATTATGTTTGTATCAGGCTACCATATACAAAGAAAAGTGGCTCATAATGTTCACTCACTTTCTGCTTTGTCATTCTATACCATACGGGGGTTCTGAATAAATCAGTGATGTTAGCACATTTCGCTGCCTTTAGGGGTCCATCCTTCCACAATAATTAACCTTGCCGTCAGTTTCAGTCGGTCCAGTCCCCACTAATGTAACCAGCAGCGCGCTGGTCTCGTGAGAAACGGAGAGTGGAACAACCAATCACATCTTCAATCAGGCCCGGTTCCAGAACAAAATGACTCAAGGTGCATCTGAGATTAGAGAGGGTGCAGTGGTAAAGTGCTATTTTTATAAGTGGGGAGGGGACATAACACCCTCTAGGGGGGTCCTCACCTCCTCTAGGGGGGTCCGGGGGCATGTTCCCCCGGGAAGATTTTTTTTTTAAATATTGAAGTTAAAAGCATCAATCTGGTGCACTTTGAGAGCAACATGAAGAGATGTTGTACCCAGTTCTGGTGATGGCATCTGACTTACTTGAACCGAAATGTCTACATGCATAGCAGAAGATGGCATCTTTTTTACATGAATATTCCAGCCAATCTCTGTTTTGAAACCATGAGTTGCAAAATTAGCGCCTTAACCCCACTGTACAGGCGAGTTGGGTACTTGTTTAAATATACCTGGGCAGGCTCTGTTCTGCCGAGGTCCTCTGGCACTTGCGGGCCGCCGAGGGGTAACGTAATGTCCCCATGATCTGTTTTTTTTTTTCATTTTTCAAATGAGGGTGCATAACGACTCAACTGAGGGTGCAATGCACCCTTATGCACCCCCGTAGAACCGGGCCTGTCTTCAATATTCTCCTGAAATTTAAATGTGCACATTCGCTAGTCTGACAGGTGTGTGGTTCTCACTGCGCCTCATACCGGTGCAACTTTGAACACCTTCAATACATGCCGCATTAATGGATTGCAGTCACCGCATCTGGGCTGAATTAAACACGTATTATTTCAGCCCTGTGTGTTCATTAGAGGCCATGTCAGCAGGCCACATCACATTATGCCAGCGTTGTGTTCACAAGACATACAAGCCTCAAACTGGCAATCGAAACATGCTACAACCTGAGGGACAGTGAATGAGACACACCTTGAGGGAGGGAGGGACAGCTCTGTGCAGTGATCAGCTGTTCCCGAGAGAGTGATACAAATACTGTGCCGATTAAAACGTTTACCTGTAACACTCTCCAAACTACCGTAGGAGCGGAATCATTCGAAAAATATAATGCTAGGATAATGCTATACAATGCTAACGGAGGCGAGACATAGGCCTAAGTTATTCACACGCTTATCCACACGTACGTTATCAACACGCATATCTAAGATAGCGCTTTCTAAGCTACGCCGTCGCCACGTGAGCGCGTACTTTGAGCAAACCTATGATACGTCGCCGTGATAAAGCCAGGTTCAAAATTCTTGTTTCATTTTGTAGTCATATTAGCATCTAAGGCTTTTACAGAAGGGATATTGGATATCTCTCTTTATCACTCCATAAATCAGAACATACTGTCAACAGCCCTAAAATATCCATTTTCGCCATGTTTTTAGGTATACAATGTTGTATAATTCAGGCTATGAATGATATATGAACAAACCCTTCTGTAAAAGCCTTCATAATATTGATAGGAATATAACTGGAAGGTTTGGTGTCTCTACGTGCTACTGAAGTTGACATTTCAAACTCAGAGTAGGAGAAAAAACTCATTTTGAGAAAACGACCTTTAAAGATTGCAGTGAGGCGCTAGCTAAACCCTCCTGTTCTTTGGATGACAGCTTGCGCCTCGACGCACTCCGTGAAGGTATTTCATGTTTGGGGTCATTTGTTTTTTGTATAACCTTGCTTCGTGCAAGTGACAATTGTTGTCGTCTTCTCTGTGAACGTTTTTTCCCCGTTCTTTTACCATTTTGAGATTTCAATTTCTAGCGGAAAGCTAACCAGGAAGTGTTTTAGCACACCACGTGACGCATCTGAACGAATCACGTTGTCAGAAATTGACACCAGCCAATGAGATTTTGTTTCTTGGTTTAAGACCCCTTTGTGCTTTCACGATTGGTTGCTGATACAAAGGAAATGACCATATTTGGATCCAATGAGATTGTGCAGGAGAGACACAGCTTTCCAACGAAAATGTACGAAAGATATGATCAGATGTATGTTTTAGAAGCAGCAGTAAAGTATATAATTGAACATGTAGAATTAAAGAAGACAACAAAAAAGTTGTGTCTAGTGCCAGAATCTTCACGGGCTCATCTTAACCATCGTGCTAGCACCTGTAGAAAAGTCTTGGATAATATGATATGGCAGAGTTGAAAAAATGTCTATTGATGGTGTTTTAAATAACCATAATTGTAATAGGATTTAATGTGTTTTGATTCAGTTGTTGCTGAAGGACTAGCTTGGCATTGGCAGTGGGATACCTGAGGGTTAGATCACCCAAGTAACGAAACATTTCATCATCATAATCTCTTGTTGACGGAAATGTGGTTTCACTGTTGTTATTTCTGTGTCTGCATGACATATGCTTTTTTCACATAATTAAAGCATTTGATTTATGTGAGGTCACTAAAGTTTGTGTAGCCTACAGTCTCAAATGTAAAGATGTATGTAGAGTTCTTGTTCGGAACAAGTTTCAGGCATTGGCGCTTGCTAAATCAATGGCATCAACATTAATGTGGTGTGAAAATGTGTGAATGAATTTACCATTAAGTTAATGTAATTTTTACAATTTATGGTAAGGAGGAAGCAGATCAGAGAGGTAGAGTTACTGTGAGAGTAATCAGAGGAGGGTTAGTGGGGTGAGTCAGGAAGACCAGAGAAAGACAGCGAGTTAATCTTAACGGATAAGTTCATCTTTCCCACGTTGACTGCAGCATTTATGACGCATTCAACCTTTGGCAGGCACTCGGAAGGTCAATGATAATAATGTAATCTCTTTAAATGTCTCATGCTCAGTCTCTGTCCGTGTACCTCTCCAAGCACTTCTTTCTGTCTTTTACTTCTTTCTTTATTTCTTTCTTTCTCATCTCCCTCAGTCTTACCTACGCAGAAGTGGGCAATAAATCAAGTGAATTCGCTTTTCACCCTACCTTCGAGCTGTTTCATTGAAGGTTATGAAGGATATGATTATCTCACAAAGGCTTTCTCTGGTTCTTTCTTGTAAACTCACCAAATAAAACTCAACAAACTTAACTTCCAATCGACCTGATTGTGTGCAGAAGTGAAAAAGAAAAAAGACCGGCCAATAAGGAGAAACGGAAACAGATTTACGAACCATGACGGTCTCTGAATCAGGCTCCAAATGTCAACGGGAAACAATAATCTTTTCAGGTGGGCAAAATCCGAGCAGAACATTTATCATTGTAGTATTTCTTTATCCAAATGTCACTCTGATTTCAGGCCGCCTGGTTCTGGCCATGGGCTTTATCAATATCCATAGTGAAGACAAATACTAAAAATGCCTATTCATAAAGCTCCCAGACTTTGAATAGGCAGACAGAGATGGGGTTTGAAAAGGAGGCAATAACTTGAAAGGAACTATTCATGAACTGACTCCTGAAAAGGAATGAGCTGTGAAATAGTATGTGAAGTTTTAATCGTAAAAGGACCAGGTATAAGTTAGGAGTAGGAGGTAGAAGTTCTTGATTTCATAACACACATTACGCAGCTCAGGCCCGGCCCTGACCAATTTGCTGCTCTATAGGCAAGATGTTAGCTGGCGTAGTTCTGTTAGTATAAGATAATTAGATTTAGTTAAATTTCTAACTTCTTTTTTTCCCAGCACCCCCGATGCGTTGATTGGCCTATACTGCCTATGCCAAGGGCCGGCCCTGACGCTGCTGATGGGAGGTTAGAGATAATAGGTTGGAAGTACTTTCTCAGGCCAAGTCCAAGGCTGGTCTGTCATTCAAAATGGATGATGTGCTGCGTCAAGCGAACATAATTAACTGGCAGACTGCAGGAACAGTTTGGCCATGAGAGCTGAAGGATAAACAAACATATTGCAATTTTAAGAGTAAGTGTGATTGCGTACAAATTGAATTAAGGGCGCCCTAATATGCTCTTTTGGTTTTTCTCTACCCTGTAGTGTGTAATATAGGTTGTTGAGCATGCAAATGGTCTGCAAAGGCTAACATCCCTGTGTTCCCACACACCCCACATATTTGAGCAGAATATGTCCTCTTTAAATACCGGCTTAAAGTACCCCAACTGCAGCGTGAAAACGGGCTTTACTTGAAACAGGTTTATGTTAGGACCTGGCCTTTATTCATAATTTAATATCCCATCAATTCAAACTCAATATTTTCTCGACCTTTACCTCTTGGACTGCCATCTTTAGCATCAATGAAAGTCTTCTAAGTGCCATATTCCTTCCCATTGATGGTACGCTTTCATTTTGATAGAATTAGCATAGAAAAAACTAGGTTTTATTGACAAACATAAAAGACCTGACAATAAATGAATTGTGGAACCAAAATGTTTGTGAAAGAAACTCAGCTCAAATCTTCGGATATCGGCTACTTTGCCATTTGATATCCAGTCTTTGGATCTTGACTCAAAGCTGGGGAGTCATTATTTAAAGTACTAAAGAGCTATGGGAAAGGACATTAGTTTAATTCCACGAGGCCTTATCAGCTCTTAAGAAGACTTGGGAAAGGGATCTGAACCGTACATTTGATGAGTGGGATTGGGTTTGTGAAAGTGGGATTTATGATGATCTCTGGTAGATCTCAGATACCTGATTCCATTCAGCCCTAGATCTGTGTAGTGGATGAGCGTTTCAGAGCTCTTTGCATAATACATGCAACATCACAGCCATCAAGGCAAACTGTGTAAACATTCCCTTCTCATTTTGGCAGCACACTACAAGCAAATAAAAAATGGTAGAACACTTTTAACCATTTACATTGCATTGTAAACTATTTACAGGAACTCAAACAAACACGTTAGAATGCTTTTTCTAAATGTTTTTAAAAGGGGAGATAAATGAGAAAATACACGTCTTACCCGGTGACGATATAATGAAGCAATTTGATTGTGCTAATATATCATTAAATAAACCGGTTTTATTGTTAAGCCTCTTCTTCAAGTACTAAATGTATAAACAATGCAACAAGAGGACAAACTATGTGAACTAGATTCTAGCTTTGCACACACACACACACACACACACACACACACACACACACACACACACACACACACACACACACACACACACACACACACACACACACACACACACACACACACACACACACACACACACATATCCTTGTCTTTGTTGCATTCTGGGGGTACCTGACCAGACCATCCCTTTTGGGATCCACCCTTTCTGAAGGTTGTACAGCACTGTAAACAATCAGGCAGAATCCTGAAGTGGACTTGCGTTTGCGTTTAATAATGGAATTGCTATCTCTTCTTGAGGGGGAGCGTCCTCTCTTGGGCACCTGCTGTGAAGAACTACTGTTCACTTGGGTTGGTAAGAGACATTCATCACTGATGTGACACAGCTTTTGAAAGTATTGGCATCCAAGCATGCTGTCTTTCTTGTGGACTATGTCAATAACTTTGCTTGTGTCTGTACCAGAAGAGTCTTCACTCGTTTTAGGAATATATTCCTCTCCACTGTCCGCTGAGCTGGGGTCAAAGAGCTCATCTGAATCAAACTCCATCTGGCTGGTCATCTTAAGAAAATAAATTAGAAATTACTTCACCTATTAAACAATTGCTATTCAGACTTTAAATTACAATGTATTAAAACCACCAGTAACAAAATATAAGGATTAGTACATTGATCATCTCTACATAAATGTTGCTCACCTGTATGCTTTTAGTCCTCCTCAGCTTTGGGAAAATATCTTTGTCTTCTTTGAGTTCAATCTCCATGCCTGGAGTGTCCAAAATAAATGTATGTAGTTGGCATTTGTACCAATAAATCAATATATATATATATATATATGATACATAATATATGAATACACGAAAAACTGAATGTATGACAATACCTGAGAGCTATTGTCATGGATGGCAATTCGGGACGGACTCTGAGATTCGTCTGAATCTGTGTAGTTTATAAGGGAAACCATCATCCCATCTTTTTTCTTTAAAAGATAGGACTCTGTTTCACCTAAATGCTAAAGAACAGAAAACATAGTAAAGAATATGCATAACACGCAAACATTGATGTATGTATATGCCGATGAACTAGCATTAAGAAAACTGAACACGTTTGATGTTTCTTTCATAACATGTACCATTTCATTGAGCAACGTGACATTAGATTTGTGTCACTATAGAGCAAAGCCATTACTTTAGCTTCTGGCTGAATCAGTGAATGAAATATAAAAAATAAATTATTCAACTGTTGAAGTGCTATTTCAAATTAAATAACTTATAATCATATGGAAAGAGTAACGGCTTACATTGTTAATATAAGTATTAATAAAAAATGTCTTGATTTAAAAACGTATGAAAAACATTTCAATTGGTAAATGGACTGTACTTATATAGCGCTTTATCCAGTCTTTACGACCCCTCAAAGCGCTTATCTCTTCTCTGCCATGACCTTCTACATTTTGCAGTTTGGATGTTTGTGGTCATCATTGACGAATCTTCCTGGACTGGAATCTTCTTGTGCAGCATCAACACTTAATAAATAAAAATAAACCACGTTTTATGTTCATAAAATAACAACTTGCAACTCAATTTCAAGTATGTGAAATTAGGACTTACCACCATGTTCTTTCTTGCCAGTAGAAGTCAAACATAACGACAGCACAGCTGACATGATATATCCTCCTCCTCCTTTGTGATTCTTCAGAATGTATTAATTCCCCTCTGTACTCCACCACAAAGGAGTGAGTGGCAAAGACCCCTCGACCTATCCCAATTACAGGTTATTATTACAATGATTAAATGTACAGTTATTCATCTTCTTGCCATGGTTTTTTATTCAAATCCACCAAAACTAGATTTATAGTAATAATAGTTATTAGCTCTGGTTTGGTTTATACATTATCCTGGCACACTAGACCAGGCAAACCATTCAGCTTTCCCATCAGGCCCTTCAATACAACATCTCTCAATAGTATGAGGATGCAATTAATGCAACAGTACTTTAATCAATGAACTCTAAGTACTAGTAGGGTTGTAGGATCTGATACAACTTTGAACATAAAAACACATTGTATTGATGATAAAAAGACATACCTTTTAAAAGAGTTGATGTCCATCACTTCCAAGTTTGCAGTCTTGTCAACTGCCTCGCTTGCATGTTCGATCACATCCGTGAGGGGGGGGGGGGGGGGGGTTTCCTGCGTCTCAGTCCCGCCATTTTGTATCCTATAATCAAAAACAATGAAGCGTTAATGTGACCAGACACCATCATAATTATTGCAATTCATTAAAATACTTGAAGTATTAGACAACTATATCTAGTTGATGGATTGAAGTAGGGCTGCTCGATTATGGCAAAAATCATAATCTCATTATTTGGGTCAATAATTGATATCACCATTATCAAAAACGATTATCCATTTACTTTGAAAACATCAATTTATTGGAGAAAAAAAATGTGAACAGTATGTTTTAACAGCTGATTACCCTGAACTGTAATTACAATTCAACTGAAAAACCAATAAAAAATAATAATAATAAAAATATAATCGTTTTATTTCAATTACGTTGGTTTCGTAATCGTTGCAAGCCATAATCGTAATTGCGATTAAAATACGATTAATTGAGCAGCCCTAGATTGAAGCAGACTAAGCAGGTGTTTCAATGCTAGCAACGTTAGCTAACGTTAGCTAGCCTGCTAACATGAGGTAGCAATCTCTCCAAAGTGAAATTATTAATATACAAAACCTGTTGCTATAACTGTTTTTTACTGAGTTACTTCATGTTGATTGCTACATTTTAAAGCATGAAAACACATGTTCATAGTCTGAATATAAGCTGCCTGGTTAATGTTCAGTAAAATATGTGCCTTTAAAATGTATAGTCATAACTTAGCTTTTCATTAGCTACGATCCCACTGCCAGTGAAGTGCACAACGAAATCCACTGGTTCTCTCCTCATATGGAGCGCTTGTTTTAAATAGTCAGCACGTCCTGTAAGGGTGGTCATGCTATCACAATGAGAATTCCTCTCTCCGCCCACCAGGAATGTCCCAATAATTAAATCAAGGTGACCCAATCTGACCATTAAAACTAGGCTATTTATTAAGAACATTTAGATTTGTATTTTATATATATCTATATACAGGGATGCAAACTCATCAGGTATGAAAAAGGTGACAAGTGCAATATCTGAGTACTCTTTACTCAAGCACAAGATCTGAGCACTCTTAGAACATAATATTTTAGCATTTTGCAAATGTTTAGCTTGTCTATGGCATTTTCAATGTTAAGTTAGCATTTATGCTAACAACAGCTGTAGTCTGTAATCTCTCAAATCTTTTTACGTTTGTTATTTACCTAATTAATGATTAATGATTCATTGCTTGTTATTGTTAAGTCAAACTCACCAAAAATGTATACATTTGTGTTTTTAATTCTGTATTTCATTAAGCTAAGGAGCTAAGTGCTACTAGCTAATCAAACAGCTAAATATGTTGGAAGATGGCTGCTTGCACATGCGCAGTTCAGCAAAGTGTGTGTGGAGAATGGAATGTGTGTGTGGGATGCAGTACCTGCATTGGCAAGTAGTGGCCGATACTGAGTTACCTCCTGTTAGCACACTTATACACACTAAGTCGGTAAAAGGGATTTTTGGGGACAACCCTGAAATCTTCACAGGGCATATTTCTGACCATAATTTTAATGAATATGAGGTAACATTTCTGGGGTCCAGGGTTTTGGACCCCACAAAAAAATTGGACCCCACGGCGCGACTGGGCTCTCTGATGCATGGCCACACAATGTAATAATGACAAACACACACACACACACACACACACACACACACACACACTATGTTAGCAGCCTGTGTCATCTTTATCTGAGCAGAACACCTCTGTGCCCTGAGGTGCTGTTTTGTTTGAGTGTGATCAGAGGTGTGGTCAGAGTGTGTGTGTGTGTGTGCGTGCGTGTGTGTGCGTGCGTGTGACACAAAAGGGACTGACAAGATTCAAATGAATCCATTTTGCATTGTTTCTTTCTGAAATAAAGAAACACAAGCGCATCACTGAAATGTTCTGTAGATAATGTCGCCTCGGTCTAATGAGTGACACATTTGCATAAACATGTACATTCTTACAGTTTTTCTCGACTACTAACACACTAAAATTATACATGAAGCACAATTATTTTAACTGACACTCAAAGAGCGGCACTTTGTGCAAACCTCTGCACACGTCTCTCCACGTGAGACACAGGAGTCTGACATGAAGTCACGTGTTGGCTTTAAAACACTGATATTCAAAATGCACGTTCCACCTGACCAAACACCTGAGAGCATCACTGTTGGCTCATCAATCAGGATGTTAGCACTATGAAAAGACCACAGGTGAGAACTTTCTTACAGCAACAATGGAAGCCAACATGGAAGCAAGAGGAGTAGGAAGAGGTGGGCTGAGGGTGAGAGGAGGAGGAAGAGGTGGGTGAGAGTGAGAGGAGGGGGAAGAGGTGGGTGAGAGGAGGAGGAAGAGGTGGCTGAGAGTGAGAGGAGGTAGAGGTAGAGCTGGAGGGAGAGGACGTGGAGAAAGAAGAATACTCTCATGATGTATCAGAGCTTATATCTGTTGTGTGAAACGTATTGACTTCACTCCTGTAATTGCATTGATGTCACGTTGCAGACTGTAACTGCACATCCTGCACAGTGCACTGTGAGACTCACTGTTACGCAACACAGACACTGTGTCTTTGTTGTTTATCTGAAGGACTGAGAAACAAAGAGGTGGAAGGCTAACGGTACGTCCACACAGCAGCTTTGAAAGAATCTTGAAAATCTTGGAGCTGGGCGTGTCTGAAAGCTTGGGGATTTTTTGCGAGCAACGCGACCAACAACCAATCACATGAATATATATAAAATCCCCAAACAGGCGAACACCTACCAGTTTCACCCACTGTCTCTGCCACCTCCCTCCATGCTGGTTCCTCCGGGTTGTATCCCGTTAATAGTCTGGTCGTAAAGAACCGGGTGATTTGCTCCCGTAATTTCTCGTTTGGAATATGAGGAAATTAACTCTGGCTCTCCCAGCTTGCACGTGGTTTGATTGGCTAGCGCTTGAACTGTCAGATTTGCAAACAATAAAGATTTCATTGAAGAAACTCCTCTTTCCAACAATTGTATAACTCAAACACAACACATCAGAACATGGAGGTTAATGCAACGTGATAACCCCCAACATTACTGTGGCTGCCACATCAAAACATGCATTGCATCAAAGTAGCTGATCTCTGCTAATCAAATTCAGGTGTGTGTGTGTGTGTGTGTGTGTGTGTGTGTGTGTGTGTGTGTGTGTGTGTGTGTGTGTGTGTTCTGAGAAAAATCCAATTAATATTATATTCTCAGTTATGAGGAAAGTACAGCACTCAGTTGCTTTCATTGATTGCATTCATGATCATATTCAGCTTCTAACACATACTGAGTCACACATGCAGTCTCTCTCTCAGTATGATTCATCCTCTCTTTGTCCCCTCTTATTCAACACCAGTTCGATCTCACAGCACTTATTAATATGACACAGCAGAATCAGTCCAGCAGCATGAACGTGGAAATGATTTCATAAAGATTACAATATCATTGATGGGAATAGTTCAAATGAGTATCAGCAGTGTTGACATAACAGTGTGTTCCACATCAATGAGTAGGTGGGCCCACACTCCCATTGTCAAGAGCCCAGAGTGAGACAACATGCCCAAAGACTTTGGCAATGGAGGTGATGCCTGTGATGCCATGTGTCCTGATGGCCACTCCGATCTGATTGGCAGTTTGTCCTGTTGTTCTTGTCGATGCCTCATTAGCTGGCAGACCTTTGGGTTTCTAGTTAGGCCCAATCCCAAACCACGCCCAACACCAGGGGTCAGCAACAAGCGGGCCGCGGTCCGGATCTGAACCTATAATCAATACATTAATAGGGGAATTCAATTTTGACGGGGCGATTCTGCCGACGGGGCAAAAGAGATAAGTGAGCGATACAGGGAGAGAAACACAGAAGAAGAGACGAGAGCACGGCAGAGAGAAGCGGAGAGGAAAGTGAGTGAAGAGAATAATTAGCGATACAGGGAGAGAAGCGGAGAGGAGAGTGAACAGGCGTGTTAGTGGCAGACAGGGAGAGAACAACAATGACACATGGCGCTCTCCAAGAAGAGGAAAGTGGACAGTGAGAACAGAGCTTTGAACCCTGAGTGGACTCATTCATGTTCATCCTGCCCACTGGGAGCACAGAGCCAGTGTGTCTCATTTGTTCAGAGACCGTGGCGCTCATTAAAGTGCCGAAACGCCACTATGAGACAAAACACAAAGTGTTCGACCAAACATTCCCTCTCAAGTCAGAACTGAGGTCACAAAAACTAAATATCGTTCCAGGGCAGGCTAACCGAGGCTAACCAATGAGCTAACCGAGGCTAACCAATGAGCTAACCGAGGCTAACCAATGAGCTAACCTAGGCTAACCAATGAGCTAACCGAGGCTAACCAATGAGCACCTGCATGTGTGTGTGAGAATGGCTCTGACACCATTTCAGCCCAGATCCAAACTCCCGGCAGGACAAGCTCCAGCTCAATTCTCCCACTGAACAGAACAAGTGAGAGAGGGGCTGCAATATAAGAGGGACAGAAAGAGAACCTTTAAAACTGTTCATTGCTATGATGTAAAGACTGATATGTTCTATAATCGTCTGAAACTGTGAAGTCATGATGTGAAACGGTTAACAAAGAAAAAGGGAAACTCAAGCTGCTGCTACACTTTATTTTATTTATCTAAAATTAAGCACTTTTAAGATGCACACATTTTCAAAAGCTATTTTATTTATTTTCTCTATTTTATTTGTAAATGCAGCCAGAGAGGAACATTACACATATCCACAGTATTTACTGTTTATCTGTAGTTCAATGTTCATTGACAATAAATATTGTTGTTTTTGTACTTTCTTTATTTGATGGCAGTCAGTTGTTGATGACATGCAGATGTTGATAAAGCTGCAGCTACTTCAATATATGTCACACTAATTCATAAAGCAACTTAGACATTTTCTCTAACTGGACCTCATTGAATTTGAGTTGAATACCCCTGCTCTACGCCCTACCCCTCACACTCCCCCTCCGTGACGGAGTGAACTCCGTGGAGTGACACATGAGGCTCCCTCCTGTCAGATGGAGGGAGTAAACACAGCAGCAAGCTTTGGGACGGCCTCCCCTCTCTCCCCTCTCTCCCCCTCTCCCCTCTCTCCGGCAGAAACAGGAAGTGCCGTAACTGTATGTACCAACGGTTTCCAATCAGCATCTCTTAGACAAAAAGTTTAAATGAATAACTCAAATAAAACTCCAAACATCTTTCATTGTGTTTCAAAGCTCTTTTAGTTTTAAACCTGATGTTTATAAGCTTCTTAGTTTTTGCAACCGTCTGTAAATATACACAACTTTATAATAAAATGCACACATTTACCTTTTTCTAGACTAAACACAGGTTTGATCCTAAATTAAAACATATGAGGTTATCATGAGGCTAACATCGCAGTTTATCAGTGGATGTTTGCTGGAACTACTTGTAAACAGCGTGTTTCCTGACGGACACACACAGCGTGACACCGGTCAGGTAGAGACCGGTCTCCAGTCAGCACCGCTGCAGACTCGCTGTTTGAGGGCTTGATAGCCCACTCCCCCTCCACACTCGTTGCTTTGGAACAGCCTTAATATGGCGGACCCTCCACGCAAAACGGAGGGGTAGGGTGTAGGGGTAGGGTGTAGGGGGCGGTTTGGGATTGGGCCTTTGGGTTTCTATAGTTACTGTGGTCACCAAGTAGTTATCTTCCACATCGCTAACTTTAAAGTCTGCCTTATACAAATAAATGAGATATAAAATGGTGCCAACCTGATAAGTTCAGTCACAGTTCAGATATAGTCGGGCACTCTGAGTCAATATGTTTCTTTATTATTTCATCCTTTTTATTTGTATTTGATGTTTTATTGGGCATTTACTTTAATTAATTATGTTTACAGATCTTATTTGGAAAAATTGGTTTGAACCAACCAATCTGCGAAACTCAATAGCCTGCACGCATTTACGTCATTTGCAAATAGGATAGGATTTCCAGGAAGATCAAGAACATGATGAAATGCAGCAGGAGGTAGCAAATCAGTGCAGTTATATAAACACTGTATACTTTCTTAGAAAATAAGGGACACACTGTCTATCCCCTAGTTTCCACCAGGTCCGTCTGCGGCGCGTTACGGGCGCGTTACGGGCGCGTTACGGGCGCGTTACGGGCGCGTTACGGCGTCCACAAGGATCGCGGCCACTCTAGTCAATGGGTGCTATTCCACCAGACGCGCCGCGTTACGGGTCAGAAGCGTCTCGCCGCTGGGCTCCGCTCGAAATAGGATTGAAGTCTATTTTTCGACACGACGTAGCCGTAAGGTAATGTCAGGCAGGCAGGAAGTGGAACGTCATCGTCTCCACAACGACACGCACAATGGACGACGAAGTTTTTATATGGGAAGTGGAAAAACACTTTTGTTTTTGATGGCCTGTTTCCTCCCATGTTTCTCACTGGTGCCATGTGTCTACCCTGCTGCTCTGCCTCATCCAGCAACCTCTGGTTTTCACTAGGGGCAAGCAGGAAGTTGTGAAGGATGCATCCTGCCACCACTAGCGTGTCTACATTTTTCGGTAGCAGGTTGATACGGCGATGGAAGATTCTCCACCTGGAGGCCAGAATGCCGAAAGCATTTTCCACCACCATCCTTGCTCTTGACAGTCTGTAGTTGAAAATCCTCTTTTGATGAGTGAGGTTCTTTCCAGGGTATGGTCTCATCAGGTATGGCTTGAGTGGGAAAGCTGCGTCACCCACCATGACGTATGGCATCTCATCCAGGTGAGCAGCACCAGGTAGAGAGGTACTGGTTGGAACATTAAGAGTTTTGGTCTCCATTCCTTTCCCCAAATCCGATCCGGCATACACCCCACCATCACTTGTTCTTCCAAAGTCCCCCACTTGAATGACTCGGAACCTGTAGTCAGCATCAAGTGCCAAAAGCACTATGGAAAATGTCTTCTTGTAGTTGAAGTGCTGACTCCCAGACAGAGGCGGTGCTTGGATGACGATATGCTTTCCGTCTATTGCTCCCAGGCAATTTGGGAAATTCCATTTTTCCCAGAAGCATTGTGCGACCTCCTTCCATGTGTCTTCTATTGGCCTGGGTAGGAACCTCTCCATCATTATCTTCTCAATGGCTGCATACACCATATGGACAGAGTTTGTCACAGTGAGTCCCCGGAAGCCAAATATCTGTGAAGGGAAAAACAAGCAAAGAAAAATGTGTGAAATCATTTTATTCATCTGAATCTATTCTTTATTTCAGTTGACGTTTGCAAGGCGAGGTGGAAGTCACTGAGGGATGCCTTTGTCAAAAACAAAGTGGATCTGCAGGTGGAACACATAGGGAATGGAAGTACACAGAGATCATGTCCTTCCTTTTTCCCTATATACAGCCAAGGAGGTATGTATGCAAATATTTTAATTTATATAATTTTGCATGAAATTAATGAAGTCTTTCACAATAACAACTTTGTAATTTGTCATGATGTTGCAAAGGGTATGAAAGAGTTTATGTTAAATTACATAAATATGTTCCTATTGCATAAATTAATCCCAAGAAAAAAGCTTTTGTTTCTTTTCATATAGTTCAAAAAGCAACTTGGGGAATCCTTCTCCAGTCGACATGGAGATATCATTTACACTAGATTCGAGAATTACATCTGCATCTCCAGCACCACTACAGCCAACCACACCACCTCCAACCCCCACCACCTCTGGTACCCACAACCTCTGGGAGAGGCAAAGGCCCTCTAGGTCCCGTAGCCCCAGGGATCCCATTTCCGCAGCAGCGGCCCAGCGTTCCACACGGGACCAAAGGAGGAGGCCACAGAGCACAGACCTGGGAGAGCAACTGTTGTCTCTATTACAGGAACCTCCAGCCAAAGCACACATGCCAGAGTCAGAACTGGAGGAGTCCTACTACTTCGCTCCGAGTCTTGTGCCCATTTTACAAAGACTGGACAAAGACAGGCGACATCGGGCCAAACTTAGTATTTTAACCACCCTCCATAACCTGGAAAACACACAGCACCAATATTGGCAGCCAAGACCTTCCTTTTTGATAAAGCATATAGTTAGGGCTGATTAGATTCAGCCCCTAGTTTTGCTGATATAGGCTTAGTTTGTCGGGGGACATCTTACTTCTTCCTTCTCTCTGTCTATACCTGTGTACTCCCATGTTCCGATTAACCCAGCTTCCCCAAATGTCTTTCTTTTTGGTGTCTATATACGCTGGGATCCGGAGTCATGGATGATCCTGCGGTCCTGTGTCCTGCATCGCGAGCCCTGGATCTTGAGTCGTGGCTGTGGGTCCTGGATCATAGGTCCTGGATGGATATCCTCGTGGATTCATCTTCCTATTATACACACATGCATTTCCAAATATTTGGACTACCTATGTTGCAAATGTATTATCTTTTCAATTTACACACGGCATCTATTGCACGTCTGTCCGTCCTGGGAGAGGGATCCCTCCTCTGTTGCTCTCCCTGAGGTTTCTCCCATGTCCCCTTTAAACTGTGGGTTTTCTCTGGAAGTGTTTCCTTGTACGATGTGAGGGTCTAAGGACAGAGGGTCTAAGGACAGAGGGTCTGAGGACAGAGGGTCTAAGGACAGAGGGTGTTGTATTGTCATACTGATATTCTGAACAAACTGTGAAGTCCACTGAGACAAATGTAACATTTGTGATATTGGGCTATATAAATAAACATTGATTGATTGATATTGATCATCCCCCCATGTCACAGCACACCTGGCCTCCAGGCCAGTAGCCTTTCGGCCAAGTGTACCACAACCCCCACAAGGCCCATCAACACCTATAGGGCCATTAACACAAATAGGCGCATTCACACCGCAGTACTTTTCCCACAAAGGTTCATGAGAACTCTTTAGTTTAGCTCATGGTCTCTCTGCGTTTCTGCGCTGGGCTAATGTTAATGCTAATAATGCTAATGCGAGGATAATAAAATGGCGGCTTCACAAAACCTTTTGGGAGTTTTAACGGGGCGTGGTTTGCAATCCGCCCAGCCAATCAGAAATATAGCTCTTTTCTCACAAAAGAGCCGCTCGAAAGTCCCTGCTCTCTAGCAGGGACTTTCGAGGGGGGTAAAAAGGTTCTCATTAACTAATTTTAGTACCGGCTCTTTTTGGTGTGAACGCGATAAAAGAGTTCTCATGAACCTTTGTGGGAAACGTACCGCAGTGTGAATGCGCCTAATGCTGTCCTCCCCAGGTTGGCAGGACAGCCAACATGGGGGCTCATATTATGAAGAGTTGTAGTACTCAAATTGTGTTTGTTGTAAATTGTTTGTTGAGTTAAGTTTCCAATGTTTTTTGGGTGAAATTGTTTTAATTAAAACGTTTATTAAACTTGTGGTCAGTAATGTATTGTCTGTGAAATGTGCATCTTACCTCAGTGCAACAGCCAGTCTCTGCTTGGGTTTGATGGCAGCTCTGTAATTTGTCGATTGTCTGGTCAGTTCAGGGCCGAGGAGGGACAGAAGTTCATCCATCTGCTCTGCACTCATCCTAAAATATCGATGATGTCGTTGGCTGTCCAGCCTCAGCTTTACCGGTTCCTTCTCCTCCCCCCATCCCTCCTCTGTAGTCTTTCCAGTAGGAGAATAAAGGCGTTCTCCTCCGGTCTGCAGGCACTGTGAGTAAATTATATAGAATAATTATGATGATGAATGCTTTTTTTTTACCACTAAAATACAGCAACCCATCTTTGATTCATGTTGTGTTTAACTGGACTATTACAATAATTATTAATTATGTCTGTAGTCCTACAACACAACAAAATAGGAAATAACAACAATAAAACACGATTAAAACCGACACACAAATAAACCATTTAACTCCGTAGCCTTACTTTCTTGTAGAAGTACCACATGTCCAGGAAATATGCCGAAATCAACAAGAACTGCGAGCCGGCATGCACGACGCTCCGCTTCCATAATGCTTCTGAAACGCTTCTGAAACGCGCCCGGTAGGGTATGACGCCAGAGGAGGCCGGACCAAAACCGGCGCGCAGCCGTAACGCGCCGCAGACGGACCCGGTGGAAACTAGGGGTAAGGAGTGAACAGTATATTATGTGTTGTGTAAGAACTGTGACGACTTAAGGCTTTTGCAAAATGTCTTAATCCTGGTTTTTGATGCAATAATTTTGTTCCTGTCTCTTTCTTAAAGTTATCCAGAATGTTTACATTTATTCGGCCTCAGACTTAACATTAAAACACAAAAGCAGGTTAATATATAGATGTGACTCCTCCAGGAAAAAAAGCAAGCTCGGTCAAGAAAAGGCTTTCAGTATCATAAGCCTGAGAGGAGAGAAGTCTGAGAGGATTACAAAAGGAAAACACTGTGGAGCAAACAGAGCTTCCCAAATCCACATCGGCGAGGTAAGGGGGGGGGGTTTGATTATCACATTGTTTAGGCCCAGTGTTTCCCAACCGGGGGTTACGCGTACCCCTAGTGGTACGCGAGGGACCTGTAGGGGGTACGTGGAATTCCAAGGTGACAAGTAAAACAAATAATAATCCCGTCAAAAATGACAGTGCGCGATTTGTTTCCCTAGGGAGGACAATAGTCTGTGGCACAACCGAGCCAAATCCCACAATGAAAACAGCTGCTTACCTGCAGCCAGAAAAATACGGGTAGGTCTGCTCTATGGATAAATGGCTGAAACGTCCGCTTGCTCTGGATTGAGGCCAGGGTTCAGAGGAGCCCGCCGAGAAAGGTAAGAAAGAGGCCAAACTGAAACCAAGGCAGTGAAACATATATATTATTTGGATTCATTTATTCTTCTTTGCGGACCCACCGCAGCCTCAGTGCTTCTTTTGCGGTGAAGTCCTGGCTAATAGTGCGATGAAGCCAGCGCATTTACAGAGACACCAGAGCCACCAAACACTCGGGAAGTGTCGATAAAAGTGAATAATTTTACAGAACGAAAGCTGTCGGAATTTAAGTCGAGCCAGACGTAATGATGAAAGCCACGAATGGTGGTCAATGAAAGCACTCGAGGCATCTTACGCCGTGTCCCTGCTTGTGGCTAAATAAATAAAAACTCACTCTTGTTGAGGAGCTCATTCTCCTGCAGCGACTGCGTTGGCCGAAATGAATGATAGACAAGAAGCAGGCCGAAGCACTCAAGAAAGTTCCCCTGTCGAATAACACCGTATCCCGTCGGATCAATGATATGTCTGTTAATATAATTGGACAAGTGGTGAACAAAATAAAACTAGCCGGTCAGTTCGCTTTGCAGCTGGATGAAATGACAGATGTTGAGTGGAGAAGCAGAGCTCCTGTCCTTCGTGCGTTACAAAGATGCGTCGGACATAAACTATGGGGGTTATTCCCTATCTTTATTCAAGAGCGTGGTATTTTAAATTTGAGAGCATACTTTAATGTATTTATTTCCCTCAAACCCTGTTCCTCGCACTCAAATAGTGGCCTGCTTGCACTTTGCTCTGCTTCTGCTCAAACTGTGCGCTTTGCACTCAGATATATTGCTGTTTACAGATTTGTTCTGCTCTCAGATTTATTCTGTGCGCGCTCGAAATTTTGTGCAACAATCCTGTCAAAATCCCTCAACCAATAGGAGGCCAGGTGTCCTTGCGGGTGCGTTCGCTTTACTTAATACAGCGTCCCGTAAGGGCGGTTACTCTTTGGTTTATAAACTCCCGCCCTCCCACGGTTTTATAACATAGCATGTACTGCACTTGTTTGATTTACAACTACCTTACATAATAGCTACGTTCGGTGGCGGACTGGACTAAAAAATCAGCCCGGGAATAAAATAAAATCGTCCTCCTCCGTTGCCTTCTGCCCATAATGCGAGGTGGTTGCTATGCAACAACAATAACAGATAGCGAAGTCGTCGTTTAGGTGCTTTTTTTGAGAGATTACGCACTTCTCAATCCACTCCTCCATAGTAAGCCCACCCCGGAGGTCGAAGTTAACCTTAAATGTTTCCATTTAAGCTTAGTTAGTTTGGTTAGTTAGTTAGTTTACTATATAAAGTTTAGTTTTAGGATTTTATAACGGTTCTCAGACGCGGAGGGATACTGATTTGTGAAAAGTAACAACAACTATTCCCTGGATATACGCTCATTATATCACGGCTAAGAAACATCAGATTGCTTGATTTGACTAACTGTGCTTAACCCCTCCCAAAGTTGTAAATGACTGGTGAAAAGAAACTGCTAGGCCTATAACTGATTCTGGATATTATTTTGCTAAGTGTTTTGTTCCTGAATTAAGTTAAATGCCTGTTTAAAGGGGACTTATTCAAAGGGGCTCCATGGTTTAAGCCTAAATGTTACAAGATATATATAGCAAAGATAAGTTGATTATTTTGATTTCATATGTATTTATTTGATTATATTATTTACTTTCAAGGCAAAATATTCATTTTTATTTATTTTTATTGAGTGATTTAAGTTTAAAATTAAGAAAATGCCTGAGAATTAGATGTTCAAATTAAGGAGATGAAATAAAGTTATTTTCATTCAATAATCAGTTACGTTCTACTTGTGAAGGATCATCAGCACGTATGAGTGAGGGGGTACTCATGGTATGACAAAAGGCTCAGGGGGTACACAAGACAAAAAAGGTTGGGAACCACTGTGTTAGAGAACATTTCTTCTTACTCCTAAGATATTTAACCTTATTGCCTGTTGACGTTAATAACAATCTTGTTGTGACTGCCAGCTTAAGGAGTGTGCTCCAGCACTTAGTGTCAAGTTTTAATGGCCTGATAGGGGAGTTAACGACTATATAGTTGGGCTGATTATATTCAGCCACTGGCTTTCTAAGCTCCACAGATGTGAGAGACATCTCCTGTGTCTCCAGATTTTTTACCGCTACCCATCCCCAATATGCTGATTAACTCTCTGTAAACTAGTTAAAAGGTCTATCGAGAGATATGCTGATTCAGAATTGAGCATGACAACCCACCCCGTCAGAACCTTTTGCTGCTGTGACTTGTGATATGAATTCTGCAGCCGTTGACTTGTAATAAACTACCAGTGTTTGACATCAAAGCTCCAACCTCTTCGTGTCTCTCTGAGTCCTGACTCTCCATTGCTGCAGAAGTTTCCCTTACAACAATGTTTAACTGTATGGGAAATTGAAGAAGCGCATCATTATTTAGATTTAAATCTATACTGTCACATTTGATTTTTAACCTGTCTTATCCTGTGCTCCATTCTTATTGCTTGCTTTGACCCATTCATTTCCCTGCAGTACTCAGATCCTTTACTTAAGTGAAAACTCAATTGTCTTAAAATACACCTCTATAAGTAAAGTCCTGATTTCAGAATGTTACTCAAGTTAAAGTACCAAAAGTATACTTAAAGAGTAAAAGTCGTCATTATGCAGAATGGACATATTTTGACAGTATTATTATGGACGTCATATTCTCCTTTTTTTATACATGAGCATTTTAGTTGTGGTAGATACTGTGTATATTAGTACTGCATTATACCATATCAGCAATCAGTTTTTCTATGAGTTTTCTACTCCCAGGTATCGTAAGGTATTCTCATTTAAGTATATCATAATATATTTGTAAATGTATTTTTTTTATTCATTATAAACCTGCAAAGTAACTGCCTGTTAAATAATAGTAGTTATTGGAATGGAATTACATGGACATTCTAAAATAGCACTTAAATACAAACACTCGAGCCTACAGGGGCCAATAACAGATTCCTTATCTTATTTAATCGTTCAAAACTGTGTGAGGTTGAACTATTTGGTTGCGTAATAACACAATATACGCATTGCACAGGTATGAGGGAAGTGTAAAGGACAAACAAGAAGAGGAAACAAATAGAAAGTAAAGGAGTACTTAAGCAATATACATCAAGGGTTTTTTCTGCAGGAAACTTCCCAAACAAGTGAAAAAGAATATAGATAAACCCAAATCCATCAATATTTCACACGCCACAGGGCCTGAACCCAGCAGGTTCATTCATCGCTCACCTCAGCCTCTCAGTCGGGCCTCAGTCTTGGGTGTAGGGTCCAACACTTTCAATTTCCTCTTTTCCACAGTGTAGAACTGCTTCTGCAAAATGATCATTCTTTTTCTGTACGACCAAACTGGGATTCAGGTCAGCTCAGACCACAATCTGTACAGAAATAAGACCTTGTCAATGATTCCATGGCGTTTGCATGAACATGCGCTTTGCACTGAAACATTGACACTAATTAAATGTATTATGTCAACACATTTTACAAAACTGTACGAGGTTATTGAAAGCAATTATATTAAGTTCACCCTGCTTATGTACAGCACACTGAAAAACAATAATGACTGTCACCGAGTCATCATTTTGAGAAAAAGGCCTTCAAAGTTTCCTCTTCTCTGGAATCCATCGATCTGATTGGTTATTAGCGGCTAATAAATGATCAAAGTAGTATGGAGGGAAGATATTTTCATTTGGATTACTGGTTTTGGGGAAGCTTACGAGTGTGTGTTTGTGTAATGTTGCATTGTGTGCACTGTAAAAACTGGGATTGGGGTCAATTAATATTAAATAAATAATACCAAGTAAATTATACACAATAGAAATGACTTTGTGTAGTTTGGAATCACATTAAGCTAAATGCAAACCATTTAAAATTATTTATTAATTGCATTTTACTACTACTCAATAAAATCAGCTGTGGATTACTGAGTAGAAATGAATGGTATATTGATACATGTTACTCATTGGGAGGTTGTCAGTTCTTTACACTTCCGCCCAGGCATTTTGCGCCACATGGTCATGTTCATCGTGCGTCTGCCACACTTCACTTCGTCACTGCCAGTTTACCAAAGGTAAGACCTAATTACGTTGCAGTTGGACATCGTTGTGTGTTACTCTAAGTTACCAAACATGCCAACTTTACTGGATGTGCATGGCTAAACCAACTTTTCAAATGTAGCTAACGTTAGTATTAGGGATTCAGTCAGTCTGTGTTGTCTTTGTCTCGACTAAAAGCATTGCAAGGAGAAAAAAGGTCGGTCCTATGTGACAATTTATTTTGATGTTCCTTATGATGCCCTTTTAAGGTACTAGCGAATGTTTGTGTTGACTGTTATACCAAATTCACTGAGGCACTATTTGCGTGTGCATTGCTCAGTAGCATGTGTACAGGCTAAACCAACTTTTCAAATGTAGCTAACGTTAGCATTAGGGATTCAGTCACTAAAATGGCATAACACCGGTGCTAACAGTTAGTTTCCCCCCCCCACCGCTCGTGACACGTGAGAGACAAGTTGTGTACTGACCCAACGGGCAATAATCTTATTATTATACATCCATGGTAATAATGGATTGTGGCGGACATTTTACGAAAAGGTCTAACGCAACCACTGATTTGTATATACTCAGCAACGCAATGCCACAGTTTCTCAGCGAGGCTCCGGTGTTGAAATGTCTGGGAGTTTTTGCTTTGCACTGTGCGCGGTCCCACAAGGTGCATGCATATCTCGTGTTTATGAGGCTACTTAGTAATGTAGGAGTCTGAGTGGTTTTAAAACCCACCTCGGCCCCGCGTGTCGTTTGGTGAGCTGCTTAAATCATAAAAGGAAGGGAATCAGAAAATACCAGTTAAACAATAATCTGTTTTAATTATAAAAGGTAATAATACAATACAATACAAGGAGTACTCTGCCCTGGTTCGCATGCTGTTTAGATCTTCCGGTCTTTGCAGTAGGAGAAGAGAGACCGATCTAAAGACACAGACTTATACTGAACAAAAATATAAACGCAACACTTTTGTTTTTGCTCCCATTGTTCATGAGATGAACTCAAAGATCTAAAACATTTTCTATAACACAAAATAACCATTTCTCTCATATTGTTCACAAATCTGAAAGAATGTGTGATAGTGAGCACTTCTCCTTTGCCGAGATAATCCATCCCACCTCACAGGTGTGGCATATCAAGATGCTGATTAGACAGCATGATTATTGCACAGGTGTGCCTTAGGCTGGCCACAATAAAAGGCCACTCTGAAACGTGCAGTTTTGCTTTATTGGGGGGGTCTGTGGGGGTCCGAAAACCAGGGAGTATCTGGTGTGAGGGGTACGGGTAGGGTTAGGGTTAGGGTAATGTTGTGAATCGAGTGGCCCATGGTGGTGGTGGGGTTATGGTATGGGCCGGCGTATGTAATGGACGACGAACACAGGCCACTCGATTCACAACATTACCCTACCCCTAACTCTACCCCTCACACCAGATACTGCCTGGTTTTCGGACCCCCCCAGACCCCAAATCAAACCATGTTTACTTTGTATTTCAGACTCCAAGCAATTGCTGTCTGATGGTTTACCTAACTTACTGATCAGCTCTTAAAATAGTATCTCCCTCACCTCTCTGTCTTCTCTCCTGGTATGTATTGGCAAGGTCATAAAATCATAAAATAAAATGATAAATATTTTTCCCAGAAATGATTGCAGTGTTTTCTAGGATGGAGTCATAGCAGCGGTGCTAAGGCACGCGGGCCCAGCGAAATGTGAGCGCGGAGCGTGTGGACATTTTAAGTGTGTGCGCGTGCGAAGTGTGCCCCGCCATTACGTTTCTATGTGTCTGCCTGCACAAGAAAGACACATCATTAAAGGCTTCAAATGTATTCAGTATTGTATGAATATTTCATAGTTGGTGGTTGGACATCACATCCTCTAGGGGGGTCCAGGGGTATGCTTCAATCTGGTGCACTTTGAGCACACAATGACTAGAGACTAGATCTAACTCTAAACACCCATATGAAAAAGATCGTTTTACATTTTAATAATCAAATAATTGAACATACCAATAACCTACCATAGCCAATAACACATATATGCAACTTATTTTATTTTTGTTGTTCATTTACATCACTTTCATCTGGCCATTTTTTGTTTAATATCAGGTGTCAAAAGAGCATGGCACCTAGTAATGAATGTGCCAAATGTCTCCACTTCGTTCCACTGCCCCAGTGACTTGAATATCTTGGGTTCTGACAAGGGATTTACTTCCTTAGTTTTTCTCTCATATATCATCCTGCCTTGTTGCTTGCTCTATACATAAAATGCCTTGTTGCTTGCTCTATACATAACATGACTTGATTCGATTTACTGTATGTGATAGCACAGTTGGCATCCTGCCTGAGAGCACATTTTTCTTGGGGTCTTAAAGAATAGCTCTAAGGCTCTAAAGGGAAAGTCTCTGGTTGGGGGGCCATTGATGCTCAATCGCATACAGGTGGCAAGGTGTTCCCCATGCCAGCGATTTCTCAAGTCAGTCTTCACGTGTAAATACAAACATAATAATCAACAGACGAGTGGATGTTGTTGGAGCACCACCCAAGGCAATGGGTGGTGGAAGTTCACCTCTGCTCCGCGCGTCCCTTGATGTTATAAAAGAAGGAACTCAAAGCACCAGAATAAAGGTTAAACAATAATCTGTTTTAATTGTAAAAGCAACAATACACAATACAGAGCACTCTGCAATAGTACAAGATACAGAGTACTCCGGGCTCAATTCCTACCACCGTGTGATATACGTACCACGACAGCCAGTCAGAAAAAGAGACTCTAAAGACTTTCCAAGGTGTAAAAATGCTGCTGCTGGAGTACTGACTGGAAGTATTGCTGATATCATGTCTACCATCCTCTTAAAGTACTCTGTCCAACAATATCAGTCTCATAAGAAAGGTGTTTTAACGCTTATTCAAAATTGCAGAGAAACATGCATTATTGTACTCAGGAGGGGACATTGACAGAGGATTACTCAAAAAGTACACAGTAAAAGTACTTCATAGTACTTGTGGGACTAGTACTGAGTCCAACAGTGTCAATCTCACGAAGAACTAACGGCAAAACACATTTTTTTTCCCTCATCAAACTTAGCAGAAGGTTGATTAGGTTCTCAGCAGGGGACTTTGACAGAGGATTTAAAAAACACACACACACTATAGTACTTCAATGTATTGTGATAGTAGGTGTAAGAATACTGAGTCCAGCAGTCTCAATATCATTAAGAACTTATGGTAAAATTGTCTTTTATCACTCATCAAAGATAGCAGAAAACATGCATTATACGGAGGGGACTCTGACAGAGGATTACTCACAAAGTACACAGTAAAGTACTTCATTTTATTTCTGGTAGCAGTCAACTAGTACCGAGTCCAACAGTATCAGTTTTATTCAGAACTTATGGTAAAAAATATTTGTATCACTCATTGAATATAGCAGGAAAGAAAATGAAGAGCAGCTGATTGACCGAGTGCAGAATCGCTGGATAGTTTAAATCTCCTAACAATGTTGTCCATTTTAGACAAAGGCTTATTATATTTACAGCCCTAATAACATTCATTTTCTGGGCTCAATATGTGTCTTGGCTGTTTTCGTTGTGATCGCTCAATTCACCTTGTTCAAACACTGACCCAGATCGCTGGGTCGCTAGAAACACCGCTGTCATCAGGTTGAATTTGTCTCTGAAACATGATTTATTAGAACAATGTTATGTGTTTGTTTGATAGATACGTTTTTTCTTTGCAAACCTAAATGCATTAGTTTGTAGATGGTGTTTTGTATTTGCAAACCACATTGTGCTTGTTAGTGAATCATGTTTAGTTTGTTTGTGGAGTTATGGCAGGAAATTAGCTCCATACACTTTTAAATTCGACAAGCAGGTCAGCACCGTAGTAAAATCCTGCTTTTTTAAAATAAGACTATTGGTCAAAACCAAGTCGTATTTATCTTTTAAAGACCTGGAAAGGGTTATTAACGCCTTGTGACCTCAAGACTGGACTATTGTAACGCTCTGTATGTGGGTATGGACCAGGCATCAATTAAACGCCTGCAGCTAGTCCAGAACACAGCTGCACGTTTGCTGACTGGCCACAAAAAGCGTGACCACATCACCCCAATTCTGGCCTCACTGCACTGGCTTCCAGTTCGGTACATAATTGATTTTAAAATCCTTTTATTTGTTTTTAAAGCCCTAAATGGGCTGGCTCCGGCCTATATAGCTGAACTCCTCCAGCGCTACACCCCAGCAGAGCTTAAGATCTGCTGACCAGCTGCTGCCGGTAGTGCCCAAGACCAGGTTCAAAACCTGAGGGCACCGAGCCTTCGCAGCAGCTGGCCCCAGGCTCTGGAACACTCTTCCCCTCCATGTGAGGTCGGCCCAGACCCTAGGGGCTTTTAAATCCACACTGAAGACACACTACTTCTCTCTGGCCTTCTAGTCAGAGTGGGGTCACGACCTGTTCCATGTGTTGCTTTATCTGTTGTGATTTATTGTCTTTTATTTGATGTAATGTGTTTTTGTGTTTAAATTACATGTACAGCACTTTGGCTCGACCAAAATAGTTTTTAAACGTGCTCTACAAATAAAATTTGATTTGAAGACTTTAACTGTATTATGTCTGAGGAAGCCCCTCTCTTGGAGTTCCTCTGACCTCTTATCAATTCACTTAACATGGGTACATATATTGATAATTCCAAAGACCATTGATAATTAGCAAAGAGACTCCCATGCCTTTTCTACTGACTTTCTGAAAAATACTCATCAACGAGTAATCATTTTACTCAAGGCAGAAATCACAGGTTGTACTGTACCTCACCTACTCACAAATAGCCAAAAAACACCTTTTCATTATAACACAAAGGTGGAAGAAAATACCATTTGCGCTAATCTACTTCTACTTAAAATGGGACATCATTTTAGGAATATTCAAGTTTAACACACATCCTATACATCAGGTGACATACAAATGAATATACGAGAAATACGCTGTATTAAACTTTCTGCTATAACATGTTACTTTAATGTGGAGCCCATGGGGTTGAGATTTGAATAAAGTCAAATAATGATATCACTTGTTCAAGTATCCTACCCGGTTCAATGTTGAGAAATCCCTCTCACAGTTTACACTGGAAACTGGGATGGTTAGGCCAATGTCAGCCAGCTTGCTCAGAGATGGGTAAAGCAGCCCCCATTCACCCACCTCTGATGCCAGTTCCTGCATCACTGCTGCTGATCCAAGTCCTGAAACATGAAACACAACATGAACATCAATCCAGGCTATAGAACTCCTGAAAAGGAATGTTACCGTAATTCATGATACCTTGAATGGCCCATCTGCTGTTTAAAAGAGGACCATTCCTGCAGCACCTCATTACTGTCAGCCTGTAGAAAGTTGCCGCAAGGAGCAGCAAATTGGCCACGTAAATGGCCTCATCTCCAGTTGCTGCCTGAGGCTCACGCATGGAAGGCCCCTAAAAGGTCCAGATTCTGGAACCTCTTCTCCAGGCTCTCCAGCAGGCCATCAAAATATGGATCCATCACCTAACCATAACAGCAACAGATTATTAAACTGAAACTTGTGTCCATATTCAAACCACTTAATAGGCATCTAGTATTAACATGATCCTCCCTCTTTAGCACCTTTTGTATTATTGTTTGCTACGATTGCACTTTGACTTTAGCTCTAGACTATGCTCTTAGTTGCTTGTTTAAAAAGGAGATACACTTGTGAGTTCTGGTGAGTAGAAGCCTCTGCTAAATGCTAAGTCTAAAACAAACATACCTGGCTCCTGAACCGGGCCCAGAGCTCTTCCCTGGTCAGTCCCTTTCTTGTCCCTCTCTTGTTCCTCTCCTCCTCATGGACAATACTGTAAGCCCCACCTCTCTTGGGCACCTGCTGTGAAGAACTACTGTTCACTTGGGTTGGTAAGAGACATTCATCACTGATGTGACACAGCTTTTGAAAGTATTGGCATCCAAGCATGCTGTCTTTCTTGTGGACTATGTCAATAACTTTGCTTGTGTCTGTACCAGAAGAGTCTTCACTCGTTTTAGGAATATATTCCTCTCCACTGTCCGCTGAGCTGGGGTCAAAGAGCTCATCTGAATCAAACTCCATCTGGCTGGTCATCTTAAGAAATAAATTAGAAATTACTTCACCTATTAAACAATTGCTATTCAGACTTTAAATTACAATGTATTAAAACCACCAGTAACAAAATATAAGGATTAGTACATTGATCATCTCTACATAAATGTTGCTCACCTGTATGCTTTTAGTCCTCCTCAGCTTTGGGAAAATATCTTTGTCTTCTTTGAGTTCAATCTCCATGCCTGGAGTGTCCAAAATAAATGTATGTAGTTGGCATTTGTACCAATAAATCAATATATATATAATATATATATGATACATAATATATGAATACACGAAAAACTGAATGTATGACAATACCTGAGAGCTATTGTCATGGATGGCAATTCGGGACGGACTCTGAGATTCGTCTGAATCTGTGTAGTTTATAAGGGAAACCATCATCCCATCTTTTTTCTTTAAAAGATAGGACTCTGTTTCACCTAAATGCTAAAGAACAGAAAACATAGTAAAGAATATGCATAACACGCAAACATTGATGTATGTATATGCCGATGAACTAGCATTAAGAAAACTGAACACGTTTGATGTTTCTTTCATAACATGTACCATTTCATTGAGGCAACGTGACATTAGATTTGTGTCACTATAGAGCAAAGCCATTACTTTAGCTTCTGGCTGAATCAGTGAATGAAATATAAAAAATAAATTATTCAACTGTTGAAGTGCTATTTCAAAATTAAATAACTTATAATCATATGGAAAGAGTAACGGCTTACATTGTTAATATAAGTATTAATAAAAAATGTCTTGATTTAAAAACGTATGAAAAACATTTCAATTGGTAAATGGACTGTACTTATATAGCGCTTTATCCAGTCTTTACGACCCCTCAAAGCGCTTATCTCTTCTCTGCCATGACCTTCTACATTTTGCAGTTTGGATGTTTGTGGTCATCATTGACGAATCTTCCTGGACTGGAATCTTCTTGTGCAGCATCAACACTTAATAAATAAAAATAAACCACGTTTTATGTTCATAAAATAACAACTTGCAAACTCAATTTCAAGTATGTGAAATTAGGACTTACCACCATGTTCTTTCTTGCCAGTAGAAGTCAAACATAACGACAGCACAGCTGACATGATATATCCTCTCCTCCTTTGTGATTCTTCAGAATGTATTAATTCCCCTCTGTACTCCACCACAAAGGAGTGAGTGGCAAAGACCCCTCGACCTATCCCAATTACAGGTTATTATTACAATGATTAAATGTTACAGTTATTCATCTTCTTGCCATGGTTTTTTATTCAAATCCACCAAAACTAGATTTATAGTAATAATAGTTATTAGCTCTGGTTTGGTTTATACATTATCCTGGCACACTAGACCAGGCAAACCATTCAGCTTTCCCATCAGGCCCTTCAATACAACATCTCTCAATAGTATGAGGATGCAATTAATGCAACAGTACTTTAATCAATGAACTCTAAGTACTAGTAGGGTTGTAGGATCTGATACAACTTTGAACATAAAAACACATTGTATTGATGATAAAAAGGACATACCTTTTAAAAGAGTTGATGTCCATCACTTCCAAGTTTGCAGTCTTGTCAACTGCCTCGCTTTGCCATGTTCGATCACATCCGTGAGGGGGGGGGGGGGGGGTTTCCTGCGTCTCAGTCCCGCCATTTTGTATCCTATAATCAAAAACAATGAAGCGTTAATGTGACCAGACACCATCATAATTATTGCAATTCATTAAAATACTTGAAGTATTAGACAACTATATCTAGTTGATGGATTGAAGTAGGGCTGCTCGATTATGGCAAAAATCATAATCTCATTATTTGGGTCAATAATTGATATCACCATTATCAAAAACGATTATCCATTTACTTTGAAAACATCAATTATTGGAGAAAAAAAATGTGAACAGTATGTTTTAACAGCTGATACCCCTGAACTGTAATTACAATTCAACTGAAAAAACCAATAAAAAATAATAATAAAAAATATAATCGTTTTATTTCAATTACGTTGGTTTCGTAATCGTTGCCAAGCCATAATCGTAATTGCGATTTAAAATACGATTAATTGAGCAGCCCTAGATTGAAGCAGACTAAGCAGGTGTTTCAATGCTAGCAACGTTAGCTAACGTTAGCTAGCCTGCTAACATGAGGTAGCAATCTCTCCAAAGTGAAATTATTAATATACAAAACCTGTTGCTATAACTGTTTTTTACTGAGTTACTTCATGTTGATTGCTACATTTTAAAGCATGAAACACATGTTCATAGTCTGAATATAAGCTGCCTGGTTAATGTTCAGTAAAATATGTGCCTTTAAAATGTATAGTCATAACTTAGCTTTTCATTAGCTACGATCCCACTGCCAGTGAAGTGCACAACGAAATCCACTGGTTCTCTCCTCATATGGAGCGCTTGTTTTTAAATAGTCAGCACGTCCTGTAAGGGTGGTCATGCTATCACAATGAGAATTCCTCTCTCCGCCCACCAGGAATGTCCCAATAATTAAATCAAGGTGACCCAATCTGACCATTAAAACTAGGCTATTTATTAAGAACATTTAGATTTGTATTTTATATATATCTATATACAGGGATGCAAACTCATCAGGTATGAAAAAGGTGACAAGTGCAATATCTGAGTACTCTTTACTCAAGCACAAGATCTGAGCACTCTTAGAACATACTATTTTAGCATTTTGCAAATGTTTAGCTTGTCTATGGCATTTTCAATGTTAAGTTAGCATTATGCTAACAACAGCTGTAGTCTGTAATCTCTCAATCTTTTTACGTTTGTTATTTACCTAATTAATGATTAATGATTCATTGCTTGTTATTGTTAAGTCAAACTCACCAAAATGTATACATTTGTGTTTTTAATTCTGTATTTCATTAAGCTAAGGAGCTAAGTGCTACTAGCTAATCAAACAGCTAAATATGTTGGAAGATGGCTGCTTGCACATGCGCAGTTCAGCAAAGTGTGTGTGGAGAATGGAATGTGTGTGTGGGATGCAGTACCTGCATTGGCAAGTAGTGGCCGATACTGAGTTACCTCCTGTTAGCACACTTATACACACTAATCGGTTTAAAAGGGATTTTTGGGGACAACCCTGAAATCTTCACAGGGCATATTTCTGACCATAATTTTAATGAATATGAGGTAACATTTTCTGGGGTCCAGGGTTTTGGACCCCACAAAAAATTGGACCCCACGGCGCGACTGGGCTCTCTGATGCATGGCCACACAATGTAATAATGACAAACACACACACACACACACACACACACACACACACACTATGTTAGCAGCCTGTGTCATCTTTATCTGAGCAGAACACCTCTGTGCCCTGAGGTGCTGTTTTGTTTGAGTGTGATCAGAGGTGTGGTCAGAGTGTGTGTGTGTGTGTGCGTGCGTGTGTGTGCGTGCGTGTGACACAAAAGGGACTGACAAGATTCAAATGAATCCATTTTGCATTGTTTCTTTCTGAAATAAAGAAACACAAGCGCATCACTGAAATGTTCTGTAGATAATGTCGCCTCGGTCTAATGAGTGACACATTTGCATAAACATGTACATTCTTACAGTTTTTCTCGACTACTAACACACTAAAATTATACATGAAGCACAATTATTTTAACTGACACTCAAAGAGCGGCACTTTGTGCAAACCTCTGCACACGTCTCTCCACGTGAGACACAGGAGTCTGACATGAAGTCACGTGTTGGCTTTTAAAACACTGATATTCAAAATGCACGTTCCACCTGACCAAACACCTGAGAGCATCACTGTTGGCTCATCAATCAGGATGTTAGCACTATGGAAAGACCACAGGTGAGAACTCTCTTACAGCAACATGGAAGCAAGAGGAAGAGGAAGAGGTGGGCTGAGAGTGAGAGGAGGAGGAAGAGGTGGGTGAGAGTGAGAGGAGGGGGAAGAGGTGGGTGAGAGGAGGAGGAAGAGGTGGGTGAGAGTGAGAGGAGGAAGAGGTAGAGCTGGAGGGAGAGGACGTGGACAAAGAAGAATACTCTGATGATGTATCAGAGCTTATATCTGTTGTGTGAAACGTATTTACTTCACTCCTGTAATTGCATTGATGTCACGTTGCAGACTGTAACTGCACATCCTGCACAGTGCACTGTGAGACTCACTGTTACGCAACACAGACACTGTGTCTTTGTTGTTTATCTGAAGGACTGAGAAACAAAGAGGTGGAAGGCTAACGGTACGTCCACACAGCAGCTTTGAAAGAATCTTGAAAATCTTGGAGCTGGGCGTGTCTGAAAGCTTGGGGATTTTTTGCGAGCAACGCGACCAACAACCAATCACATGAATATATATAAAATCCCCAAACAGGCGAACACCTACCAGTTTCACCCACTGTCTCTGCCACCTCCCTCCATGCTGGTTCCTCCGGGTTGTATCCCGTTAATAGTCTGGTCGTAAAGAACCGGGTGATTTGCTCCCGTAATTTCTCGTTTGGAATATGAGGAAATTAACTCTGGCTCTCCCAGCTTGCACGTGGTTTGATTGGCTAGCGCTTGAACTGTCAGATTTGCAAACAATAAAGATTTCATTGAAGAAACTCCTCTTTCCAACAATTGTATAACTCAAACACAACACATCAGAACATGGAGGTTAATGCAACGTGATAACCCCCAACATTACTGTGGCTGCCACATCAAACATGCATTGCATCAAAGTAGCTGATCTCTGCTAATCAAATTCAGGTGTGTTGTGTGTGTGTGTGTGTGTGTGTGTGTGTGTGTGTGTGTGTGTGTGGTGTGTGTGTTCTGAGAAAAATCCAATTAATATTATATTCTCAGTTATGAGGAAAGTACAGCACTCAGTTGCTTTCATTGATTGCATTCATGATCATATTCAGCTTCTAACACATACTGAGTCACACATGCAGTCTCTCTCTCCGTATGATTCATCCTCTCTTTGTCCCCTCTTATTCAACACCAGTCGCTCTCACAGCACTTATTAATATGACACAGCAGAATCAGTCCAGCAGCATGAACGTGGAAATGATTTCATAAAGATTACAATATCATTGATGGGAATAGTTTCAAATGAGTATCCAGCAGTGTTGACATAACAGTGTGTTCCACATCAATGAGTAGGTGGGCCCACACTCCCATTGTCAAGCCAGAGTGAGACAACATGCCCAAAGACTTTGGCAATGGAGGTGATGCCTGTGATGCCATGTGTCCTGATGGCCACTCCGATCTGATTGGCAGTTTGTCCTGTTGTTCTTGTCGATGCCTCATTAGCTGGCAGACCTTTGGGTTTCTAGTTAGGCCCAATCCCAAACCACGCCCAACACCAGGGGTCAGCAACAAGCGGGCCGCGGTCCGGATCTGAACCTATAATCAATACATTAATAGGGGAATTCAATTTTGACGGGGCGATTCTGCCGACGGGGGCAAAAGAGATAAGTGAGCGATACAGGGAGAGAAACACAGAAGAAGAGACGAGAGCACGGCAGAGAGAAGCGGAGAGGAAAGTGAGTGAAGAGAATAATTAGCGATACAGGGAGAGAAGCGGAGAGGAGAGTGAACAGGCGTGTTAGTGGCAGACAGGGAGAGAACAACAATGACACATGGCGCTCTCCAAGAAGAGGAAAGTGGACAGTGAGAACAGAGCTTTGAACCCTGAGTGGACTCATTCATGTTCATCCTGCCCACTGGGAGCACAGAGCCAGTGTGTCTCATTTGTTCAGAGACCGTGGCGCTCATTAAAGTGCCGAAACGCCACTATGAGACAAAACACAAAGTGTTCGACCAAACATTCCCTCTCAAGTCAGAACTGAGGTCACAAAAACTAAATATCGTTCCAGGGCAGGCTAACCGAGGCTAACCAATGAGCTAACCGAGGCTAACCAATGAGCTAACCGAGGCTAACCAATGAGCTAACCTAGGCTAACCAATGAGCTAACCGAGGCTAACCAATGAGCACCTGCATGTGTGTGTGAGAATGGCTCTGACACCATTTCAGCCCAGATCCAAACTCCCGGCAGGACAAGCTCCAGCTCAATTCTCCCACTGAACAGAACAAAGTGAGAGAGGGACTGCAATATAAGAGGGACAGAAAGAGAAACTTTAAAACTGTTCAATTGTTATGATGTAAAGACTGATATGTTCTATAATCGTCTGAAACTGTGAAGTCATGATGTGAAACGGTTAACAAAGAAAAAGGGAAACTCAAGCTGCTGCTACACTTTATTTTATTTATCTAAAATTAAGCACTTTTAAGATGCACACATTTTCAAAAGCTATTTTATTTATTTTCTCTATTTTATTTGTAAATGCAGCCAGAGAGGAACATTACACATATCCACAGTAATTTACTGTTTATCTGTAGTTCAATGTTCATTGACAATAAATATTGTTGTTTTTGTACTTTCTTTATTTGATGGCAGTCAGTTGTTGATGACATGCAGATGTGATAAAGCTGCAGCTACTTCAATATATGTCACACTAATTCATAAAGCAACTTAGACATTTTCTCTAACTGGACCTCATTGAATTTGAGTTGAATACCCCTGCTCTACGCCCTACCCCTCACACTCCCCCTCCGTGACGGAGTGAACTCCGTGGAGTGACACATGAGGCTCCCTCCTGTCAGATGGAGGGAGTAAACACAGCAGCAAGCTTTGGGACGGCCTCCCCTCTCTCCCCTCTCTCCCCTCTCCCCTCTCTCCGGCAGAAACAGGAAGTGCCGTAACTGTATGTACCAACGGTTTCCAATCAGCATCTCTTAGACAAAAAGTTTAAATGAATAACTCAAATAAAACTCCAAACATCTTTCATTGTGTTTCAAAGCTCTTTTAGTTTTAAACCTGATGTTTATAAGCTTCTTAGTTTTTGCAACCGTCTGTAAATATACACAACTTTATAATAAAATGCACACATTTACCTTTTTCTAGACTAAACACAGGTTTGATCCTAAATTAAAACATATGAGGTTATCATGAGGCTAACATCGCAGTTTATCAGTGGATGTTTGCTGGAACTACTTGTAAACAGCGTGTTTCCTGACGGACACACACAGCGTGACACCGGTCAGGTAGAGACCGGTCTCCAGTCAGCACCGCTGCAGACTCGCTGTTTGAGGGCTTGATAGCCCACTCCCCCTCCACACTCGTTGCTTTGGAACAGCCCTTAATATGGCGGACCCTCCACGCAAAACGGAGGGGTAGGGTGTAGGGGTAGGGTGTAGGGGGCGGTTTGGGATTGGGCCTTTGGGTTTCTATAGTTACTGTGGTCACCAAGTAGTTATCTTCCACATCGCTAACTTTAAAGTCTGCCTTATACAAATAAATGAGATATAAAATGGTGCCAACCTGATAAGTTCAGTCACAGTTCAGATATAGTCGGGCACTCTGAGTCAATATGTTTCTTTATTATTTCATCCTTTTTATTTGTATTTGATGTTTTATTGGGCATTTACTTTAATTAATTATGTTTACAGATCTTATTTGGAAAATTGGTTTGAACCAACCAATCTGCGAAACTCAATAGCCTGCACGCATTTACGTCATTTGCAAATAGGATAGGATTTCCAGGAAGATCAAGAACATGATGAAATGCAGCAGGAGGTAGCAAATCAGTGCAGTTATATAAACACTGTATACTTTCTTAGAAAATAAGGGACACACTGTCTATCCCCTAGTTTCCACCAGGTCCGTCTGCGGCGCGTACGGGCGCGTTACGGGCGCGTTACGGGCGCGTTACGGGCGCGTTACGGCGTCCACAAGGATCGCGGCCACTCTAGTCAATGGGTGCTATTCCACCAGACGCGCCGCGTTACGGGTCAGAAGCGTCTCGCCGCTGGGCTCCGCTCGAAATAGGATTGAAGTCTATTTTTCGACACGACGTAGCCGTAAGGTAATGTCAGGCAGGCAGGAAGTGGAACGTCATCGTCTCCACAACGACACGCACAATGGACGACGAAGTTTTTATATGGGAAGTGGAAAAACACTTTTGTTTTTGATGGCCTGTTTCCTCCCATGTTTCTCACTGGTGCCATGTGTCTACCCTGCTGCTCTGCCTCATCCAGCAACCTCTGGTTTTCACTAGGGGCAAGCAGGAAGTTTGTGAAGGATGCATCCTGCCACCACTAGCGTGTCTACATTTTTCGGTAGCAGGTTGATACGGCGATGGAAGATTCTCCACCTGGAGGCCAGAATGCCGAAAGCATTTTCCACCACCATCCTTGCTCTTGACAGTCTGTAGTTGAAAATCCTCTTTTGATGAGTGAGGTTCTTTCCAGGGTATGGTCTCATCAGGTATGGCTTGAGTGGGAAAGCTGCGTCACCCACCATGACGTATGGCATCTCATCCAGGTGAGCAGCACCAGGTAGAGAGGTACTGGTTGGAACATTAAGAGTTTTGGTCTCCATTCCTTTCCCCAAATCCGATCCGGCATACACCCCACCATCACTTGTTCTTCCAAAGTCCCCCACTTGAATGACTCGGAACCTGTAGTCAGCATCAAGTGCCAAAAGCACTATGGAAAATGTCTTCTTGTAGTTGAAGTGCTGACTCCCAGACAGAGGCGGTGCTTGGATGACGATATGCTTTCCGTCTATTGCTCCCAGGCAATTTGGGAAATTCCATTTTTCCCAGAAGCATTGTGCGACCTCCTTCCATGTGTCTTCTATTGGCCTGGGTAGGAACCTCTCCATCATTATCTTCTCAATGGCTGCATACACCATATGGACAGAGTTTGTCACAGTGAGTCCCCGGAAGCCAAATATCTGTGAAGGGAAAAACAAGCAAAGAAAAATGTGTGAAATCATTTTATTCATCTGAATCTATTCTTTATTTCAGTTGACGTTTGCAAGGCGAGGTGGAAGTCACTGAGGGATGCCTTTGTCAAAAACAAAGTGGATCTGCAGGTGGAACACATAGGGAATGGAAGTACACAGAGATCATGTCCTTCCTTTTTCCCTATATACAGCCAAGGAGGTATGTATGCAAATATTTTAATTTATATAATTTTGCATGAAATTAATGAAGTCTTTCACAATAACAACTTTGTAATTTGTCATGATGTTGCAAAGGGTATGAAAGAGTTTATGTTAAATTACATAAATATGTTCCTATTGCATAAATTAATCCCAAGAAAAAAGCTTTTGTTTCTTTTCATATAGTTCAAAAAGCAACTTGGGGAATCCTTCTCCAGTCGACATGGAGATATCATTTACACTAGATTCGAGAATTACATCTGCATCTCCAGCACCACTACAGCCAACCACACCACCTCCAACCCCACCACCTCTGGTACCCACAACCTCTGGGGAGAGGCAAAGGCCCTCTAGGTCCCGTAGCCCCAGGGATCCCATTTCCGCAGCAGCGGCCCAGCGTTCCACACGGGACCAAAGGAGGAGGCCACAGAGCACAGACCTGGGAGAGCAACTGTTGTCTCTATTACAGGAACCTCCAGCCAAAGCACACATGCCAGAGTCAGAACTGGAGGAGTCCTACTACTTCGCTCCGAGTCTTGTGCCCATTTTACAAAGACTGGACAAAGACAGGCGACATCGGGCCAAACTTAGTATTTTAACCACCCTCCATAACCTGGAAAACACACAGCACCAATATTGGCAGCCAAGACCTTCCTTTTTGATAAAGCATATAGTTAGGGCTGATTAGATTCAGCCCCTAGTTTTGCTGATATAGGCTTAGTTTGTCGGGGGACATCTTACTTCTTCCTTCTCTCTGTCTATACCTGTGTACTCCCATGTTCCGATTAACCCAGCTTCCCCAAATGTCTTTCTTTTTGGTGTCTATATACGCTGGGATCCGGAGTCATGGATGATCCTGCGGTCCTGTGTCCTGCATCGCGAGCCCTGGATCTTGAGTCGTGGCTGTGGTCCTGGATCATAGGTCCTGGATGGATATCCTCGTGGATTCATCTTCCTATTATACACACATGCATTTCCAAATATTTGGACTACCTATGTTGCAAATGTATTATCTTTTCAATTTACACACGGCATCTATTGCACGTCTGTCCGTCCTGGGAGAGGGATCCCTCCTCTGTTGCTCTCCCTGAGGTTTCTCCCATGTCCCCTTTAAACTGTGGGTTTTCTCTGGAAGTGTTTCCTTGTACGATGTGAGGGTCTAAGGACAGAGGGTCTAAGGACAGAGGGTCTGAGGACAGAGGGTCTAAGGACAGAGGGTGTTGTATTGTCATACTGATATTCTGAACAAACTGTGAAGTCCACTGAGACAAATGTAACATTTGTGATATTGGGCTATATAAATAAACATTGATTGATTGATATTGATCATCCCCCCATGTCACAGCACACCTGGCCTCCAGGCCAGTAGCCTTTCGGCCAAGTGTACCACAACCCCCACAAGGCCCATCAACACCTATAGGGCCATTAACACAAATAGGCGCATTCACACCGCAGTACTTTTCCCACAAAGGTTCATGAGAACTCTTTAGTTTAGCTCATGGTCTCTCTGCGTTTCTGCGCTGGGCTAATGTTAATGCTAATAATGCTAATGCGAGGATAATAAAATGGCGGCTTCACAAAACCTTTTGGGAGTTTTACGGGGCGTGGTTTGCAATCCGCCCAGCCAATCAGAAATATAGCTCTTTTCTCACAAAAGAGCCGCTCGAAAGTCCCTGCTCTCTAGCAGGGACTTTCGAGGGGGTAAAAAGGTTCTCATGAACTAATTTTAGTACCGGCTCTTTTTGGTGTGAACGCGATAAAAGAGTTCTCATGAACCTTTGTGGGAAACGTACCGCAGTGTGAATGCGCCTAATGCTGTCCTCCCCAGGTTGGCAGGACAGCCAACATGGGGGCTCATATTATGAAGAGTTGTAGTACTCAAATTGTGTTTGTTGTAAATTGTTTGTTGAGTTAAGTTTCCAATGTTTTTTGGGTGAAATTGTTTTAATTAAAACGTTTATTAAACTTGTGGTCAGTAATGTATTGTCTGTGAAATGTGCATCTTACCTCAGTGCAACAGCCAGTCTCTGCTTGGGTTTGATGGCAGCTCTGTAATTTGTCGATTGTCTGGTCAGTTCAGGGCCGAGGAGGGACAGAAGTTCATCCATCTGCTCTGCACTCATCCTAAATATCGATGATGTCGTTGGCTGTCCAGCCTCAGCTTTACCGGTTCCTTCTCCTCCCCCCATCCCTCCTCTGTAGTCTTTCCAGTAGGAGAATAAAGGCGTTCTCCTCCGGTCTGCAGGCACTGTGAGTAAATTATATAGAATAATTATGATGATGAATGCTTTTTTTTTACCACTAAAATACAGCAACCCATCTTTGATTCATGTTGTGTTTAACTGGACTATTACAATAATTATTAATTATGTCTGTAGTCTACAACACAACAAAATAGGAAATAACAACAATAAACACGATTAAAACCGACACACAAATAAACCATTTAACTCCGTAGCCTTACTTTCTTGTAGAAGTACACATGTCCAGGAAATATGCCGAAATCAACAAGAACTGCGAGCCGGCATGCACGACGCTCCGCTTCCATAATGCTTCTGAAACGCTTCTGAAACGCGCCCGGTAGGGTATGACGCCAGAGGAGGCCGGACCAAAACCGGCGCGCAGCCGTAACGCGCCGCAGACGGACCCGGTGGAAACTAGGGGTAAGGAGTGAACAGTATATTATGTGTTGTGTAAGAACTGTGACGACTTAAGGCTTTTGCAAAATGTCTTAATCCTGGTTTTTGATGCAATAATTTTTGTTCCTGTCTCTTTCTTAAAGTTATCCAGAATGTTTACATTTATTCGGCCTCAGACTTAACATTAAAACACAAAAGCAGGTTAATATATAGATGTGACTCCTCCAGGAAAAAAAGCAAGCTCGGTCAAGAAAAGGCTTTCAGTATCATAAGCCTGAGAGGAGAGAAGTCTGAGAGGATTACAAAAGGAAAACACTGTGGAGCAAACAGAGCTTCCCAAATCCACATCGGCGAGGTAAGGGGGGGGGGGTTTGATTATCACATGTGTTAGGCCAGTGTTTCCCAACCGGGGGTACGCGTACCCCTAGTGGTACGCGAGGGACCTGTAGGGGGTACGTGGAATTCCAAGGTGACAAGTAAAACAAATAATAATCCCGTCAAAAATGACAGTGCGCGATTTGTTTCCCTAGGGAGACAATAGTCTGTGGCACAACCGAGCCAAAATCCCACAATGAAAACAGCTGCTTACCTGCAGCCAGAAAAATACGGGTAGGTCTGCTCTATGGATAAATGGCTGAAACGTCCGCTTGCTCTGGATTGAGGCCAGGGTTCAGAGGAGCCCGCCGAGAAAGGTAAGAAAGAGGCCAAACTGAAACCAAGGCAGTGAAACATATATATTATTTGGATTCATTTATTCTTCTGCGGACCCACCGCAGCCTCAGTGCTTCTTTTGCGGTGAAGTCCTGGCTAATAGTGCGATGAAGCCAGCGCATTTACAGAGACACCAGAGCACCAAACACTCGGGAAGTGTCGATAAAAGTGAATAATTTTACAGACGAAAGCTGTCGGAATTTAAGTCGAGCCAGACAGTAATGATGAAAGCCACGAATGTGTCAATGAAAGCACTCGAGGCATCTTACGCCGTGTCCCTGCTTGTGGCTAAATAAATAAAAACTCACTCTTGTTGAGGAGCTCATTCTCCCTGCAGCGACTGCGTTGGCCGAAATGATGATAGACAAGAAAGCAGCCGAAGCACTCAAGAAAGTTCCCCTGTCGAATAACACCGTATCCCGTCGGATCAATGATATGTCTGTTAATATAATTGGACAAGTGGTGAACAAAATAAAACTAGCCGGTCAGTTCGCTTTGCAGCTGGATGAAATGACAGATGTGAGTGGAGAAGCAGAGCTCCTGTCCTTCGTGCGTTACAAAGATGCGTCGGACATAAACTATGGGGGTTATTCCCTATCTTTATTCAAGAGCGTGGTATTTAAATTTGAGAGCATACTTTATGTATTTATTTCCCTCAAACCCTGTCCTCGCACTCAAATAGTGCCTGCTTGCACTTTGCTCTGCTTCTGCTCAAACTGTGCGCTTGCACTCAGATATATTGCTGTTTACAGATTTGTTCTGCTCTCAGATTTATTCTGTGCGCGCTCGAAATTTTTGTGCAACAATCCTGTCAAAATCCCTCAACCAATAGGAGGCCAGGTGTCCTTGCGGGTGCGTTCGCTTTACTTAATACAGCGTCCCGTAAGGGCGGTTACTCTTTGGTTTATAAACTCCCGCCCTCCACGGTTTTATAACATAGCATGTACTGCACTTGTTTGATTTACAACTACCTTACATAATAGCTACGTTCGGTGGCGGACTGGGACTAAAAATCAGCCCGGGAATAAAATAAAATCGTCCCTCCGTTGCCTTCTGCCCATAATGCGAGGTGGTTGCTATGCAACAACAATAACAGATAGCGAAGTCGTCGTTTAGGTGCTTTTTTTTGAGAGATACGCACTTCTCAATCCACTCCTCCATAGTAAGCCCACCCCGGAGGTCGAAGTTAACCTTAAATGTTTCCATTTTAAGCTTAGTTAGTTGGTTAGTTAGTTAGTTTACTATATAAAGTTTAGTTTAGGATTTTATAACGGTTCTCAGACGCGGAGGGATACTGATTTGTGAAAAGTAACAACAACTATTCCCTGGATATACGCTCATTATATCACGGCTAAGAAACATCAGATTGCTTGATTTGACTAACTGTGCTTAACCCCTCCCAAAGTTGTAAATGACTGGTGAAAAGAAACTGCTAGGCCTATACTGATTCTGGATATTATTTTGCTAAGTGTTTTGTTCCTGAATTAAAGTTTAAATGCCTGTTTAAAGGGGACTTATTCAAAGGGGCTCCATGGTTTAAGCCTAAATGTTACAAGATATATATAGCAAAGATAAGTTGATTATTTTGATTTCATATGTATTTATTTGATTATATTATTTACTTTCAAGGCAAAATATTCATTTTTATTTATTTTTATTGAGTGATTTAAGTTAAAATTAAGAAAATGCCTGAGAATTAGATGTTCAAATTAAGGAGATGAAATAAAGTTATTTTCATTCAATAATCAGTTACGTTCTACTTGTGAAGGATCATCAGCACGTATGAGTGAGGGGGTACTCATGGTATGACAAAAGGCTCAGGGGGTACACAAGACAAAAAAGGTTGGGAACCACTGTGTTAGAGAACATTTCTTCTTTACTCCTAAGATATTTAACCTTATTGCCTGTTGACGTTAATAACAAATCTTGTTTGTGACGCCAGCTTTAAGGAGTGTGCTCCAGCACTTAGTGTCAAGTTTTATGGCCTGATAGGGGAGTTTACGACTATATAGTTAGGGCTGATTATATTCAGCCACTGGCTTTCTAAGCTCCACAGATGTGAGAGACATCTCCTGTGTCTCCAGATGTTTTACGCCCATCCCCAATATGCTGATTAACTCTCTGTAAACTAGTTAAAAGGTCTATCGAGAGATATGCTGATTCAGAATTGACATGACAACCCACCCAGTCAGAACCTTTTGCTGCTGTGACTTGTGATATGAATTCTGCAGCCGTTGACTTGTAATAAACTACCAGTGTTTGACATCAAAGCTCCAACTCTCTTCGTGTCTCTCTGAGTCCTGACTCTCCATTGCTGCAGAAGTTTCCCTTACAACATGTTTAACTGTATGGGAAATGTGAAGAAGCGCATCATTATTTAGATTTAAATCTATACTGTCACATTTGATTTTTAACCTGTCTTATCCTGTGCTCCATTCTTATTGCTGCTTTGACCCATTCATTTCCCTGCAGTACTCAGATCCTTTACTTAAGTGAAAACTCAATTGTCTTAAAATACACCTCTATAAGTAAAAGTCCTGATTTCAGAATGTTACTCAAGTTAAAGTACAAAAGTATACTTAAAGAGTAAAAGTCGTCATTATGCAGAATGGACATATTTTGACAGTATTATTATGGACGTCATATTCTCCTTTTTTTATACATGAGCATTTTAGTTGTGTAGATACTGTGTATATTAGTACTGCATTATACCATATCAGCATATCAGTTTTTCTATGAGTTTCTACTCCCAGGTATCGTAAGGTATTCTCATTTAAGTATATCATAATATATTTGTAAATGTATTTTTTTATTCATTATAAACCTGCAAAGTAACTGCCTGTTAAATAATAGTAGTTATTGGAATGGAATTACATGGACATTCAAAATAGCACTTAAATACAACACTCGAGCCTACAGGGGCCAATAACAGATTCCTTATCTTATTTAATCGTTCAAAACTGTGTGAGGTTGAACTATTTGGTTGCGTAATAAACACAATATACGCATTGCACAGGTATGAGGGAAGTGTAAAGGACAAACAAGAAGAGGAAACAAATAGAAAGTAAAGGAGTACTTAAGCAATATACATCAAGGTTTTCTGCAGGAAACTTCCCAAACAAGTGAAAAGAATATAGATAACACCAAATCCATCAATATTTCACACGCCACAGGGCCTGAACCCAGCAGGTCATTCATCGCTCACCTCAGCCTCTCAGTCGGGCCTCAGTCTTTGGGTGTAGGGTCCAACACTTTCAATTTCCTCTTTTCACAGTGTAGAACTGCTTCTGCAAAATGGATCATTCTTTTTCTGTACGACCAAACTGGGATTCAGGTCAGCTCAGACACAATCTGTACAGAAATAAGACCTTGTCAATGATTCCATGGCGTTTGCATGAACATGCGCTTTGCACTGAAACATTGACACTAATTAAATGTATTATGTCAACACATTTTACAAAACTGTACGAGGTTATTGAAAGCAATTATATTAAGTTCACCCTGCTTATGTACAGCACACTGAAAAACAATAATGACTGTCACCGAGTCATCATTTTGAGAAAAAGGCCTTCAAAGTTTCCTCTTCTCTGGAATCCATCGATCTGATTGGTTATTAGCGGCTAATAAATGATCAAAGTAGTATGGAGGGAAGATATTTTCATTTGGATTACTGGTTTTGGGGAAGCTTACGAGTGTGTGTTTGTGTAATGTTGCATTTGTGTGCACTGTAAAAACTGGGATTGGGGTCAATTAATATTAAATAAATAATACCAAGTAAATTATACACAATAGAAATGACTTTGTGTAGTTTGGAATCACATTAAGCTAAATGCAAACCATTTAAAATTATTTATTAATTGCATTTTACTACTACTCAATAAAATCAGCTGTGGATTACTGAGTAGAAATGAATGGTATATTGATACATGTTACTCATTGGGAGGTTGTCAGTTCTTTACACTTCCGCCCAGGCATTTTGCGCCACATGGTCATGTTCATCGTGCGTCTGCCACACTTCACTTCGTCACTGCCAGTTTACCAAAGGTAAGACCTAATTACGTTGCAGTTGGACATCGTTGTGTGTTACTCTAAGTTACCAAACATGCCAACTTTACTGGATGTGCATGGCTAAACCAACTTTTCAAATGTAGCTAACGTTAGTATTAGGGATTCAGTCAGTCTGTGTTGTCTTTGTCTCGACTAAAAGCATTGCAAGGAGAAAAAAGGTCGGTCCTATGTGACAATTTATTTTGATGTTCCTTATGATGCCCTTTTAAGGTACTAGCGAATGTTTGTGTTGACTGTTATACCAAATTCACTGAGGCACTATTTGCGTGTGCATTGCTCAGTAGCATGTGTACAGGCTAAACCAACTTTTCAAATGTAGCTAACGTTAGCATTAGGGATTCAGTCACTAAAATGGCATAACACCGGTGCTAACAGTTAGTTTCCCCCCCCCCACCGCTCGTGACACGTGAGAGACAAGTTGTGTACTGACCCAACGGGCAATAATCTTATTATTATACATCCATGGTAATAATGGATTGTGGCGGACATTTTACGAAAAGGTCTAACGCAACCACTGATTTGTATATACTCAGCAACGCAATGCCACAGTTTCTCAGCGAGGCTCCGGTGTTGAAATGTCTGGGAGTTTTTGCTTTGCACTGTGCGCGGTCCCACAAGGTGCATGCATATCTCGTGTTTATGAGGCTACTTAGTAATGTAGGAGTCTGAGTGGTTTTAAAACCCACCTCGGCCCCGCGTGTCGTTTGGTGAGCTGCTTAAATCATAAAAGGAAGGGAATCAGAAAATACCAGTTAAACAATAATCTGTTTTAATTATAAAAGGTAATAATACAATACAATACAAGGAGTACTCCTGCCCTGGTTCGCATGCTGTTTAGATCTTCCGGTCTTTGCAGTAGGAGAAGAGAGACCGATCTAAAGACACAGACTTATACTGAACAAAAATATAAACGCAACACTTTTGTTTTTGCTCCCATTGTTCATGAGATGAACTCAAAGATCTAAAACATTTTCTATAAACACAAAATAACCATTTCTCTCATATTGTTCACAAATCTGAAAGAATGTGTGATAGTGAGCACTTCTCCTTTGCCGAGATAATCCATCCCACCTCACAGGTGTGGCATATCAAGATGCTGATTAGACAGCATGATTATTGCACAGGTGTGCCTTAGGCTGGCCACAATAAAAGGCCACTCTGAAACGTGCAGTTTTGCTTTATTGGGGGGGTCTGTGGGGGTCCGAAAACCAGGGAGTATCTGGTGTGAGGGGTACGGGTAGGGTTAGGGTTAGGGTAATGTTGTGAATCGAGTGGCCCATGGTGGTGGTGGGGTTATGGTATGGGCCGGCGTATGTAATGGACGACGAACACAGGCCACTCGATTCACAACATTACCCTACCCCTAACTCTACCCCTCACACCAGATACTGCCTGGTTTTCGGACCCCCCCAGACCCCAAATCAAACCATGTTTACTTTGTATTTCAGACTCCAAGCAATTGCTGTCTGATGGTTTACCTAACTTACTGATCAGCCCTTAAAATAGTATCTCCCTCACCTCTCTGTCTTCTCTCCTGGTATGTATTGGCAAGGTCATAAAATCATAAAATAAAATGATAAATATTTTTCCCAGAAATGATTGCAGTGTTTTCTAGGATGGAGTCATAGCAGCGGTGCTAAGGCACGCGGGCCCAGCGAAATGTGAGCGCGGAGCGTGTGGACATTTTAAGTGTGTGCGCGTGCGAAGTGTGCCCCGCCATTACGTTTCTATGTGTCTGCCTGCACAAGAAAGACACATCATTAAAGGCTTCAAATGTATTCAGTATTGTATGAATATTTCATAGTTGGTGGTTGGACATCACATCCTCTAGGGGGGTCCAGGGGTATGCTTCAATCTGGTGCACTTTGAGCACACAATGACTAGAGACTAGATCTAACTCTAAACACCCATATGAAAAAGATCGTTTTACATTTTAATAATCAAATAATTGAACATACCAATAACCTACCATAGCCAATAACACATATATGCAACTTATTTTATTTTTGTTGTTCATTTACATCACTTTCATCTGGCCATTTTTTGTTTAATATCAGGTGTCAAAAGAGCATGGCACCTAGTAATGAATGTGCCAAATGTCTCCACTTCGTTCCACTGCCCCAGTGACTTGAATATCTTGGGTTCTGACAAGGGATTTACTTCCTTAGTTTTTCTCTCATATATCATCCTGCCTTGTTGCTTGCTCTATACATAAAATGCCTTGTTGCTTGCTCTATACATAACATGACTTGATTCGATTTACTGTAGTGATGATAGCACAGTTGGCATCCTGCCTGAGAGCACATTTTTCTTGGGGTCTTAAAGAATAGCTCTAAGGCTCTAAAGGGAAAGTCTCTGGTTGGGGGGCCATTGATGCTCAATCGCATACAGGTGGCAAGGTGTTCCCCATGCCAGCGATTTCTCAAGTCAGTCTTCACGTGTAAATACAAACATAATAATCAACAGACGAGTGGATGTTGTTGGAGCACCACCCAATGGCGGTGGTGGAAGGTTCACCTCTGCTCCGCGCGTCCCTTGATGTTATAAAAGAAGGAACTCAAAGCACCAGAATAAAGGTTAAACAATAATCTGTTTTAATTGTAAAAGCAACAATACACAATACAGAGCACTCTGCAATAGTACAAGATACAGAGTACTCCGGGCTCAATTCCTACCACCGTGTGATATACGTACCACGACAGCCAGTCAGAAAAAGAGACTCTAAAGACTTTCCAAGGTGTAAAAATGCTGCTGCTGGAGTACTGACTGGAAGTATTGCTGATATCATGTCTACCATCCTCTTAAAGTACTCTGTCCAACAATATCAGTCTCATAAGAAAGGTGTTTTAACGCTTATTCAAAATTGCAGAGAAACATGCATTATTGTACTCAGGAGGGGACATTGACAGAGGATTACTCAAAAAGTACACAGTAAAAGTACTTCATAGTACTTGTGGGACTAGTACTGAGTCCAACAGTGTCAATCTCACGAAGAACTAACGGCAAAACACATTTTTTTTCCCTCATCAAACTTAGCAGAAGGTTGATTAGGTTCTCAGCAGGGGACTTTGACAGAGGATTTAAAAAACACACACACACTATAGTACTTCAATGTATTGTGATAGTAGGTGTAAGAATACTGAGTCCAGCAGTCTCAATATCATTAAGAACTTATGGTAAAATTGTCTTTTTATCACTCATCAAAGATAGCAGAAAACATGCATTATACGGAGGGGACTCTGACAGAGGATTACTCACAAAGTACACAGTAAAGTACTTCATTTTATTTCTGGTAGCAGTCAACTAGTACCGAGTCCAACAGTATCAGTTTTATTCAGAACTTATGGTAAAAAATATTTGTATCACTCATTGAATATAGCAGGAAAGAAAATGAAGAGCAGCTGATTGACCGAGTGCAGAATCGCTGGATAGTTTAAATCTCCTAACAATGTTGTCCATTTTAGACAAAGGCTTATTATATTTACAGCCCTAATAACATTCATTTTCTGGGCTCAATATGTGTCTTGGCTGTTTTCGTTGTGATCGCTCAATTCACCTTGTTCAAACACTGACCCAGATCGCTGGGTCGCTAGAAACACCGCTGTCATCAGGTTGAATTTGTCTCTGAAACATGATTTATTAGAACAATGTTATGTGTTTGTTTGATAGATACGTTTTTTCTTTGCAAACCTAAATGCATTAGTTTGTAGATGGTGTTTTGTATTTGCAAACCACATTGTGCTTGTTAGTGAATCATGTTTAGTTTGTTTGTGGAGTTATGGCAGGAAATTAGCTCCATACACTTTTAAATTCGACAAGCAGGTCAGCACCGTAGTAAAATCCTGCTTTTTTAAAATAAGACTTTTGGTCAAAACCAAGTCGTATTTATCTTTTAAAGACCTGGAAAGGGTTATTAACGCCTTGTGACCTCAAGACTGGACTATTGTAACGCTCTGTATATGGGTATGGACCAGGCATCAATTAAACGCCTGCAGCTAGTCCAGAACGCAGCTGCACGTTTGCTGACTGGCCACAAAAAGCGTGACCACATCACCCCAATTCTGGCCTCACTGCACTGGCTTCCAGTTCGGTACAGAATTGATTTTAAAATCCTTTTATTTGTTTTTAAAGCCCTAAATGGGCTGGCTCCGGCCTATATAGCTGAACTCCTCCAGCGCTACACCCCAGGCAGAGCCTTAAGATCTGCTGACCAGCTGCTGCCGGTAGTGCCCAAGACCAGGTTCAAAACCTGAGGGCACCGAGCCTTCGCAGCAGCTGGCCCCAGGCTCTGGAACACTCTTCCCCTCCATGTGAGGTCGGCCCAGACCCTAGGGGCTTTTAAATCCACACTGAAGACACACTACTTCTCTCTGGCCTTCTAGTCAGAGTGGGGTCACGACCTGTTCCATGTGTTGCTTTATCTGTTGTGATTTATTGTCTTTTATTTTGATGTAATGTGTTTTTATGTGTTTAAAATACATGTACAGCACTTTGGCTCGACCAAAATAGTTTTTAAACGTGCTCTACAAATAAAATTTGATTTGAAGACTTTAACTGTATTATGTCTGAGGAAGCCCCTCTCTTGGAGTTCCTCTGACCTCTTATCAATTCACTTAACATGGGTACATATATTGATAATTCCAAAGACCATTGATAATTAGCAAAGAGACTCCCATGCCTTTTCTACTGACTTTCTGAAAAATACTCATCAACGAGTAATCATTTTACTCAAGGCAGAAATCACAGGTTGTACTGTACCTCACCTACTCACAAATAGCCAAAAAAACACCTTTTCATTATAACACAAAGGTGGAAGAAAATACCATTTGCGCTAATCTACTTCTACTTAAAATGGGACATCATTTTAGGAATATTCAAGTTTAACACACATCCTATACATCAGGTGACATAAAAATGAATATACGAGAAATACGCTGTATTAAACTTTCTGCTATAACATGTTACTTTAATGTGGAGCCCATGGGGTTGAGATTTGAATAAAGTCAAATAATGATATCACTTGTTCAAGTATCCTACCCGGTTCAATGTTGAGAAATCCCTCTCACAGTTTACACTGGAAACTGGGATGGTTAGGCCAATGTCAGCCAGCTTGCTCAGAGATGGGTAAAGCAGCCCCCATTCACCCACCTCTGATGCCAGTTCCTGCATCACCTGCTGCTTATCCAAGTCCTGAGACACATGAAACACAACATGAACATCAATCCAGGCTATAGAACTCCTGAAAAGGAATGTTACCGTAATTCATGATACCTTGAATGGCCCATCTGCTGTTTAAAAGAGGACCATTCCTGCAGCACCTCATTACTGTCAGCCTGTAGAAATTTGCCAGCAAGGAGCTGCAAATTGGCCACGTAAATGGCCTCATCTCCAGTTGCTGCCTGAGGTCTCAGCACATGGAAGGCCCCTAAAAGGTCCAGATTCTGGAACCTCCTCTCCAGGCTCTCCAGCAGGCCATCAAAATATGGATCCATCACCTAACCATAACAGCAACAGATTATTAAACTGAAACTTGTGTCCATATTCAAACCACTTAATAGGCATCTAGTATTAACATGATCCTCCCTCTTTAGCACCTTTTGTATTATTGTTTGCTACGATTGCACTTTGACTTTAGCTCTAGACTATGCTCTTAGTTGCTTGTTTAAAAAGGAGATACACTTGTGAGTTCTGGTGAGTAGAAGCCTCTGCTAAATGCTAAGTCTAAAACAAACATACCTGGCTCCTGAACCGGGCCCAGAGCTCTTCCCTGGTCAGTCCCTTTCTTGTCCCTCTCTTGTTCCTCTCCTCCTCATGGACAATACTGTAAGCCCCGAGTCCCGCAGGGTTGTCCAAAGCTTTGAAAGGAAAGACCCTGGTGGCTGATGGTCTCCAGCATCTGTAATTGCTCAGAGGCAGGCCATTGTCACAGGGATCTAATAACAATGACAGAGTAGGTGTAAATGCAGCAGCAGCAGATATCTGGTTAGTATGAGCAGTGTATGGACAGTGGTGTCAAAAATAAAACATTGGAAAGTATACACTTTCAGAGCAAGGAAGTTGACATTTTCCTTCTGGGACAGCCTGCTGATATGTGGCAGCACATCTGCTTGCAGGTAGACCGATGCCACAAAGCGGTAGGTGGCCAGAAAGCCATACAACCCCTTGGCTGTTGGGCATTACTTATGCTCCGTCTCCTCAGCCAAGGCTGCCAGGACAGCGGTCAGGTTCTGCTGTAGGTTGGAAACAGTCATGGCTTGCGAAAGCCAGCGTGTGTCCTTCACTTCCTAAAAATATTTAGAGCCACAAGATGAAAGCATATTAAGTCATATCAGGTGCCTCCCAATATGGAAGATGTTTCTTCCCTTTAAATTACCTTCACTTTCAAGTTATCTAGGCCCAAGCAGTCTGCTGCAGCCTGGAGTACAGCTGCGCGATTCGCGCTGTTCCTGAAGTACAGGTGTAGCTGCTGTAGAAGGTCCCTGAAGGAGTTCATGTAAGCCACTCATGATGAGGCGTCCTTGCAGCACAGGGCGAGGCGGTGTGCGGCACATGCAACCGACACTATCCATGGGAAGGTGTCCTGTAGCTGCTTGGCCACTCCATTCACTCTCCCTGTTTCAGGACAAACATGTTTTATGTCATGTTTTAGTTTTTAAGCTGCAGTGAATATCAACCTTGTTTTTGTTGGTAGTTCATACCAGTCATGACAGCTGCTCCATCTGTCCCCAGGCCATAAATCCTCTGGGTGGGTATGTTCTTTTTGGTAAGGATCGTTCTTATTGCCTTGACTATGGTGTCAGCTCTGCCATCGCTGACTGTCACCAGGTCCAGAAATTGTCTGTAAAGCAGCCCATTCTTGTCCATGTATCTGATGAACATATGAAACAGACAGACTCAACAGATGTAGGTCTTTGGGATAAGCCTTATTTGTTTATTATTACTACCCAATCAGTGGCGGTGGAATATGTTGTTGCACCGATCAGATTCAATCCAGACTACGTGAAAGAACAACAAGCTAGCAACTGCCAACCGACTGTGATTGGTTTAAAGAAATAGAGCGGCCCCCCTATCCCCGAGCGGTAATGAGTCTAGCCAGACTCTTCTCCAGCGCTGGCACAGTGTAAACGAAGTGTGGAGATAGGTCTGGCTATGCAAGACTATATTAAACATAATAAAGACACGTCATTCAAAATTATTTTAAGTCTTAATTGTTGTCATTCTTGGAATAAAATTATACCTAACGTGAACATCGAGCTGCTTCTTCACAGACAAATCTGTGGTCTCGTCCACCTCAAGCCCAATTGCCACAGAAGCACTGATGTTTGCCAAGATAGGCTCTTCAACGACAGTGCCCAGGATTTCTAACATCTCATCGATGATTCGGTGAGATGTGTAGTTGATCTTCCCGATCTTCAAGAAAACAAATGCACTTAAGATGAAATATTACACACTTTTTTTGTGATGAAGTTGATCAAAGGAAGCATTAACTTACCTTTAACTTCTCAAAATACTGGCAGCCAAGTAGTTCTGCGAGCTCCAAAAGGTCAGCATAGTTGGTATGGTGAGCATGCTCTTTTTTCGTCAGGTGGTAGAGGCACTTAAAACCACCAATCACCGCTTCGTGTTCAAGGGTGCTAACTGGGTCAAAGGCGACCAGCACTGAGGACCCTGTTGAAAGGTAAACAAAATAAAAATGGTACTATGTTGACCTGCTGAGGGACTGCAGATGAAAACTAGCTTACAGGTGTAGCACCTCATTTCAGACTCCAGCTTCCTGCCTACGACCTGCCTAAGACCAGTATCGAGGAATGTTAAGCCCTCCCACTATTTTCCAAGAGGGCGTTGCCAGATTTTCAATTTCAGGTTTTAACCAGGAGATGGCGCTTCATTCACAAATACAGAAAGACAAGTTTCATGGACTTGCAGTTGTGTTTTGAAGAGCATTTGAACACATCAATATTTTAGATCAACTAAAGTATATCTAATCTTGTAATTCAATAATATATAGTCTTCATATATTAAATAATCATAATAATGTTTACATTACGCTTCTTTATTTGTTATGCTCATACTTTTACCTTTACAATTGTTTGCTTTAATATGCAGTATATTTTTTGTATATTTTGGTGTTTGCTTCCTCCTGCTCCCTTTCGGACACATACTGTATGATTTATTATAATTATTAATATGAAGATATTAAGATAAGATAAGATGTTACTTTATTGATTGAACATTTTAGTTTAGAATGTGCTGTCCTACGGTAATTCAGAAGGCTCACAGGTCACATTCCGACCATTATTTAAAACAATAGGTGCTTTCACACCGTCTACAGTTTGATTTGTAGAGGGAGCTCTGTGGCTGATTGGCCGGCGATTAGGTGTGGCACATTTATCATTAGGTGATCAGAGCTAACCGTCAGATTTCATTTAAAAAACAGATCTGATTTTAAGACTATTTCTGCGCTCATAAAGAATGATAAGAATAAGAATAATGCGTATTGAACTGGTTTAATTAATTAGTGAGTTTATTTAACACTATAACCGTCAATTTGTGTGATGTGTGTTGTGTGTGTGCAATGTAACTTTTTTTCAATAAAATATGAAAGTCTCCCAGTGCGTTACTTTTCCTGAAAGTGTGTTATGTAGCACCCTATGTTGTTAAAAATTGCATTCGAATAGCGGGATTTGACGGTGTCAGGTAGGCCTATGCAAAAACCTCTGGCGGTTCTAGTGTTAAGGTAATTAGGTACAGTAGAAGCCCTTTTTTATTAGTAACGAATTTAGCAGTTGAACATAAAAGTCAACTAACTGAGGGTCACTTGCAATGACAGTGTTGTGTCTAACTGTAATCTTGTCACTCAGAGTAACCTACAGTTAATTTAGCTGCTGGAGAAGAAAGATCAGGGGGGGAGGGGGAGAGAGCTGTGGTTGATGGGCCATTAGTTGTGTAAACACACAGCTGAGAGCTGCCTTTCATACAGACTGTTTAAAAAACGGTAACAACGGACTACTTTTCTTAGCGGATGCATGTCAATTTAAATCAATACATACAACTATTTTTTAAATCAATAAAAACCTTTTCTAAATCCATAAAAGCATTTCAATGAATATTGGGAGTCATGTTGTTACGTTGAGAATGTGGCCGTGTGATAAGCGGGATCATTTGCAGCGACTTGTTCCTTATGGGGAAAATAACACCCTTCAGCTGATCAAGATCCCTCCACTACGCGTCGGATCCTGATCTGCCGACGAGGCTCCATTAAAATATAGTTTAGGCACGTTAATAACGTTTTAATGAAGTTGAATACAGTATATTCATATGTGTCAGTGATTTCATGTCAATTCGGCGAACATAAACATAAATGATCGTGGTGAAGATGATGATTAAATTAGGATTACAAATCGAGAGCCGGGCTGCATTTCCTCCCGTTCGTTTTTTTCGACTAAACAACATTATTTTGTTAAATAACAACAGTGTGATGTTTTGTAAATGATTACATGTGAGAAACAAGTTTAATATTCTGAAAGCCAAGACTTTGTTTATTTGAAATCAGATGAAAACAAACTGTAACGGACCCTGCCGTGTTATCTATGATCACTATACGCCTACATTCATAATGTCAGACGGAGGGAGGGGGGGGGCGTGTGGAACAGCAGAGTGGAGAGAGAGCTGTCTTCTTCCCTTTGCAAGCTTCAAACATGTATTTATCGTGAGATGTTGGAAATAAAAGTTTCATATTCTGAAAGCCAAGACTTTGTTTACGCAAATCCACGTTTATTCTGAAATGAGCCGTTGCGACTTCCGACTGATTTTGATAGAGCGGGTCACATATTAGGTTCAACTTAATATTATTGCTTTGATCTAACCTAATACAGTAATGTGAAATATGTTGAAATAATACATTTAATCAAAGTCAACATTTCAGTGTTTCCAGTGTGCTTTACGTAACCATAAACCAGTGCGTACTGTACATTGAATGAGATGAGTCATTTCATGCCTCTTTATGCGTGTGTGTATTTTTGATATTCACTCATGCTAGCATAATCACTCAGGACACAGTCACCCACTGGCATGCTGTGTCACTAACACAATTAAATCTGGCACGCCGAGATGAAAGCTGCCTGACAGCGTTGGGGGGAAAAATAAAGCCTCTTTGTACCTGTTACAGTTTCACAAATGCTAAACGAAATGTTATATTTGGCTGATAAAATACTGATTTTTAACCGGAACCATTCCAAAACAAGATCACAGCCAATTCACGGACACTTGGCTGCAACAACTTTGAGCTTTGAGCGGTGTTGTAGAAAAGTTGGGTGAGTGTGGCGACTCAGAATGACTGCTGTTTGTCATTTGCAGGCATCATGGCCAGAAAGTCTGATTAGATCACAGAATGGTCCAATTAAAAAGGCGTTTATGGGCGCCAGCCTTGGTGGATTAGTCTTAAATCTGAGGCAATTTGTGCCTGGCACGCTGCGTGATGGAGGTGCCGTTTCATCATTCTGCCACAACTTCATTAGCATAGGGAATAAACAAAGACACCAACAAACCATAAAAGTGCAACAGTACCGAGTCGGGGTGGCTGAAGATTTAATGAGGCTATGTTGGAAAGCAGGCAGGTGACCTGTGGTGAGCCTATTGCCCCAGGTGTGCACCCTCAGTGAGGTAGACACAGGGTAGGGTCATCTATAATGACACATGGCAGTGTGCTCTGTGCCACTGAGCTCTGACACCTGGAGGGTACAACAGAACACTGACACTGAGGCTAATTGTCCATTTTACTCAGGAAGGTTCCACACGGAGTAAAATGACCAAGAGATATTTAGCTTTTAATAAATGAAAGTTAATGAACCTGCATAATTCATACGTTTTTTACGTTGCTTTTGGTAAATATAAAATAATGTAACGATACAGAGTGTGATCAATTCATTCCCCCCCATGATCACCAAACGAAATATTGGTCAAATTGTTTTCAAGACATATATCTTCCAAACATCCTGGCACGGAAATGGCATTTTCAGATAGATAAATCAGGAAACAATTGACTCTTATAACTTTATTCAAGACCAATTTTCTAATCTTTCTGTATCGTCAACACATTTGCAAGATCTGGCAACAAAGAGCGATATCTTTTGTTATATGGCGCCTGTTCTTTAACTTGCCACAATGTAATGGCTATAGAGTAATGGCACCATCTGCCTTAAGATTGATTCCCTATTATACTTTGTATGTATGTCTTCGCCCGGGTACTATTTCCTGGGAAAAAGAAGGATTATTTTATGGCACAATGAAAGTGAATCAACCGGAATGGTTCGACGTTAAGCCTCCAAAGCAGATGATATTGAGATTATATTGGTCTTGGAGGAATTAAATCTCATGTGTTGTTTTTGTCAAAGTAGAATATATGCCAGTTGTGGGAAATATTTACACATTTGAACCAAAGGCTTTTTATTTGTGTTCACGGCATTCACTTACAATTGTAATGGAATATTGAGTTTATCAAATAAGACCTATATGTGGAAATGTAATGCTAGAATAATGTACAACTAATGATGTGGAGTAAAACAATGGTCACATTTTCACAGATTGCTTTATTCCAATTATGTTTACGTTTTATATCCATCTGGAGTGAATATAAGAATTACATTGGGGTGGACCACTATCACTAATACCCTTTAGCATTAAACACTCGGAACTCATTGTCGACTTTTCTTTTCTTTGTTCCACTCATTGTTACAGATGCAGGTTCAAAGGTGAATTAAGTTCAAAGGTGCATTATTGCGTCATGACGTAATCATGACGTGCCTTCTTATGACCCACACGGCGTTGTACGTCGCTGATTTTCTCCGCAACACCGCTCACAACAACATCAATAGAGGACTGCGTTGGGTAGTTTTTAATTAAATAACTACTTCTCCAACCTAATACCTTTCTCCAGAGTGCCGTGGTGCATTGTTTATTAATGTGGTTCAGCTGCATTTTTGCTGCTCGTCTACCAGAGTTTAGTCTACGCTGTAAAGTATTCACTGTCCGACTGTCACACAAGCAGCTGATAAATATCCCCCATCAGTGAATGTTTTAGTCTGAAAGCTGTTTGGCATCACAACGCTGTTATGAAAGTTTCTCTGGCATTCTACAGGTGATGTTAGCTAATCAGACTATCTTGACTACTTGTTGCTATCATATTGTGGTATAAGCTGTTTTCTACACGCACATTTTACCGCCGTAGTTTTCGTTATGATTTTACTTGTGATGGCCACATGTAGCCCATGTATTGATCCCATCCGTTCTAGTCACTTTGCTCGGCGCTATGCTTGTTACAACTTGTATTCGCCATGAACTGTTATTGCTCAGGTTAATCTCGACCCCCTCCAATGTAAGCGTGACGTATTTGGTTCTTAGATCTTGCCGGGTTGCCGACTCCAGCAAAGGTAAATTGTGTCTAGAGTGCGCCATCTAGTGGGATCAACTGAAATGCCGGGTATTGCAGGAAAAAGGCAAAAGGAATGCGGTCTTTACTATAATTTGGACAATTTTGTACCAATATTCGGCGGGCCGGATTAACCTGTTAAGCCCTGAGCCTGTTTTCCAGGTCTCAGGCTCGAAAATGACATTCCCTGAACAAATGACTATAACTTCACTTCTAAAAGGGTTAAATTAATAATCTTTTTTCTCAAAGCAATGATAAACCTGTGAGTTGGAAGTAGAAGAGTCAGAATCAATATAGATTGAATGATGGGATAGTAGACCAAAAGCTTTAGGAATCTAAACTAAAACATAATAAGTACCCTGTATCAAGATTGATGCAAAACAAGTGACCTTTGACCTTTTTAGAGATTTAGCAAAAAAAAACACTTCTGGGGTCATTTGATGGATTTGACCCATCTCTGGCCCCCCCTTAGTCAATTTTGATGATTGACACCTCTTTTTAACCGTTAGAGCCAATGGAATCGAGGGAAAGTTCCACATACACACACACAGGTTACCAAATAAGGAGTGAGTGACGCGTAGCCAAAACAGGAAGCTACCTCTGGAAGCTATCATTAGCTGCTAATATGAAAAATTGAATTATGGATTATCAATAATTTTTTCAAAGTGACAGACTCATTGGATTAACCTTCAGCCGCGTTGTTCTCGTTTGAATGCCATTGAACACAACTTTTGATAAGAATAACAGCTAAAGTGAGCATATCTCCGTGTTTTGCGACTTAAGCTACGTCCTGTGTTGTCTGGTTTTGCTTCCCCTGTCGCGAGTTCTGAACGCTCAGTGATGATACTTATATTTCTATAATCTGTGGAATCTCATCTTGCTAGCTAAGCTTGTTTGTGCAGATCCGATAAGTATATAGATCGATTTATACCTAGAATTCTCTGCTAAGTGCGTTAGCATTTTTTCGCTCAGGGCTCATTTAGACGCTTCTTGTGAGACTTGTGTTTTGCTTCGGTAAAAATGGTTCATATCATCAGTGAGCTGAGTTTCTTCCCGTTAAATGAGTATTACACATTAATAGTTTATTACATTTTAAGAGTTTCAGGAAAAAAAAAACGGCTTAACAGGTTCAAAAGCCCAACGGGCTGTACATGGCCCGCGGGCCTTAGTTTGCCCATGCCTGATGTAGACCCTGAGATCTGGATCATGGTACATTTATACCACTGTCTATACAAAAGTTTAACCTACTAATAGTATTTCATAGGAGAAAGACTGTTGGCTATACTTGACCATCAATGTGTCCTCAAACAGGGAACACTGGTATAAACAAGAGGTCAATCCAGGGTGCATGATTGGAAGTGTCTCTGGATGGAACGTTGGGATTTTAGCCTTTGCAGACCCTTTACATGCACACAAAACCTATATAAGACAACACAGGAAAGGGAAAACCCCCAACATGCATATTATGGCCTCTTTAAAAAGTCAACATTGCTAGAGAAGTTACAATATGTAGGCTTAATATTTCCTTCCTGGTTACTTGTCCATATTTCAGTTCCCAGATCACCTTGTTGTTAATGAAACAGTGGTTCCTGGGACGAGTATGGATTTGTATAAGCATGTAGGCACTATGTTTCATCAGTTTGACTTTTATCACTTGAAGGAGTGCGATTTGTGTCAGTCAGTCATGGTTTATGCGCTAAGTGACATGAAGCGGAGTGGCAAACAGAATTGATGTATTCCAGGGACACTTTCAAATGCAAAACTATATAGAGGCTGGCAATAAATGACAATTTATTAGGCAAAACACAAAAATATACAAAAACGGAAATGTCCTATGTGGGTCTCAGAGGGTTAAAAAGTATCTGGAAAATCTGTCACAGCAGCCAGTGAATGTAGCATATTGTCTGACTTTCAATACTTTTTTTTTTTTCGAAAATCATTGTATCTTACTTCTTTACAAATTCAGATATTAGCGTCAGTTTATTTTTGAATGGCAGGTGCCACTCTCACTCCCACCAATCGCATCCACGGGCGCAAGCGGTGCTCAGATCCCATCCACTGCGCAGGCGCCAGCCTTTCAAGTTTGAAACTAGCTTGACAATGACAACATGGAAAAACAAAGTACTCTATTGAAATTCTTAACAAAAAGACAGAGAACGGAGAAGGATGACTGAAGTCGCTCAGTCATCCTCCTCAGCAGCCCAGACTACTTGTGGAGCTGGAAGAGGATGCTGGTTTGGAAATCGAGGCCCCATCAGATTTGTCCACAATAGATGAACCAGCGACACAGCCCAAACACGGTTCTTTCCCACCCACAACCTTAGCCGTCAAGCCCCGGTGTTTTTCTGTCAGGTGGTATGGACTTTTCCCATGGCTGCACCTCAAGAGATGCTGTCTTTTGTAAGGCATGTCGAAGCTACCACTGAGGATTGATTTATTTAGCTTTAAAGACTGGAAACACATTTCACAGTGTTGTGTGGAACACGGGGCTAGCAGGGCACATTCTGCAGCGCTCGGCAAAACCCAAGACAAAGCCATCAACCAGGACGGGGAAATATTGTTAACCAGCTGAACAACGACATTTGCAACAGGTCGTTTGTGGAAAGGAATAGAGAGCACATTAAGGTAGTAATAGACCTCGGTTTATTTTGTGCAAAGCAGGGGATTCCGTTACGTGGGCATCGGGAAAACGAAGAGGCATTGAACAGAGGCAACTTTCAGGAGTTATTTCAAATGATCTCTCACGATGACCCAGAAATTAAACGGCGACTGGACGACCTGCCAGGGAACGGGAAACTTACAAGCCCCAATATCCAGAATGAGATACTGCAAACAGCTGCTTCTTTACTCATCCGAAAAATAAAGACGGAATTGCATGATGAGACGGACACCTTCTATGCAAAGACATGTCTAAACGAGAGCTTGTGGCAGTATGTATCCGATACATGCACAAAGGTATGATCAAGGAAAGGGCTGTGGGTTTTTTGGAGACTGGAGACATGCACACAAATGCCATATCAGCGAAGATCCTGCAAGTGCTGGAGCCTTTGCAGCTTGACCCCAAGTTGTGCGTTGGATTTGGTTTCGATGGGGCATCGGTCATGTCCGGCAATAAAGGAGGGGTGCATATGATTTTTAAGAAAACGATTCCCCACGCCATATATGTCCATTGTCATTCCCATCGCCTAAACCTCGCCCTGTGCGCAGCATCAAAGGTTTCTTCCGGCATTTCAACATGTTTTGATGTCATTAACAACCTGCACAGTTTCATGCCGGGGACCCGAAGACATGCTAGATTTATTGAAATCCAAAAGGAGCTGCGTCCCGGGAAACCAACTTTGGAACTGGAGAGATCCTGTGATGTCCGATGGAGCTCATGGTTTTGTTCTGTCAGTAAAGTATTGACACTCCTTGGACCAATTTTGGAGACACTGGCTGATTTTTCTCAGAGCTACTCCAAAATCGAAGCGGACTCTCTACTTCAGCAGACGAATAAATGTGTGTTTATTCTCGTCGTGTGCAACAGTGTGAGACAGCGACCCTTTAGCGGTTGGATTTTCAGGGAAAGAATCGAACACGAGAGGAGGTAGAATTGCAAAACAAGGTGACTTTATGCCCAAAAACACCACAAGCGCCCAGTAGCCAGGTGTTCACCCCTCCCTGTACAGGTTCACCGCCCTCCTCTGACTGAAGACTGGCTCTTTTTATAGAGGTTCTTCAGAGGATTTGATTGGGAGAAACCATTCACAGGTATACTTAATAAATACATGTGTCATTATTATAAAGAAGATCCACAATAAAATGTACCTAGCATTATTAGTTATTCATAGCCATCTGTTAATTGAACACAAGAACAACATTATAACTGTCCACAATAAATATAACTACATTCCCAACTAAGACAGAAACCCCTGCGCCTATCTCGCCACTTGGTTCGTCCCGGAACCTTCTTTGTCAGTGATTGTTCCCCCCCGAGGACCTTTTGGCCGAACACACTGGAGCGAACACAGGACGAGACAGCATGGGTGAGTGATAGATGTAAACTTTACAGTGTCCACTTATACAAACAAAAGCAACTTTAACGTCATGTTATATACACGCAATGATTATTCTCAACCGCTGTCATTCTTACACAATCATAAACACTTTCGGAGCTCTCGCTAACTCCCCCCTCTTTTCAGGTGGAGCCGAGGACCCGACCAGTATCTGCCAGATGACATTCCAATTAATACGGTTTAATCATTTAATAAATACTACATCAATAAATAGTATAAAATATGTAAAAATGTGCAAATAGGCCATGTCAAACTGTACTGTGCAATCACGCTAATAAAGTGCAAACTGTTCACCACTAAAGTGCTGAGTGACATTATTTCTGTGCAAAGGGAAGTTGTTATATAAAGTGCAAAACCACATGTGCAATATTACAAGGCCCCAAAGCCGTCAGTCCATAGTAACGAAGTTACCTTCGTTACAAACAGGCTGTTTGAAATGAGTGACTACGCAACAAAAGGCCTGCAATGTTCCACTATATCAGTCACAGATTGCATCGATCTAATCGAAGGTCTTTAGGAAAACTACACTACATTGAGGAAAACAGAAGCTGACTTCATTAAACTTGTGACACCGACAGATGATTCGATGAAGAAACACATTAACTGGGACGTCACTGGGTCGCGAAAGAGGAGGTTGCCAGGAAAGTTTGGCAATTCGCAAATTGAATCTACTCTGGGCAAAGCCTCCCCTGTAAAGGACAACTCCGACCAAACAAACATTATGAATCATGTGCTTGACAGGCAGATTATGGAACTGGACACTCGTTTTAAGGCGGACACATACGGGTTTATGAGAGCCGCTGCTGCATTGTTGCCTCGGTCTACCTATGGTAACAATGAATTAATTCAGCCTGCCAGCACACGCTGTTCCATCTGTGTGGAAGATGCAGAACACGAAATGTTTGTACAGCAGCTAAAGAGAAAGGTGACAGCGGGCATAACCTTCCCATCACTCGTGGAGGTGCTCGACTCATGTCCCACTGACATTTTCCCTCGAATGAATCGTCTCCTTCGGGCTCTCGTCACGTAAAACAAGCTGTACTGTGGAAAGAGTCTTTTATACCGTCAGTAGAGTGAAAACGGGGGTGAGGGCATCAATGAACACAGACTGAACTCGTTGTCCCCGCTCTCCTTTGAAAGAGAACTGACTGAATCCTTGGACTACAAGGACATTATGTCAGTGTTCAACACAAAGCCCCGTCGACTCCGCTGTAATCATCAAAGGTATTTGGACTGTAGGCTACATGTAGTATATTTCATTAGATTTATTTTTGAGTGTAAAACAAAAAATTAAATATGAAAATGAAACATGAGAATTATATACAAAGTAAGCAGTGTCAAATTGATAAACCAACATATTACTGATTCTAAATTATATATAAACAAATGATCTATTTACACATCCGAAAAGGGTCCATGGGAAGAAGTTTAAATGCATTTAATCCCAACCTTTCTCCCAAAAACTAATATATATTTTTGTTATATAAAAAACTAATAAATAAACAGATAAATAAATAAACTAATTATTAATTACAGTTATAGTTTTGCAGCAATTGGACTTTACGCAATGTTTGTGTGTTTATGTGGCCGCCTTTACAAAAGCACAAAGAGAGCAGAGACATGACAAGACGAACTGACACTGAACACTGGGAGACAGGGGAATTAAGACACAGGTGGGGACAATCAGGGGCGGGGCTGGTGCTGATGAGCACAGGAGACACACCAGGGGTGGACAATCAGGAAGCCTGGAACTAGAGAGAAATGGTAAAATTAACCTCTCCAGGGCCCTTTCTCATTTCATCAAATCCCCCTCCTCGACTCCTCGACTCCTCGGTCCTCCGGTAGTGACCCGGAAATGAATTTCAGCGCGCCATTTTGAAGGACATCTCATTTCTCTAAATGCACACTGAGGATCGAGCGTCGAGGAGGCTCTCTGGAGGAGCTATGACCGAGGAGACACTGATGGGTCCTCCGCGGTCCTCCACGGCTCCTTCGCGGATGCATTTCCGGGAACAGAGATGTTTCAAAGAGTCGTGACGCACGGCCGGACTTATCTCAGCCAATGACAGCTCTGCATGCATCCCCTGGATATTATTTTACTAACTGCTTTCATCGCGACGCCATGTTTACAGTGAGAACAGCTGTGAGGTCCGTGCAGAAAGCAGAGCAGTGTGTAAAATATATATCACTCAGTATAACAGGCCTACATTACTTTCTGTATTTGCTTTAGTTTAGTAGATATCTACAAACAAAGAGTCGATATTTTTCTAAAACCATTCAGTGCTTCACAAAATAAAATACACAACGGCTGTAGCCTGATTATGGAGCTGTAGGTGTGTGTGGTACAGTGTGTAGGTGTGTGTGTGGTACAGTGTGTAGGTGTGTGTGTGGTACAGTGTGTAGGTGTGTGTGTGGTACAGTGTGTAGGTGTGTGTGTGTTGTACAGTGCGTAGATGCAGCGGACAGACGGGTCTCAGTTGGTTTGGTGTCCTCTGCTTACTTTTAATACTTGTAAATAAAACTTTTGGCCCGTAATTTATTTCCCTCATTTCAGCGACCAGAGAGAGAGGGGGGGGGGATATCCAGTCTCTGATAGTGTTACGTTATTATGAGAGTGCTCTGTTTGATTCTGAAATTGTATATATGTATATAAATATATACATGTGTGTGTTCTCATCTGTAGCTGTTATTGTCTCGTGACACCGCACTGTGAATGAATCAAAGTAAATATAGAAGTGGTCATGAACACATCAGTCCATCAGACAGAGGGCTGCTGTGCCTCCTGTCATCATTAATGGACGTCTCTTTAAAATGACCGCTCAGAGGAGAGGAGTTCTCATTTCTCTAACCGCCTGCTGCTTCCCCTCCTCTCTACTCGATTCCCCTCCTTGAAGGGGCGGTTCTAGGGGGGGGGGGGGGGGGCAGTGCCCCCCTAACACTGACCTCTGACCCCCCTGTGGCCTCCCTAGTCTAGTTCTAGTCGGACCCATTAGAGCGGTGCACTCAGGACCCATTAGAGCGGTGCACTCAGGACCCATTAGAGCGGTGCACTCACTTTCACTGTCCAGCTGAAGCGCGTTAAAAACAAACACTTTTCATCTCGGATCATCAGAGGCTGTTGCATCCAAGAAAGACTGAAACCTACGTTTCGAGAGACGACCACGATAATTGAAGGCGAGTTAAACTATTGTATCCGTGTAATTGATGTAAAGTAGAGATGTAACTGTTCATTGCCAAACATTGCACTATAACTTAAGCTGAAGCTAACAGTAATAACTATAAGATCTATCTGAAATAAATAAGTTACTGAAACAAATACCAATAACTGGATTGCATTGTTTTCTTATGCGCAATTACTTCATACTGTCTAGCTCTCTTTTTCGTCCTGCATTTATTGTGCCCCCCTCAGAAAATAACTGGCCCCCCAGTGAAATTGGTCTAGAACCGCCACTGCCTCCTCGGCTCCTCCGCTCGCATCTCCTGTGGGCGGGACTAAGTCTCGAGGATAGGAGTCGAGAAATGAGTTAGAGAAATGAGAAAGGGCCTAGCATTTCTGTCGGTGCACAACAACGGGCTGGGCCCACTCTTTGATTTCTGCCTACACCACTGGACGGTAGGTTGGGACATGGGTGGAACGTTTCCAAAGCCTCATCCCAATACCCCTCCTCGACTCCTCTCTTCCCCTCCTCCAGGACTTGACCCGGAAATCGATCAAGACACGCCATGTTGAAGGACGTCCCAATAGCTGAAATGCACACGGAGGAGTCGAGGAGGGAGGAGGGGTGCGGGAGGAGACGAAAGGGAGGATACACGCGAGCAGACTACGTGGAAGTGTTTTCACTACTCGCGTATAAAACCCCCGCCCCCACCTTCACAGCTGGTCCATTGCAACAGAGGAAAACCGACAGCTGGAAGATGAGTGGAAAAGCATCACATACATGTATAAGTGCTCACAGCTCCGTGGGAATTATTATGTGCAATTCATTTCTAAAAGGCTTTCACATTACTATCATTATATATTTATTTAAATGTAGGCTACATTTTACACAAACGGAACACTAAAGCAGGACCAACCATCATACATTGAAAATCCCACCTACACATGTATCCATCCCCGTCTGTTCCTTTTGCTTGTATCCACTATGAGACACCTCATTGAGATGCATTGCACATCAGGCTGTTGCTCTGATGGAATTAGTTCTTTAGAAATGAACATCAGAAACTGCAAACAGCCTCAACAGCTAATTTTAAAAAGGGCGCAAATCAGAATACTAAGAATGTCTTATTAAAATCAAACACACATCACAAGAAATCATACCTAAGATATACACACACCTCCCCCGCCCTCTCACCTCATCTTACTGTCTCTCATATCAATCACTGCCCCCCCCCTCTCTCTTTCTTTTCAATCAGTTTTTTTTGGTAATGCATCTCCTGGCTTTTACCGTGTCTCCTACCAAATGTCAATCAATCATGTGTTCCCATCCTCTTTCTCACTCTTTGCCTTCCTCAATCTCTCCTTTTCACTCTGGCTTATGTATTATCAATCACTCCTTTGCCTACAGAACCTCTACCCACAGACTCCTGTTATTGATCAATCAATCAGCCCATGGTATAGGCCTCATTGACACCCACAAGATGGAAAAACACTCTATATACTATAGTAACCAGTACACACACACACACACACACACACACACACACACACACACACACACACACACACACACACACACACACACACACACACACACACACACACACACACACACACACACACACACATCACTTCAGGGGACATTACATTGACTTACATGCATTTCCTGGAGACTTATCCTAACCTTAACCATAACCAACACATGCCTTACCCTAACCCTAATCCTAACCAAGTCTTCACCCTAAAATGAATGGTTCCCCTCATGGGGACCTCCATTTTGTCCCCATAAGGGAGGCGAGTCCCCACACGTGTCAGGTCAGCATTTCTTCTACAATGTGTTTTCAGTAAGGGTACATAAAGGTAATTTTGACTGCTAACAGGTAAGAGGAGTTAGAGAGGGATTTGGATGTAAACAGAAATAGTTTAGTTTAGTTTAATACCTGCTCAGCACCAAAGAGCAGACAGACACCGTTAGAGAATAGATGGTGGTCATAGTGGAGACAGATATTTCCCAGCCTGTTCCTCCCTTTTGCTCGTTGCACAGTGTGACGAGATATCCCTGAGTCGAGAGCAAAAGGAGGTTAGGTTAAATTTAATGTGAACCCACAAAACACATCTATCAGTTCTATCAGTTAATCAACATATTACTATTTACCGCCATTAACGCGATAATTTTGACAGCATTACTTTAAACACAAGTCATGTGCACGGAAATGCTGTTCAACTATTGGTCAGACATTAAGGGGGTAACAACGTAAATCCCGGCAATTTCTACCGGAGCCTCCGCCATGGAGCATCGGCACTTTCGGCAGGTTATTCTCATGCTGCTGTTAATCTGGAGATCAACAGACACTATACAATGAGACGTTCTGCAGTAAGGAGGGCGTTTCACCGACAACAGGTGTTCTTACTTTTATGTTGCTGACGGAGAATTATTACTTTACACGACACTGTTCAACACTTCATTCTGCTTCACTCTTTAACTAAACAACCGCATATGTCTTGAAAGACTCTTTCGCTAAAGATTTTGAAGATATCGGCATTCTTGAACCGGAGCAGCGAAGGAGTGATGAGCTAGGCTATCTAGAGATCTGATATTGTTGTTGTCCTTTTTCTTCTACGGTTAACAACCTATTTGAATTTGATTAAATCGTCAAAACTAGGAGTTGTTTCCGTCCATCTTGATTCCACCCATACTGTCGGGAGATAGACAGTACAATAGCACTAACAACAAAGGATTATAATATTTAAATATATCAAACTATACATTTTAACATATGGCCCCTACATTTCCGGCCCCTAATTGGCTCAGCATACCAATTACTAAAATAAACTTAAATAGGACCATATAATCTAGACATAATCAAGCAACTTTAAGAACTTATATTCTTCTTTTACTGGAAGTCCGTTTTTGTTTTCTTGGGGGGGGGCATCACACTGCTTCGTGAAGCAGACAGATCTTAGTGATCGGTCTCACTAGGACACTGGTCTTGGTCTTCACGCTGACATAGTCTTCATGCCTTTGGCGTCTGACATAGTCTTAAGGACTCTTCCCATAACCCACGAATTACGAGGGGCTGAGTCATCCACAATGAAGACGTTGTCTCCTGGCTGGAAGTTTCTCCTTGGTGTGGCTCTGTATTTCTACATCTGCTGATCAAGAAAGGTTTCTTGATTTGCAGGGTTGTCGTCTGACTTAATACAGGCGGCTTGGAACTCTTTCCTTTTTCCACTGAGTTGCAGCAGCAGATCTTTAATCCGGAGAAACCATCCCACTGCTCTCTTCAGCTTACACCATTTTGAATAATGATCAATGCGCTTCTTCACTGTGGCAACTCCTTCGTCTATTATTGTAAGACAGACTGCAGGTGCCTTCTTTACGTCATCTTCCAGAACATGGCTTGACAGATCTGGTCTTTCTGGCCACTCACTTTCATTTCTCCACAGGAAGCGTGGGCCTTGTATCCAAGTTCTCACTTTGGATAAAACTCAACTTTCAGACCTCTTAAAGCCTGATCCGCAGGGTTCACAGAGGTGTTCACATATCTCCATTGGCTTGGTGTAGTAGCTTCACGAATGATTGAGATCCTGTTTGCGACAAAGGTTTTGAAGCGAGACGTTTCGTTCTCAATATATTTCAGTACAGTAGTACTGTCTGTCCAGAAGATAGATTGCTCCAGCTGAACCTGAAGCTCTCTTCTTAGCATCTTGTCAGTGTAATTACTGTTACCAAGGATTTGAGAAAAACGCCTTCAAAGTTTGCAGACAATTAATCAGACAGCTATTTTAAGAGGGGGCTAAAAGCGTAATGTTCCCGGGTCACCGTACCTCTCCTAAATTCATGTTGAGCTCGAAATGAGCTGTAGCGACATACGACCGATGATTTCTAATGACAACTTGTGACTGTAAATAATTGGGCTAAAGGGAAATTATTAGAGTTTTTAATTGTATGTGATTATCCCAATATCAATATCAAAATATATTATATATTCAGAAAAATATATATAAGAAACCAATATATTTGCCATAAAAACTGTGTCCTTAAACAAAAGACCAACAATAAAAGTGCCGCAGAGTACAGTTTACAAATTCAAAAACACAAGTTTTGTGCTTGTGAATTGTAATACATTGATCTCTATTATAAAAATGTAAAGTAACATTGTAATTATTGGGGAATCTTATGTGTGTTTTGATGCTTTATCCAAAACAGCACTCCGGTTAGAGAGTTGACACGGAGACAGGAAGTACAGTCGTTGGATTTCTATTAGCTTGGTTCTGATCATCAACACAGAACACATCATGTTTGATGTGGAATCACATACAGGATGTCGAACGATGAGGATGATGAATGTAGAGATGAATGAATGCTTTATTCTTCACGAACGCATTCTCTCTGTGACGATGGTAATTATGCATGTGACGATGCGACCGCAATAATGTCCTGTCATGAACGCACATGTGTAAACAGCTCTAGGACTCGCAGCTGCGCCACTTTAGCTGTCCCTAAATGTGCCTGACGAAAACACGATCGATATAACGCAGATCAAGGAAAACAAGGGGAACAACAGTAATCCTGCAAGAAATCTCACGTTAAAAAAAAAATGAAACAGTAATCTGATCATGTCCTTTCATGCAGTACACTTTCTTTTGTATCCTGATAGCGTAATCATGCATCCAATCATCCATTTCTCCCCAGTCCTGTTGAAAGTCAGCATGGCAGCACCCCCCCCCCCCCCCACACTGTGGAGTGTATCGCTGCCCTCAGCCCTTCTGACATTAACAAACAGAACTACCAGTTGACACCAATAGTGTCACCATCTGTCGACAGAATTTCTCTAACCATTAAAGCTGGTTTGACACACTGTCTGGGTACATCTGCATAAATGGTGCTGTATCTACAACAATCCTGCCATTCCTCAGGCCCACAGGGGAGGGCCCTGAACGCCTCAGCATTTCAGGCAGCAGGATTTCTTAACAGTTTCCGTGCGGGTGATGGATGTCACAATCCAATTGTGGAACTGCACTGCAAAAACCCAATGGCACAGCATAATAGTAATACTAAGTGGGTTTGGTGTCATGTCAGTGTGGGCGACCCTCACTGGCTGGCATCATGCTCCAGCATTTTGGCTGTCACAGGTTGGACCGCTGCTGAAGATCCTCGGTCCCCAGTGTCCCTGGGAATCCTGCATATTTAATGCTGCTCCATTTCATGAGGCCCTGCAGGAATGATGGGAAATTCCACTGGAGGCCGAGGCTAATAAGGCTCCTGTGTGAGGCTTGGCAGTTCTTTTTTGTGCTCAATTGTGGGCCTTTTTCAATGCATTATGTAACCAGTTCAGCTTATTATATACAGTACTGTACATTATTTACATAGGGTAAGCACATTTTACATTAAAGTATTATTCTATACAGAAAAGTAACAGAAATAAATATGGAAATAGTTTATTATTGAACTCGAAAACTGTCTGTGTGACAAAATACTCATGGACTAGCTTTTTATTATCTATCTACTTCATCATTGTCATTCACATCTGCTGTGTCAGAACATTCCTGAACCTAGACGAGAGATGTGAGGTAACATGAGGACACCTGAGCTCATTCTAAAAGCTTTGCAAAATACTTAATAAAAGACCAGGAATAATGTCTACATTCAAATGTTTTTGTTAGAATGCCCGAGCGGCCATGGAGGAAAAATAGGAGAAGCAGACAGGCTGGTGTTTTTCCACAGTTTTATTTGTCCGTCCACTGTGACCACATGGCTGTCCTCCATCACCCACACAGTACACAACCCCTTCTCAACAACACTGACTGCCTTTTATAGGAGGCCTCAGATCTTCATTGGCTGGCACATACCGTTATCTTATCTAAGCAAACTACAACTATACTACAACTATATACACATTTACTAAATATGTCCCCATCAATTTACCAATAATATACACATGAATAAAGGGGACATTGTTTCAGGAATATATAAAAAACCTCTCTATAAGTAAGAGGAAAAAATGTACTTTGTCCATTCAAATTCAACACACATCCTATATATCATGTGACATTAAAATGAATATACCAGCAATATTCTGTATTAAACTTTCTGCTATAACATTTTACTTCAAGGCGAGCAGGAACGGCCCGGCGTCCGCGCCGCATGAGACTCACCCACACAACAATGCAATTCAATCAATTATCAATAAACATATTCAAACATTAATAAAGTCTGTTGTTCAAATCATGTGGCAATACTGTGTCGATATACCCTATACAGTACAATGATTATATCAACGTGAGCTCTAGTACCGGCGTCTCGTCGTTACAGTTTTATATAACTTTTAATGTGTTAGTTCAAGATGGATATCAGTTTTCATTCTATGAGAGGCTCTGCTGTCTCCGGACAAAAACAACCAGATTCAGAGACAGCTTCATCCCGCAGGCAATAAGGGTGCATTCACACCAGCCTTGTATAGTCCGGTTGTATCGAACCCTGGTGCGTTTAGCCGCTTGGTGCGGTTCATTTGGGTCGGTGTGAACGCAGTCCGAGACCTCTGAAGTGAACTAAACAACCGTACTCTGGTCCGCTAAAATAGGTGGTCTCGGAGCGCTTGCTTGCGAACTCTGGAGCGGTTCATTGCTGGTGTGAATGCAGTCCGCAGCAACACATAGGAAGCGTAGTATTTACGTGTCACAAGAACGCGGATGTCTTCAAAATCTTTAGCGAAAGAGTCTTTCAAGACATCCGCGGTTGTTAATTTAAAGAGTGAAGCAGAATTAAGTGTTGAACAGTGTCGTGTAAAGTAATAATGCTCATAAAATTAAGAACACCTGTCGTCGGTGAAACGCCCCTCCTGACTGCAGAACGTCTCATTGTATGTGTTATAATGTTTTTTAAAGGACGTTGTCTGATTATATAATTATATGCGCGGGCCGCTAGAGTCTGTTGATCTCCAGATTAACAGCAGCATGAGAATAACCTGCCGATGCTCCATGGCGGAGGCTCCGGTAGAAATTTCCGGGATTTAAGTTTTTACCCCCTTAATGTCTGACCAATGGGTGAACAGCATTTCCATGCACATGACTTGTGTTTAAAGTCCGTTTGTGTTTTGCCGTGTGAACGCAAACCGAACCTTCTGAAAAATGAAACGATGCAACAAACTGGTCTGGTGCGCACCAGAGAAGAGACTATTAGGTGTGAATGCACCCTAAGACTGTTAAACAACTGAACTGCTGAAACAATTTCATAACGTCCATCTGCTACTTAGTCATTATGTATCTATTATCTAATATATCATTCCAATAACTTGTATATAGACTCGTATTGCACTATTCCACTTTTTTTTTACTTTCACTTTTTTAAAACTATTTTTCTTTTTGTATTACTTTTAATATAGTATATTTTAATATTGTTTTAATATTGTCTGCTTATCTGTATTATTGTGTTGCATTGTTGGAGAAGCCTGTGACCTAAGATTTTCAACGACATAATTACTCTGCAGCTATGTTAGTTTGACAATAAAGAACCTTGCTCCATCATTGTTCTGCGGACACTGTTTTGCACGAGCCATTTGCATGTAGGATCCTAGTTCTATAAGACATTGAAAAAGTAACACACACCAAGGGTTGTGATGCTTTGCTGATACAGGAAGCAGACTTGATGGCAAAAACTAAATGAAGCATACTCTTTATGAAGAATACTGTTTAATATCAACAACCAAGATTCTTGTTGTAAGACCACAATCAATAACCATGGCTGCACAGTCAGTCCTCTCTGACACATGTTTCCTTCAAAACTCTGATCTGTAGATACATTAAAAAAGATGCACTCTTCCCCTCATCACACCAACCCTTAATGAGCAATAATTCCTCAGATAAGTTTACAGAAGCTTCTTGAGGCGACACATCTTTCAACTCATCGAAAAGTCATCCATGATCTCATCCTTCAAACGGATTATGTCCGTCATAATTGTAAAAGATACAAAAATAGAAATGTTGGCAAAATATTGTTAGAACATTGCATCGCTATCAGGACTCCCTGTTTTTTACTTTATTTTGATTAGAATATACAACTAAACCAGGGAGGACTTTAAAAACGTTATAACTGGCATCCCTTATGTTGTTCAGCTGGAAGTAAATTCCCCATATCAGATGCTAGAAGATAGGAAGATGTTGTAATCTATCATAGAGTAAGCTCCCTTTTAAACTGTCAAATGTCCTCCAAATGTCTCCACATTGCACTTCCCTGGAGTTAAACAAAAAAGTACATCCCTTTAGAAATAAGCCTGCACTTGCTATAAATGTCCTTCATATGCAAAAAGGTTCCTTCTCTCCCACTAAATTCCTTTGTATTTGCATAAATGGCCACACTTATCAAAAAAAGTATGATTTCCTCACTCCAACCCTTTGCCACACACACACACACACACACACACACACACACACACACACACACACACACACACACACACACACACACACACACACACACACACACACACACACACACACACAGTATAAATCCCTTCCAGGTGACAGCAGTGCATCTTTTATCAGCCAGAGGCCTTCCTAATTACCTGCTGCTGCTCCATAATTACTGTCTGATACCTGGAAAAAATAAGCTCTCACAGCGCGACACTCCGTCTCTTTGTGTCTTCCCCTCTGCAAACCCCATTTATATTCCTGTACAAATATCCCTTTGTCTCTTTCTGTCGTTATGTGGCTTGTTCCATGGTGCTCAAAGACGCGGTTGACCGTCAGGCATCATTAATATTACCCAAGCTGCTCTCATCTCTTATTTCAAAACTGGAAAATTATCACGCAAGACCATATTTTTCTTTCTTTCCTCAAGTTTTCAAGGAAACACCAGCATGCACCTGTCTGTTTCCCCTCATGCAGCATGTCAACAAACCCCCTGTAAACTCTCACATTGCAACTGTATTGTCTAGTTTATTATGGAGGTTTCATGGCCTCAACCACCATAAAGATGTGGGGCATATCTATGTTCCCAAGGTCCTATGTTCCCCCTCCAATATTTTTCTACACACACAAAGTAAACCTTTCCAAACGTTTTATTCTGTTCAACTTATTTTCCCATGACCATATGTTCAACTACGTTCCCTTTGATGAGTTTCCACAATAGCCTATGTCCTATAAAGCAATTACAGGGTTAGGGAGACATCTTTTCTAGGTTCTGTAGGGTATTCTAGCTCTGAGCCCAGGATTTGCTGAAAAGAGTCCAAGTTAACAGCGTTTAATAAAAACAATGAGACGATTATACAATGAAATTGCAAAATAGTTGCACTCGGCCACGAGTATGCTCTTCCGTCCACTCGCATAGATCGACGGCTGGAAAAGAGACCGACTTCCTGTTGGCTTCCCATATTATCATCTGTAGTGTTCTCCTATCGGCTTAGCGTTGACGGGGGCGGGTCCAAGGCACGTCCTGTTGTTTTCTGATGTTAGTATTAGAATCTTCTAATATCTGTTGGTCATTTAAACATTCCCTATAATAGTATTGCAGCGTAATTAAGTGAGGGTTAAAGACGGTGTGTTTAGTGTGTAACACCACGTGTAATTTCTCCTTATATTCACATACATGATAAACGATTAGCTACATGCTAATGCTACAAACAACATCCGGTCCAGAAGTCCGTGGAGTCCCTCATATTCAGTCCGTGGGAAAACACTACTTCAGTATATGATATTATTTAAAGTTCCGGCAAAATATATTGATTTACTTCTTACAGTTCCTACTGTTGTCCTATCTGCAGGACAAAGGCTGTTTTGTTTCAGTTGTTAGTTCAAAATCTGAGAAAAATATCAATGACTTATGGAGTTCCCCAAGGGTCCATTCTTGGCCCAGCTCTATTTAGCATCTTTATGCTCCCAGTAGCTCACATCTTGGAAAACAACACAAATCCTGCATTAATTTACCAGACAACACTTAAGTTCAAGGTTCAAGGCTTTTATTGGTCATACGAACATAGCTACAGTGTAGTTATGGCGATGAAAATATTAGGTCACCGGCTCCAACAGTGCAACACAATAAAACAGAAAAAAAAAAAAAATAGTGCAAGTAAATACAAAGAGAAAAATAGTAAAAAATATTGGAATATGATATATTAGGTAAATAACTCCTAAGTAGCAGCCAGATGAATGTTATGGATGTTGTTTCAACAGTTCAGTTGTTTAACAGTCTTATGGCCTGTGGGATGAAACCGTCTCTGAGTCTGGTGGTTTTAGTCCGGATGCTGCGGTAGCGCCTGCCAGACGGCAGCAGACTGAACAGTTTGTGGCTGGGGTGATGGGGGTCTTTTATAATCCTGAGGGCTTTCTTCTTGAGCCGCTGGGAGTAGAGGTCCTCCATGGATGGCAGCTCCGTCCTGGTGATGTGCTGTGCAGCTTTCACCTCCCTCTGTAATGCCTTACGGTTGAGGACGGTGCAGCTGCCGTACCAGGCCGTGATGCAGCCAGTCAGGATCCTCCCTAGGGTGCACCTGTAGAAGGTCAGCATCCTCTCTATGGTGCACCTGTAGAAGGTCAGGATGCTCTCTATGGTGCACCTGTAGAAGGTCATCATCCTCTCTATGGAGCACCTGTAGAAGGTCAGGATCCTCTCTATGGTGCACCTGTAGAAGGTCAGGATCCTCTCTATGGTGCACCTGTAGAAGGTCAGGATACTCTCTATGGAGCACCTGGAGAAGATCAGGATGCTCTCTATGGAGCACCTGTAGAAGGTCAGGATCCTCTCTATGGTGCACCTGTAGAAGGTCAGGATGCTCTCTATGGAGCACCTGTAGAAGGTCAGGATCCTCTCTATGGTGCACCTGTAGAAGGTCAGGATACTCTCTATGGTGCACCTGTAGAAGGTCAGGATGCTCTCTATGGTGCACCTGTAGAAGTTGCGGAGTATCCTGGAGTCCATGTTGAACCTCCTCAGCCTGCGGAGGAAGAAGAGCCGCTGTCGAGCTGTTTTGGTGATGGTGGCGATGTAATGAGTCCATGTCAGGTCCTCAGTGAAGAGTCCATGTCAGGTCCTCAGTGATGAGTACACGTCAGGTCCTCAGTGATGAGTACACGTCAGGTCCTCAGTGATGAGTCCATGTCAGGTCCTCAGTGATGAGTCTACGTCAGGTCCTCAGTGATGAGTCCACGTCAGGTCCTCAGTGATGAGTCCACGTCAGGTCCTCAGTGAAGAGTCCACGTCAGGTCCTCAGTGATGAGTCCACGTCAGGTCCTCAGTGATGAGTCCACGTCAGGTCCTCAGTGAAGAGTCCACGTCAGGTCCTCAGTGATGAGTCCATGTCAGGTCCTCAGTGATGAGTCCATGTCAGGTCCTCAGTGATGAGTCCACGTCAGGTCCTCAGTGATGAGGCCACGTCAGGTCCTCAATGATGTGGACCCCGAGGAACCTGAAGAGTGTGCTGTGAAGGAAGGAATCATCACACACCTTGTTGCTACACGGACCACTATTGCGGTAAGCATGTTGTAACTTCCGGTTGTTGTCATTGTCATCTCCGGGTATCCCGTGTGCCTGTTCTGCTGCTGATAGCTTATTATCTTAACTTAATCGATCGTTTTAAAACTCTTGATCACTGCAACTGCCTGACGTTGTAATCACACGTTACTACAGCTTAAGCACTCACAACTCTCCGTCTCTTAGCGACTATAACTCCACAGTTGCCTACACTCTTTTCGGGTTTGCTAACGGTAGCTACTTTAGCTTGATAGCTAGCCATGGCTCTTTCTCCACCCTCTGGTGCTATTTCCTGCTCTTCCTGTCTCATGTTTGGTTACTCCCCTACCTCCGTTACTGGTACCGATACATGTGTTAAATGTAGTATAGCTGTTAGGTTGGAGGCGGGAATCATAGCCATAGAAGCCCGGCTCCGCATCTTAGAAAGTAACTCAGCTACAGTAAAGCCCATGTTAGCCAGTGCGGACCGGCAAAAGGTAGCTCCTATTAGCCTTCCCCCGGCAACTCCCGAGCAGCAGGGAGACTGGGTGACTGTTCAGAAGGGGCATAACGCGAAACCCGCAGGTCCCCACCATCCCGTTCACGTGTCTAACAGATATTCCCCACTCAGCGAGACACCCGCTGAGAAGCCAACTCTGGTCATTGGTAGCTCTATTATGAGACACGTGAAGTTAGAGACCAAAGCCTCCACAGTCACATGCATTCCGGGGGCCAGAGCGGGCGACGTTGAGGCGCATCTTAAACTGCTGGCTAAAAATAAACGTAAATACAGTAGGATTGTTATTCACGTCGGTGGTAATGATGTTCGTTTACGCCGATCAGAATGCACCAAACTTAATGTGGAGTCGGTGTGTAGTTATGCTAAAACAATGTCGGACACCGTAATCTTCTCTGGTCCCCTCCCCAATCTGATCAATGATGACATGTATAGCCGCATGTCATCATTTCAGCGCTGGTTGTCTTGGTGGTGCCCAGCAAACAATGTGGGCTTCGTAAATAATTGGACAGCCTTCTGGGGAAAACCTGGTCTGATTAAGAGAGACGGCATTCATCCTACTTTGGAAGGTGCAAATCTCATTTCGGCAAACATTTCAGGGCTTTGTGGACTTAATCCATGACAAACTGGAGTTGAGACCAGGAGGCGGAGTCGCAGTCTTACACGCTTCTCTGCGCTCTCTCCTAGGCAGTCATCCATAGGAATCCCGAACCCAATAAAATACCCAATATTAGCGGTGTGTGTGTCTGCCCAAGGACAATTTAAGGTAAAACCTAATAGAGGTGTCATACATAATAACCTAATAAAAGTAAATGTAACAACTACCACAGTGCAACAAAACAGGAATATTAAATGTGGTCTCTTAAACATAAGATCTCTAGCATCTAAAGCAATATTGGTAAATGATTTAATATCAGATTATAATATTGATATATGCTGTCTCACTGAAACTTGGTTGAGACATGAAGAATATGTCAGCATAAATGAGGCCACTCCACCCAGCCATATCAATACTCATATTGCCAGAGGAGTGGGCCGAGGAGGTGGAGTTGCAGCAATCTTTGACTCAAGTTTACTTATCAATACTAAACCAAAATTAAATTATACCTCCTTTGAAAGTCTCGTTTTTAGTCTTACGCATCCGACCTGGAAAACTTTGCAGCCAATCTTATTTGTTACAGTGTACCGTGCACCAGGTCCTTATTCAGAATTCTTATCAGAATTCTCTGAGTTTTTATCAACTTTGGTTCTTAAAACAGATAAAGTAATTATCGTAGGTGACTTTAATATTCATGTTGACGATGATAAAAATAGCCTTACTGTTGCATTTAACTCTATATTAGATTCTGTTGGTTTTTGTCAGAGTGTAAATAAACCAACTCACTGCTATAATCACACTCTCGACCTTGTTCTGACTTATGGTATTGAAATTGAGCAACTATTAGTCAAACCGCATAATCCTGCTTTATCCGACCATTTCTTAGTAACTTTTGAAGTACTGTTACTAGACTACAAAGCATTAGTCAAAAGCTCCTGCAGCAGAAACCTATCTGTTAGTGCTATAGCCAAATTTAAGGAAGAGATTCCACCAATGCTTAACTCAATAGCAGGTCTGCATGTAGGGGAGGAAACTTATACAAAATGTCCACCACCCCAAATTGATCATGCTGTTGATAGTGCTACAGATGCGCTGCGAATAAAATTAGACTCTGTTGCTCCTTTGAAAAAGAAGAAAATAAAACAACATAGATTAGCTCCATGGCATAATGCCGAAACCCGCAAAATAAAGCAAAAGTCGAGACAACTTGAAAGGATATGGCGTTCCACTAAACTTGAAGAATCTCGTTTAATTTGGCATATTACTCTCAATGAATATAAGAAAGCACTGCGTAAAGCGAGAGCAGCCTACTACTCTTCACTAATAGATGAGAATAAGAATAATGCAAGATTTCTTTTCAGCACTGTAGCCAGGCTGACAGAGAGCCATAGCTCGATTGAGCCTTCTATTCCCATAGCACTCAGTAGCAATGATTTTATGTGCTTTTTTAACGATAAAATTGTTACTCTTAGAAACAAAATTAATGACCTCTTGCCTTTGACCAGTATGGTGTTATCAACTCCCGGAAACGTAAGTTCTAATATTACACTAGATAGTAAACTAGAATGCTTCTCAGCCATAAACCTTGAACAATTAAATTCAATGATTCTCTCTTCTAAACCATCAACGTGTATATTAGACCCAATTCCAACTAAGCTGTTGAAGGAAGTTTTTCCATTAATTAGCACTTCTTTATTAAATATTATGAATATGTCTTTATTATCAGGCTATGTTCCACAATCATTCAAAGTAGCAGTGATAAAACCGCTTCTTAAAAAGCACAACCTCGATCCAGAGGTTTTAGCCAACTATAGACCTATTTCTAATCTTCCGTTCCTCTCAAAAATTATTGAGAAAGCAGTCGCAAAACAGCTGTGTGATTACTTAAAAAACAATGATTTATTTGAAGACTTTCAGTCTGGCTTTAGAACACATCATAGCACAGAGACAGCTCTGGTCAAAGTCACAAATGACATTCTAATAGCCTCTGACAAAGGACTTGTCTCTATTCTTGTTTTGCTCGATCTCAGTGCTGCATTTGATTCTATCGATCATGATATCTTATTGCAAAGACTAGAGCACTTAGTTGGCATACAGGGAACTGCCTTAGGCTGGTTTAGGTCCTATCTATCTGAACGCTCTCAGTTTGTACGTGTCAATGATGAATCTTCCACGCAAACCAAAGTTAGCCACGGAGTGCCACAGGGCTCAGTGCTCGGACCTATTTTGTTCACATTATATATGCTTCCGTTAGGCAATATTATAAGGAATCATTCTGTACATTTTCATTGTTATGCGGATGATACTCAACTATATTTATCAATCAAGCCTGATGAAATTAATCATCTAAATAAAATTCAAGACTGCCTCAAGGACTTAAAAACGTGGATGACCTTAAACTTTTTGATGTTAAACACGACCAAGTTATTGTACTTGGCCCGAAGAATCTACGAAACAAATTATCTAAAGATATACTAACTATGGATGGCATTAATTTGGCCTCCAGTGAGACTGTATGGAATCTTGGTGTTATATTTGATCAGGATTTATCCTTTAACGCCCACATAAAATCAATTTCAAGGACCGCCTACTTCCATCTACGTAACATTGCAAAAATCAGGCATATCTTGCCTCAAAACGATGCAGAGAAACTAGTCCATGCATTTGTTACTTCAAGGCTGGATTATTGTAACTCTTTATTATCAGGGTGTACCAAGAAGTCAGTCAAGTCGCTTCAGCTAATTCAAAATGCTGCAGCTCGTGTACTAACCAGAGTTAGGAAAAGGGACCACATTACTCCTGTTCTGGCTGCCTTACACTGGCTCCCTATAGAACACAGGATAGAATTTAAAATTCTTCTTCTTGCCTACAAAGCCCTTAATGGGCAGGCGCCATCTTACCTTAAAGAACTCATTATACCCTACTGTCCTACTAGGGCATTGCGTTCCAAGAATGCAGGGTTGTTGGTTGTTCCTAGAGTCTCTAAAAGTACAATGGGAGCCAGAGCCTTTTCTTATCAAGCTCCACATTTGTGGAATCAGCTTCCAGTTTGTGTTCGGGCAGCAGACACCCTATCCGTTTTTAAGAGTGCGCTTAAGACCTTCCTTTTTGATAAAGCTTATAGTTAGGGCTGATTAGATTCAGCCCCTAGTTTTGCTGATATAGGCTTAGTTTGTCGGGGGACATCTTACTTCTTCCTTCTCTCTGTCTATACCTGTGTACTCCCATGTTCCGATTAACCCAGCTTCCCCAAATTTCTTTCTTTTTGGTGTCTATATACGCTGGGATCCGGAGTCATGGATGATCCTGCGGTCCTGTGTCCTGCATCGCGAGCCCTGGATCTTGAGTCGTGGCTGTGGTCCTGGATCATAGGTCCTGGATGGATATCCTCGTGGATCCATCTTCCTATTACACACACATGCATTTCCAAACATTTGGACTACCTATGTTGCAAATGTATTATCTTTTCAATTTACACACGGCATCTATTGCACGACTGTCCGTCCTGGGAGAGGGATCCCTCCTCTGTTGCTCTCCCTGAGGTTTCTCCCATTTTTCCCTTTAAACTGTGGGTTTTCTTCGGAAGTTTTTCCTTGTACGATGTGAGGGTCTAAGGACAGAGGGTGTCGTATTGTCATACTGATATTTTGTACAAACTGTGAAGTCCACTGAGACAAATGTAACATTTGTGATATTGGGCTAAATAAATAAACATTGATTGATTGATTGATTGAAGCTGCAGACTCTCTCCACCGTAGTCCCATTGATGGTGATGGGGGCGTGTCCCTCTCCCTGCTACTTCCTGTAATCCACAATCAGCTCCTTGGTTTTGCTGACGTTGAGATGATTTACATATCAATGAACTTGTGCATGGAAGTAATCAGTGATCGGGTGTGCCAGTTTCTCCAATCGATTAATGATGAAACAGAAACTATTATTGTTGGTGCCGAAAAAGAATGGTTGTATGTTGGTGCTCGTATTAAAGGTCTAAAAGGAAAACCCCACATCGACATGGCGACAAAACTCAGCCTACATCCTCTTCAAAAAGAAAAAGCAAAAAATGAAACCAAAAAAGTCACGACTAAGCAAGACTTGAAACTGGTTCCAGTCTTTATATTTAGTGGAGTTGATTATTACAACAGTGTCTTAACAAAAGTTATAGAACACATCACGCCATATCTCAGAGCTTTGAACTGGCTTGAATTAATCAAAAACGTAATAACTAAATGTTGTTATTGAGCTTCTCACTGTCCCCAGGGTCCGCACCAAACATGCAGCTCTCTGGTTCTATCCTCTGAAGATCTTTTAAAGCAGGAGGCTCCACTGCTTCTCCTTATGTTATCTTACTTTAAAACTTTCAAATCTACAGTTTGTCCAGATGTGTTAAAGTATTTTCTCCCTTTTTACGAGTTGTTTTGTTTTCTGTTTCATATTTGCTGTTAGTTGGTGCACTTGAACGGCTTCGTAGCTGAATCTGACCTCACATTGGGAACACATGGTCTTCCAGTCGACAGTCTGTAATTCTGTTCTGTTACAAATCCATGTTTTTAGTTCCATCAAACTACAGGAACTCATCAAACATGAGTCTTTCCATTTAGAGTCCATTCAGCCTGGTTGTTTCTCAGCATTTGATTGATGCAATTTAAACTAAAAACTGTTCTCTATACTAAGACAGGGACATGTAGAAGTTATGGCAGTTTTGTTTCTGTTCTTTATATCCATTAATCTGTGCTTTTTGCTATTGCTAATATATTTTGTTCCTGTCTTGTATCTGTCTTCGTTGTAGCTGTACACACACACACACACACACACGCACACACACACACACACACACACACACACACACACACACACACACACACACACACACACACACACACACACCAGTTGGAGAGCTCATTAGGAGGATGGAGGTGTCGTGTTGCTCTGTCATGATCAGGATAATGCCTCTGGCATCACTTACTATTAATCACATTCTAGGGGGAATGGATAGGCTACACACACACACACACACACACACACACACACACACACACACACACACACACACACACACACACACACACACACACACACACACACTCAAATGTGGATAGATGAGACCAACAGGCTTCCACAAGCACTACAGAGGGGGGTATAGGGATGTTGTGTGCCCTGCAGAAAGGGCAACAATGACAAATATACTCTCACACACTCAAACACACACTCAAACACACACTGTCAATTTAACAAACTTGTGACAAGCAGCTTTCTAAGACGAGGCATCATTGTGTTCATGTGCAAAGATCATAATTGAGACCTACAGCAGCACATTGGAATAGCTTTCTTTTTATTTTCTTTATAACTGAAGGTTATAACCGACATTTGCTCCAACCTTGCACCGACAGTGCGAGGTTGGAGCAAACCTCGCACTGTCGGAGTTAGAGAGAGCACAATAGTTAAACCAACGTAGAATATAATGTATATGATTGGCAGGGGATTTGAACTTAAATGGACAAATGTACAGATTTTTGAAAGATACACTATTGTGTTTAAAAGCTGACCACTACCATGACCGAAAGAACCAGATCGCGGATACAAGCGGCCGAGATGGGTTTTCTCCGCAGGGTGGCTGGTGTCTCCCTTAGGGATAAGGTGAGAAGTTCGGTCATCCGGGAGGGACTCGGAGTTGAGCCGCTCCTCCTTCGCGTCGAAAGGAGCCAGTTGAGGTGGTTCGGGCACCTAGTTAGGATGCCACCTGGGCGCCTCCCTAGGGAGGTGTTCCAGGCACGTCCAGCTGGGAAGAGACCAAGGGGTAGACCTAGGACCAGGTGGAGGGATTATATCTCTTCGCTGGCCTGGGAGCGCCTTGGGATCCCCCAGTCAGAGCTGGTTGATGTCGCCAGGGAAAAGGAAGTTTGGGGCTCTCTGCTGGAACTGCTACCCCCGCGACCCGACCACGGATAAGCGGAAGAAGATGGATGGATGGATGGATGAGTCTCACATACCGGTGTTGTTTAATACGTCTTTAAACTAAATTCAATTTCCATGAAAGACTGGTAGAAACTCTGCAAAACTAATCCAGCATCAGCATGACTTTTGCCATCAATGCATGCAATGGAAACCAGTATTATACACCAACACACATCTGTTGCATGTCTATGGAGATACACGTCATGTTACACAGGCTGGTTTGTTCAGTTGAACCAAATGGAAGCCAAAATAAACCAAATATGTTAATACATTGGAGGACATGTAGAAAGTTGTACTTACAGTGTAGAGAAACATGGGCTCGAGCTTCACTGAGGACCTTTGTCATTCTGACCGGGAGGCCACTGCAGTTATTACACTTCACATTTTGAAATATGTGAAACTCTGTTCATATAAAACCCACACTGCTCAAACTTCCTAAAATTTTTCCTAAAATTTGTATATTTATTTGTTTATTTAGGGGCGTGGGGAATGAAGAGAAAGAAATATATGAGCATTTTATGAGCGTGGGATTTTGACCCCTCATATAAACATATGCATAATGCTGCGCTATACTTTGCGGCCACACGCCGTTGCCAAGCAAGGCTTATTGTTTAGGTCCTTTGATAAGCAGGCAGTCATATAATTAGCTAGAACTAGCTAGATCTGATATTTGGACATAAACGCGAGTTAAGTTTAACCGGACGATAGAGAGAGATCAGAGATCAGATCAGCTGCTGCTGACGGAGAACACGCAGCTCTGCATGATCACAGCTCCCCCGCTGTGACGGATCGTTGAGCCGAGCAAAATACACCAAGAGTTAGACCTAACACACTTAGCTAGTTTATCTGCTCTGGAACTAACTAAACTAGTTATACATATATTTATTCTTTACTCTCGGGTCACTCATTACAGGTTCTTCAGCGAGCTGCCTGAGCTTGATACTGACGGGCTGTCAGGAGAGGGAGAGGAAAAGAGAGCACCCCATTTATTGTTCCCGTTTTATTATCCAGAATTTCTGTAAACCTTTGAATAAAGTAGTTCATCTACTATTAGTAGTTTGTTTAAATGCATTAATTATGTTTTTTTCCCCCCATTAACATAACATAATTCTCACGTACCCCCTGCAGTACTCCAACGTACCCCTAGGGGACCGCGTACCCCCATTTGAGAACCACTGATCTATGCTACCAATTATGTCATAAAACTGTTTTGTTTTTTCCGTCTGTCAATTTCTCAATGAAATGTTAATCAATAGATCACCATAACTTTCGCATGACCATCACCTGAGGGTCAAGATGTTTAACTTACCCAATGGACAACACATCTACCAAGCTTTTACTTCCTATACTTCCTAATAACATAATATCTCAACATGCCAATGTTAGTATGTTAGCATCTGAAGCACTGCTGAGTGTATTATCTTGTTTGCGTGGCTGAAGTCTCGATGCGTGGTCAGCGTTAAATGGACGTTGGTCATATGACAACATTAATGACATAATCCCTTGTTTAATTTTACTTGTCAACCAAACGTATTCAAACCCTTGCCAAGCTTTCCTCACTGTTGATACTAGGTATCATGCAATAGGTATCTAATAATGACACGGATGGCTTCACATTGGAGTTACTTGAATGCCCCATCAGTCTCACACCGACGCGAAAGAGAGCCTTGTGCGCTTTATTCAACACGCCATCGGCCTCTGCCCAAGCGTCAGCATTTGAAATCCTGATAGCAGGACAGATGAAAGGTGGGCCTGGCCAGCTGAAACATAACATGGACCTTACCCTGGCATGACTCTCAGGATACAAAACCTAGCATTACCTTTTTCTAGTGGATGGATCTTATAATATAGTTGACCCTTTTGTTATCGTAATGTAAAGGTGTTGTGATGTGTAGAGAGCAATCGAGCCTCAAACTACAGCGACATGGCTAAAGAAAGTCATTTTGAATCGTGTTGTGTTTTTCAAACAATGAGCTAATAATTAAGCTCCTGTTATTTTCAATTCTTTATTCAATAACCTTTGTGGCCACACAGCAAGAAAGTCCTTTCTTTCAGAGCTTTGTCTGGGTGTTCAATCGTTTAATGTAAATGTGTTAGCACTGCAAAAGAGTGAGAGTGCATTTTAGATGGAAAATGAAACATCTCATAAATCAAACTGACAGACTGGAAGAGTTGTGGGAAACGTTTCTTTCCCTTACAATACATTCCTTGTTGGAATGTTATGATATCCCATCTCATTCCTGGCCAATGAGGCCTTGCCTTGGTACCCCACGCTCATACACTGTGACTCATCTCGTCTTATGTATTCTATCCCAGTGCTTCTCTCAGCTTCTCTCAGAAGCTGGACTCACGCTGGCTTTCAGCAGCAGCTGAGGCTGGGCCCAGCATGCGGTGCTCTATAATTGATGTGTAAGCCACTCATTAACAAATGCTTGGGAGTGTGTGTGTGCAGAGTATAGCAAGCAGAGAGGCTCGCTGTCAGGAGAGGACAACCAGGACGGATGTACCAGGGCTCCTTTCATTTTAATAATTGGCTTTTTATTTTAAGTTTTCTGTTTGTTATGCCACTGTTTCTGTAGCTTCTATCAAAGAGAAACCAACTGAGAGCGCACTGATGTCTGCATGACATCTGAAAGTGAAACCACGACATTAAAGCTCCCATGTCTGGTTATCACCCGTCCCCTTGTGTTATGAAGGTTGTTCTGCATGTAAACGGTCTGCAGAGTCACAAACCCTCAAAGTACACCCTGTAGTGAGTAAAACTCTAACACAGAGAAGACCTGTCTGTGCTGCCCCAGAACGCCTCGTTGGGGATTTCTCTTTTTCCATTGTTTGCTTCCTGGGTATGGTGACGTGCCCATACCCAATCACGTCACGCAAATCTGGATCAGCTGCGTTGTTCCCCCGTTTTTGGGTACAGAGGGAAAGAGAGGGTTTTGTTTTGTGACACTTGGTGAGTTCCCTGACTCACCGGACACACATCTGTTTGCATAAAAGACACACAAGTGCATTCTGCATGATAGGAGACCTTTAAAACAACAAACACATAAGGTGCTGGTCCCTCGGGGAGGAAAGCCAGGAGGGACTGAGATGGCCGACTTTAAAGGCCACAAGGAGACTGGCCATGTTACCCTGATGATGGAGCCACGCCTACCAGGACCTGGAGGGAGGGAACACACACACACACACACACACACACACACACACACACACACACACACACACACACACACACACACACACACACACATGTGGATAGATGAGACCAACAGGCTTCCACAAGCACTACAGAGGGGGGTATAGGGATGCTGTGTGCCCTGCAGAAAGGGCAACCATTTTTTAATTTCAAGGCAATATTGTATATTTACTCACTTTTTACTAAAAAACATGTGATATAAATGAAATCATATAGTACTGTATTTCCAACCAGCATTTTAAAAAATATATTAAAAAGTGCCATCGTAGACAAATTGACAGGATAATATCGATGGTAATATAATACTGTGAACAGAGCCATTCCGCATACTGTACTTCTACTTTTGATACTTCGAGTACATTTAGCTGATAATACTTATACTCTTTTACCTAAGAAACTTTTTGAATTCAGGACTTTCAATTGTATTGAACACAGAGACAGGAAGCAACAGACAGGACAGGACAAAATAAAACACAGACAGATCGTGACAACTAATCCATTTTGAGTCATTAGTGAACCTAATAGAGCTGATTGTAGCAGCGGCCACTCCTGACCTCATCTCAATTACCAGCGGCCTTCAAATGATGGCCTGCTTCTTTTGTGGAACCTCCCAACCTCTTCATCCTGAAATATAATATATATTTGAACCCTGTGTGAGCCTCTCCGCTCACACAGGGTTCAAATAGGGACGGAAAGAGCAGGTTGGTTGATCACAGGCGTTTATTAACTCCAGAACAAAGTCTACACAGGTCTCAAACGTTGCCCGTGTGGGAACCTTCACAGGTCCTTTGGCGACCTTCCAGGATCCCGCCTACTGCAAGACGGACCAGAACCAGGTTACCACATGCTTTTATTCTGTCACTGATCACCTGATTCCGATCAGCTGTCTGGCCTCCGGCCGAGCCACTCCCTTCACTCCAGCAGCCGGCGCCCTAACCACACCCTGCTGCCACACACTGGTTCAAGACCTTATCATTTGTGATTCAACAACTTCTACCTGCATTGCCTTTTCCTCCCGTCGCCTCTTGCAGTCTTGCGACCTCTCTTGTTCAGACCTTGGTGAATGAAAGACAAACATTCATTAAAAATGATATCGTCTGGTTACAGTGTAACAAATAGTTTCACGAATGCAAATGTAAATTGTAAAATTAAAGAAACATACGGCATGGGAACGTTGAGGAGAACTAGGCACCACCAGTGCCTACTTTGCTGCATGTTTGTCTTGGAATATAAAAAGCACAACCAGACGGGTCAACAACACATGTCCTGAAAAGTCTTGTATCCACAAGCGATATGAAATCCTTATGTATACACACCTCATTGAAATCGGGCTCTTGCCACAATGTAAAATGCGTACTGTAAATAAAGAAATAGTATATTATGTTAGGTTGTGGTGATGCTATGGTGTTCATTGACAAATAATATTCCTCCGTGAATGTTGTTTTGGATATGAATAAATCACAGCAGGTCTCAAACTATGAGCAGTAATGGAGTGCATCGCATGCTGAAAGTCGCATCGGATTCAGAAGAAGGTGGAAACCAGGCAGCTGTAACTGTTGGCAGCAAACACGCCATCTACTCTATGTAACAGATAGTTTCACAATGTAATATCTTATAATTGTTTGGTATAATATAATATGTTTTATACATACATTTACATATTTTAGAACAGCTTCAATACCTTCTCAATAACTGTAAGACAGCTGTTCAGGATCTGGCAGAATACAAACACACAGTCAGTAAAATACAGAGTACATGAAACATGGCAACAATTAAAACAAAATCAGTTAGAAAAAGTACAAGAAACAAAGAGCGTGATCACTCTGATTACCATCCCATCCATGTCATTATCCAAACCCAAACTCCAAAGATCTGAGAACCATCTTGCTCATAGAGGCTAGCTGTGTGTTTGGGCTTTGGGTCTTGTCCAGAACCTGTGCCAGCTAAAGGAAGAAAAAAGAAAATGAAAACCGGCATTTTAAGTCATATTTAGCTTACATACAATATTTTGAACTGCTGACTAGTTCACTTTACTTGTTTGACCCTCCTGAAGCGCCTGAAGCTCCTGAAGCTCCTGAAGCTCCTGAAGCTCCTGAAGCTCCTGTCCCCAGCAACCTCTGCTTGCCATAATTGTGTTGATACTAGTAAAGTCTCCCTGGTCCTTGGCATCATTCACTTGATTACAAATCAACAACACAAAATGTGTGTCTTTATACAGTATGACTTGTATGAATCAAGCAGATAACTTACGCTCCTGTTGCTCCTGACCATCTCTGTGGTGCTCTGAAAATGCAGTGGCCATCCCAACTTGTGAAGGAGTAGCTGTTGAAAAGAAATCATATTAGTTTTTAGTAGATATCTCCAGATAACCACATCAAAGAACATAATGATTCTAAGAATGCTTCACCTAATGATATCCTCCCATTGACTGTATTTCCATATCTGCTGGGATGATTTCTCTGTATTGCTCTTTAGCTTTGTTGTTTGTTGTCACATTGTCGTGGTGCAGTATATTTCTTTGCAGAAATAAGTGTGTTGGTGTTGTCATGTTCAAAAAGTAATTGTTTTTCCTCATTCCTGAGAACAGTTGTTCCGCACATTGACTTTGTATGCGCCCCGCCAGCTCTGGCACAAGCTCTATCCTTCTGAGAACATCCCTTTCATCAGTGTGTGATGTGTTTCTGGTCAAAGAAAATAAACACAAACTAAATAGTTAGGCAATAGGCAGGAATAAAATAACCTAAAATTGAATTGAAATATGCATAGTATAGTTATTAGTATTTTTCAAGTAGTGCAAAAATAATATAAAGTTTCAGGACTTTGCTTATACAGCAATCCTACTATTTTGAAGCAACACAAATGTAGTTTGTAGTTATAATTAAGAGTTATTAAATGTAGTTTCTGCATCACCTCCATCGTACTCTGACGCTATGATTAACAGAACAGAACTGCTACCCCGGAAACAGGATGCAACGCGTCATCTGTGAAGCTCGTCACTGCCTCAAAGGTTGAGAAGGAGGGGCCGTCCCGTCACGTGCCTCAAAGGTTGAGAAGGAGGGGCCGTCCCGTCACGTGCCTCAAAGGTTGAGAAGGAGGGGCCGTCCCGTCACGTGCCTCAAAGGTTGAGAAGGAGGGGCCGTCCCGTCACGTGCCTCAAAGGTTGAGAAGGAGGGGCCGTCCCGTCACGTGCCTCAAAGGTTGAGAAGGAGGGGCCGTCCCATCACGTGCCTCAAAGGTTGAGAAGGAGGGGCTGTCCCGTCACGTGCCTCAAAGGTTGAGAAGGAGGGGCCGTCCCATCACGTGCCTCAAAGGTTGAGAAGGAGGGGCCGTCCCGTCACGTGCCTCAAAGGTTGAGAAGGAGGGGCCGTCCCATCACGTGCCTCAAAGGTTGAGAAGGAGGGGCCGTCCCGTCACGTGCCTCAAAGGTTGAGAAGGAGGGGCCGTCCCATCACGTGCCTCAAAGGTTGAGAAGGAGGGGCCGTCCCGTCACGTGCCTCAAAGGTTGAGAAGGAGGGGCCGTCCCATCACGTGCCTCAAAGGTTGAGAAGGAGGGGCCGTCCCGTCACGTGCCTCAAAGGTTGAGAAGGAGGGGCCGTCCCGTCACGTGCCTCAAAGGTTGAGAAGGAGGGGCCGTCCCGTCACGTGCCTCAAAGGTTGAGAAGGAGGGGCCGTCCCGTCACGTGCCTCAAAGGTTGAGAAGGAGGGGCGTTGAGGCTCCGCCCATGTTGAGCTCCCGCCCATGTTGAGGTACTGCGCACTGCAGTGAGGGGTTCTCAATATTGTGGCTGATAACGGTACAGAGCCGCACCGTAAGGTGATTCTTCTTCTAATCCGTTTCCAGTGTCTCTTGTATCTCTTCAAATTGCTTTTAGGTACCAAGTTGCAAAGTGGAAGCTGGTGAACAGGACATCATGCAGTGGTAACACCTGGGTAAGCCACTGTCCTTGTGATACATGCCCAATTTAGAAAAGTAATTGTGAACTCTGTGAATTAATGACTTGAGTCTCCAATTTAATTCAATTATGGTGATTTGTTTGTTATCTTCCTCTTTGTTACTAGAAGGAGCTAATTTGTAACACTATATACTTTCTCTGTTATGTTTGAATTGAACATTGAAAGTTTCATTTTCTCTTAACATTATATTACGGAGCTTTATCAACAGGACATTGATTTTTTTGTGAAGCTATTGTTGTGGTGAATTACTTATTTTGAGGGAGACAATGATGTCACTAACCCATGACAAAACCTTAAATCTCATCAAAGGTTATTTTATGGGTCTGCCTGGTTGTGATAATAACATATTTTAGGACGACTGTTCAAATTCCCTCCATCATGACGCTGGGTTTTCAGGGATGCAAACTCATCAGGTATGAAAAAGGTGACAAGGATCCGAGCCCCCGACCCCACGGAATATCGGCTTCAAAATGAGGAATAACAAGATTTTAGCAATCAGAATAATAATAATAATAATAATAACAGATATCTAATAGAAATATATAAAAGCATTTATTTTAATTGTGTAGCAGTCAGTTTATAATTTTGGCAGCACTGTTGAGCATTTTGAAAATGTATTTTCATGCCTCAGTGCAAGGCTTAGTCTCCTACACTCTGGTACTTCTACTTTTACTCAAGTACAAGATCTGAGTACTTCTACTTTTACTCTAGTACAAGATCAATACTTATACCACCTCCTTTTATAGCCTATGAAAAAAACTATTAGAAAACGAAGGCTAAAGCTAACGTTAGCACATAGTGACAATGTATGTTAGCTAGCTCAACGATTCATTAAATAATATTGAGACAGAACAACTTTTCAGTGCACATCACGCTCTGCCGCTCCGTCAGGGAGCTCTGCTCTGAACACCTGAATGGCCCGTTCTAACAGCTGTTCACCAGCGGTCCAGTCTGTGCCACAGTGACTCCGGACCACAGTTAATATTAACGAACGCACCGTAGGTAATGTAGCTGCTGAAGCGAGACCCTCATCGCGGAGCAGCAGAGCCGACAGGCAGGAAGACTCGAGCACACAGCTCGCGCTTCATTATAATATATAAAAAAAGAGCACCATGCGTGTCATGACTGCACAAAACAGCTGGTGGCCGCAGATTACTCCGGGTCCCAGACCCCCCCCATACCCCACACATATTTGTATTGCAGATCTACATGAATCACAAAAACGACCTATTTTGGATTCACAACGGCGAATTTGGCCGAAAGGTGACAAATTTGCATCCCTGGTTTTACTGGTTAGTTGCAAACTGGAAATAAGATCCTCTTCCTCCGGGGTTGTTGTTAGCATCTTGAGAGATAGAGGGCGGCCGTATTTACTTGCATCTAAGTTGCTTAGCTGCACACAAATTACCCAAGGCAAACACACGTCTTGGTTCTTTATTTTCCCTGTTGCTAACTGGCTTATGTCAACTGGGAAAGGCAATGGCAATAAGAACATTTACTGACTACGTAAACCTGCATACTGATATATGTTCGCAAATTGAGGCAGCCGAAACAAGCTATACACACCTGACATAAACCCTTAAGTTAATGTTTCACATACAAGCAAACAGTTGCCAATGTGCACATTCAGCGCAAACAGAGCACCATCAGAACCCATCAGAGTCATGTTTGGGTCCATCGGAGGAATGATCACTTTAGATCTGTTATTGATTTATACCAACCCATACAGTAAGAGAAATATCTGGCTTTGTAGTTGCCAAATGCTCCAATACTGTCTATTCTCTAACTGTCAGCTGTTTGCTGCTGAACAGGTAGTCTGTACAGGGGGGTCAGTCTTTTCCTGCCCTAACCCTAACCCTAACCCTAACCCTAGGCGCAATAGATGTTTGTGTAAGTTTCATGACAATCCATCACTCTACATTTCTGAGAAACAGTATTTAAAAACTGGTTGACCAACTAAAAGCCAACCCTAGAGCCATCCAATACACGCAAATGTACCCTGAAGTTCAGTGACCTCTTTTTAAGCAATACATCTTAAACCACGATTCAAGTTCTGAAAAAGGCTAGTTAAAAACAATAACAAGAAAGTGAGGTTTGGAAGCTGGAGTCAGCTGCCACATAAAACCCTTTTAGACAGATTCAGTTTACTTTCTCATGCACAGTGTGTGCCGCGGGCAAATGTTATTGCACATTTAACTCTGTATGAGTCTGAAGCTGATTATGGTGTCTTAGAACATGTCCTCTCTGACTTCTAGCATCTCTCTACTGTCTCTTGGTGAAAAATACATGGACAAACTATTCATTATTCTTACATCATCATTCAAGTCGATGTTATATCACTATTATTAATGCTGCTTTGGCGTCTGACATGTTTTTGCCCTTTTTCCTTCTTTATTGTAATATCATACAGTGCTGTTTCTCAGAGTGCATGAGTGAGCTATTATAATAGTGTTGACGGGATCTCGGCCATTTCACCTTCAGCCAGTCATAACATGGTCATCTAGGTTAAAGCTTATCTCAGAGAGCAGCGGTTCAATGCCCATCAACGTCACATACGTCACTTATTGTGTCCTAATCATGGTCTCCTTGGTCTGTCATGGATCCAGCTGCAAACCTCAGAAAGGTAGAATAGGTTGGACTGAGGCCAAATAGCTGACTGTAGTCTCTTTATATACAGTATGTTATAACAAAGTCCTGTGACTAATGACATCAAATGTTTTACATTTCAAACATGTCCAATGGTTTGAATTTTTGAAAATACTCGAATGTAGTGTGGAAGACCAATTAAAATGTTTGAATTGTCTGAGAGTGATTCAGGGTTAATGTTTTAAATAGAAAGTCTGATTGTATAGAAGTCTATAAGAACTCCCAATGAGTTAATGATCAAAGTCGTACTCAATACAGCTTGACATACATTTAAATGTTATAAAACATGTTAAAATAGACATAACAGACACATGGTTACAAAGTAGCCCTGGCAACAGCACTTTAAAGAGTCCTCTCCTGCTGATGTTCAGGTGTATATCAGTATGTAGTGTCTCTACTTTAAAGAGTCCTCTGATGTTCAGGTGTATATCAGTATGTAGTGTCTCTACTTTAAAGAGTCCTCTCCTGCTGATGTTCAGGTGTATATCAGTATGTAGTGTCTCTACTTTAAAGAGTCCTCTCCTGCTGATGTTCAGGTGTATATCAGTATGTAGTGTCTCTACTTTAAAGAGTCCTCTCCTGCTGATGTTCAGGTGTATATCAGTATGTAGTGTCTCTACTTTAAAGAGTCCTCTCCTGCTGATGTTCTGGTGTATCTCAGTATGTAGTGTCTCTACTTTAAAGAGTCCTCTCCTGCTGATGTGCAGGTGTATATCAGTATGTAGTGTCTCTACTTTAAAGAGTCCTCTCCTGCTGATGTTCAGGTGTATATCAGTATGTAGTGTCTCTACTTTAAAGAGTCCTCTCCTGCTGATGTTCAGGTGTATATCAGTATGTAGTGTCTCTACTTTAAAGAGTCCTCTCCTGCTGATGTTCAGGTGTATATCAGTATGTAGTGTCTCTACTTTAAAGAGTCCTCTCCTGCTGATGTTCAGGTGTATATCAGTATGTAGTGTCTCTACTTTAAAGAGTCCTCTCCTGCTGATGTTCTGGTGTATCTCAGTATGTAGTGTCTCTACTTTAAAGAGTCCTCTCCTGCTGATGTTCAGGTGTATATCAGTATGTCGTGTCTCTACTTTAAAGAGTCCTCTCCTGCTGATGTTCAGGTGTATATCAGTGTGTAGTGTCTCTACTTTAAAGAGTCCTCTCCTGCTGATGTTCAGGTGTATATCAGTATGTAGTGTCTCTACTTTAAAGAGTCCTCTCCTGCTGATGTTCAGGTGTATATCAGTATGTAGGGTCTCTACTTTAAAGAGTCCTCTCCTGCTGATGTTCAGGTGTATATCAGTATGTAGTGTCTCTACTTTAAAGAGTCCTCTCCTGCTGATGTTCAGGTGTATATCAGTATGTAGTGTCTCTACTTTAAAGAGTCCTCTCCTGCTGATGTTCAGGTGTATATCAGTATGTAGGGTCTCTACTTTAAAGAGTCCTCTCCTGCTGATGTTCAGGTGTATATCAGTATGTAGTGTCTCTACTTTAAAGAGTCCTCTCCTGCTGATGTTCAGGTGTATATCAGTATGTAGTGTCTCTACTTTAAAGAGTCCTCTGATGTTCAGGTGTATATCAGTATGTAGTGTCTCTACTTTAAAGAGTCCTCTCCTGCTGATGTTCAGGTGTATATCAGTATGTAGGGTCTCTACTTTAAAGAGTCCTCTCCTGCTGATGTTCAGGTGTATATCAGTATGTAGTGTCTCTACTTTAAAGAGTCCTCTCCTGCTGATGTTCTGGTGTATCTCAGTATGCAGTGTCTCTACTTTAAAGAGTCCTCTCCTGCTGATGTTCAGGTGTATATCAGTATGTAGTGTCTCTACTTTAAAGAGTCCTCTCCTGCTGATGTTCAGGTGTATATCAGTATGTAGTGTCTCTACTTTAAAGAGTCCTCTCCTGCTGATGTTCAGGTGTATATCAGTATGTAGTGTCTCTACTTTAAAGAGTCCTCTCCTGCTTATGTTCAGGTGTATATCAGTATGTAGTGTCTCTACTTTAAAGAGTCCTCTCCTGCTGATGTTCAGGTGTATATCAGTATGTAGTGTCTCTACTTTAAAGAGTCCTCTGATGTTCAGGTGTATATCAGTATGTAGTGTCTCTACTTTAAAGAGTCCTCTCCTGCTTATGTTCAGGTGTATATCAGTATGTAGTGTCTCTACTTTAAAGAGTCCTCTCCTGCTGATGTTCAGGTGTATATCAGTATGTAGTGTCTCTACTTTAAAGAGTCCTCTGATGTTCAGGTGTATATCAGTATGTAGTGTCTCCATGCTTTAATGTTCAAAAAGCTCTTTCTTTTTCTCATACTGCCTGTGCTGCAGCACCTCTTTTCACCCTCTGTTTGAAACCAGAGCCCAGTCTGCTCTGATTTGTTAGCTGGCCGGCTCTGTTGTGATTGGTCAACCGCTTAGAGACGTCCCTCCCCTTAGCCTATCATGTACAATGTATCGGAGTGCTAGCCAATAGAAGCACACGTGTTACATAGTGATGTCACTATGTAGCACTCCCTCTGTAGGGACCTTTGTGATGTTAGCCTTTGCAGACCATTTACATGCACGGAAACCTACAGAACAAAAAGCATAATAGGTTTAAACAATACTACAACAAACATGAAATAAACAAAAGCATTTGTAGTAAAAAGGCGCTGCTTCCACAGCATCTGAGCAGCGGCTGCTCGTCCTCGCTGACCGCAGCCTGACCCTGCCTGGAGACCACCAGAGAGCCAGGAGGCACATTGTCCTTCCCTTCACACAGCTAGACATGTTCACACACATTCAACTACACTCAGTGCATCTCATATATGCAAGGCTGCCATTTTGAACTGCAAGAGGTTATGAAACACAATCATATGTGCATAGATGGTTACAGCAAGCTGGCAGGAGGAGAGAGGTGCATGCTGGTCACACATTGAATGTCATGTTGTAATCATCAACAACTAAAAGGGATTTTTCAGTTGGCATGGTCTTTGGATTTTACCACATAACATCTAACTAAATTGTACTTTTACTCAAACTTGTACATATCATCATGCAAAATGTAAATGGAACTGAACTGACTACTAAATGATCGCACCCTCCAAGAGTGACATTCTTGTACAGGTTTTCCTGCACTCAGCCATGTCTGTGTGTGTGTGTGTGTGTGTGTGTGTGTGTTCAGAATGTATCTTTGTGTGTGTACAGTCATAACATGTTGTGCTACCACGCTCGGTCTCCAGCTGTGCCCAGGAGAGTTTGATCCTAAAATGCTCTGAAAAGCTTTTCTCACTGAGCTGTGCTCCGTTCAGCCCAAGAGAGGAAACATGTCCTGTTCGCTATGCGTGTGTCTGTGTGTGTGCCCAAACTGTACATCCTAATTTGTTTTCCTTCCTGCTTTCATAGCAACAGACAGTGCATACTTACAGTAGTGTTTTTACCTAAAGACCCAGTAAGAGTGGCACATCTGAGTGAAGAATGTATATGTGCGTGTATGCCAGATAACAAAGTTACAGCTCAGCAACCTGTTGTGGTCTGAAAAGTGAATCCAGAAGTCCTAAAACCCTCAAATACGGTTCCCTCACCTTAAAGTCACCTGTTTTTAAGTGTTTTTGTTATAAGCCTAAAATAAGATCTGTGGTTAAAAGAAGCTGAAGAGATTTGTTTTGTTCCTTTTTCAAAACGGCAGTTGCTAACTAGCTAACAAGTGAAACATTAGCCGCCTTTAGCTTAGCGGGCATGATGCGCAGCTTTACGCCCATGATGTAGTTTGTTTATAGCCTAATGTTAGCTTTTTACTTCTGGAGATCGCATTTATGTTTAAAAAATCACAAAGTGGTGTTAATATGTGGAGATGATCCTGCTGAGCAAAACGTCCACGCCACTGTTGCGCAGTGACCGCACGGCTGCCTTGTTTATACAAGGGACAGCTGAACGTGCTAAAGACAGCTAGCGTAACGGCTATTCTCACTGAGATCTGGAGAAGGACACAGATGATGAAGGGTAAACCTACGTAACATTGCAAAAATCAGGCATATCTTGCCTCAAAACGATGCAGAGAAACTAGTCCATGCATTTGTTACTTCAAGGCTGGATTATTGTAACTCTTTATTATCAGGGTGTACCAAGAAGTCAGTCAAGTCGCTTCAGCTGATTCAAAATGCTGCAGCTCGTGTACTAACCAGAGTTAGGAAAAGGGACCACATTACTCCTGTTCTGGCTGCCTTACACTGGCTCCCTATAGAACACATTTTTGATAAAGCTTATAGTTAGGGCTGATTAGATTCAGCCCCTAGTTTTGCTGATATAGGCTTAGTTTGTCGGGGGACATCTTACTTCTTCCTTCTCTCTGTCTGTACCTGTGTACTCTCATGTTCCGATTAACCCAGCTTCCCCAAATGTCTTTCTTTTTGGTGTCTATATACGCTGGGATCCAGAGTCATGGATGATCCTGCGGTCCTGTGTCCTGCATCGCGAGCCCTGGATCTTGAGTCGTGGCTGTGGTCCTGGATCATAGGTCCTGGATGGATATCCTCGTGGATTCATCTTCCTATTATACACACATGCATTTCCAAACATCTGGACTACCTATGTTGCAAATGTATTATCTTTTCAATTTACACACGGCATCTATTGCACGTCTGTCCGTCCTGGGAGAGGGATCCCTCCTCTGTTGCTCTCCCTGAGGTTTCTCCATGTTCCCTTTAAACTGTGGGGTTTCTCCGGAAGTTTTTCCTTGTACGATGTGAGGGTCTAAGGACAGAGGGTCTGAGGACAGAGGGTCTAAGGACAGAGGGTCTGAGGACAGAGGGTCTGAGGACAGAGGGTGTCGTATTGTCATACTGATATTCTGTACAAACTGTGAAGTTCACTGAGACAAATGTACAATTTGTGATATTGGGCTATATAAATAAACATTGATTGATTGATGAGCGTTTCTGCCACAGAGTCAGAGAGTGAGGGGCGGAGTCTGGAAATGTTTTTGAGGTGGTAGAAAGCCGATTTGGTGACAGATGTAATGTGCGCCTGGAAGGAGAGGGTGGTGTCCAGGATGACTCCCAGGTTATCAAGTATTTGAAACAGATATTACATTAAATTCAAATTTACATTAATTTGCCTTTACCAGACCAGACCAGTTATGACCACTAATTTCAGACAGTATAATAATTGCACACCTCCCAGCAGAACAGATGTAGAAGCAGTAGCTAAAAAGATATTAAATCTGTATTCCTTTACAAAGTTATATTCAGTAATAACTTAAAGATCCTCCGGGCACCATCCCTTGCTGGTGCGATAGTAAAATAAATCCTGAGCAGATGGAGCGTAGTTTGCTTTAGGGCGCTTTGACAGCAGCGGGTTGGAGAGGAGGTAGATTCAAAAGGTCTTTGGGCTGGTTATATCTAATGACCTTTTTCTTCAGAAGAAGACAGGGGGGATGCAGCAGAGCACACAAAGAACCACTCAGAGAGCAATTAGTATTTAATGCATTTCCAATTGAGCATGTGGCAGAATGAAACCGTTACTTTTATTTTCCCTCAAGGAGAAATGGAGAGAAAGAGACGGACAAAAGGAGCAGTGAGTGGAGTTAAAGGTCAAGCACTGGGGTCAAAGTCTGGGTTCTCGGAAAGCATACTCATATCTGTGTGTGTGAAAAAGAGGGGTTAGATTATGAAATGAAATGTCTGTCTTTGGGTGTCCTTGCATCACAGGCAGAGGAACAGAGACACAGACAGAAAGGGGAACGATGGGCCAGTGGGGTTTAGCCCCTTTAACTCTTATATTGTTTTATGGATTGCTAATAGAGGGGTGCAGGAATGAGTCCTAAATCCCTGAATTACTTAGTTTTGTACCACTTCCTGTTTCCTCGTCTTGAAGTCAAAGGAATTTTTAATGCATTTTTGGTTAGTAGCAGAAATAAGGTCTGTGTTTAAGCTAAGGAGATTTTCATCTTGTATTCTCCGACTAAATATGTCCGTAAATACTCCAATGGTTAATGTATGAAGGTAAACAAGGCGGTTGTTAACAAGTGACTAAATAAACTACAAAACGCATCCTGCCGAGCATTAGCCACCTTTAGCTTAGCGGTGGTGATGCGCAGCAATGAGACAGTGCTAAAGTTCATTTATAGCCTAACTTAAGATTTAAATCTGGCGATTGCATTAATGCTTTCAAAAGTGGGGTTGAAATGTCAACATTACCCTGCCGTTCTTTACATTTATAAGTGAAAACATTTCCACTAAATGTTTTTTGTGTGAAATAAATCAGAAATAAAGAATATAAAAAACACAGCCTGAGGTGTGCTCACTGGTGATTGGTGTGTTTCTTGACCAATGACCCCGGCCTTTGATTTGTTGTTATTACTTCAAAAAATGCGCGCACAATTAGCAAGTCAGTGAGACGAAGCTAAGCTCGGACTGTCGGACATAAAGGAATAAAGTAATGGATATACGTAATGGCTGCAAGGTGCAGCTGCTACACGGCCTCCTCCACCGACGGAAAACGAAGGGAATGAACCCAGCTCCAGCATATCCGGCACCACCTCTGAAGAGCTGGAGCCGTGCTCTTCGACCAGCCAATATACACCTGCTAGCCAAGCCCGTCCACCTGCTGCAGCTAACGTTAGCGCCGGAAATCAACCCATAGATGATCTTGGAACTGATCAGCCCAACCAAATTGTCTTAAAACAGTTACAGCATCCTCACTGGCAGGAGGCGTTCGTTTGTCTCCGCTTGGTATCACAACCGAGACTGGCTTGAATACAGTGTCAAGGCCGATGCTGCATTTTGTTTCTGCTGTCGGCAGTCGAGCAAAACCCGGAGGATGGATGCATTTATTTCTGTTGGTTTCCGTAACTGGAAAAATGCGGTGGAGAGAGACAAGGGATTTCATAAACATGCCAATTCAAAGGAGCATCTCTCTTGCTATGCAATGTGGAAGCAGCGAGGAAAGGAGATTTCTACACTTGTTAACGCAGACCAACTACGTATTATATCTCCTCTCTTATTGATGTGGTTGGATGTCTGGTGGAAAGCAGCTGCCTTTACGAGGGAAGATAGAGGCTTTTGATAACATGTCAGAGGGGGGCAGTGGTCTGTTCCTCTCCCTGCTGGACTATACGATCAACAAAGACCCCGAATTGGTTGATGTAGTGAATTCAATCCCTCGAAACGCCACTTACACTTGTCACGAAATGCAAAATGAACTCATAAGTACACTCAGCAATGTGGTGAGGCTATAGTGGAGGAAATAGGAGACTCCTTTTACACACTGAAAGTAGATTGAACCCGTGACCCCACGGGGTGTGAAAACATTTCGATTGTCATTCGATTTGTAAATGAGACATGACGTCACAGAGCGCCTGCTGATCATATCGACAGCTGACAAAGGTGACGCACAGACATTAACGGACACAGTCGTGGCAGAGCTCAACAAAGTTGGACACATCAAAGATACTAAGCCAGGTATTTGATGGGGCTGCTCTGATGTCTAGGAAACATGGTGGCGTCCAGAAGCTCCTGCAAAAGAAACGAGGTCGTGAGATTCCTTATGCACACTGTTTGAACCACCAGCTACACTTAGTTGTAGTACATGCTATGTCAGCAGAGACAGCTTTCATGTGTGCAATGCCCTCTACAAGTAAGGGTGTGCACCTTAAACGTCTTCTGGAACAGAGATGGACAGGACATCTTGCCACTGTGTCTGTAATTATAAAATCCTTCAACGACATAACATCCCTTTTGACTGACATTCATTCTGTGATGGCCCATGGTGCAGAGATACGAATGGAAGCCACAGGCCTGCTGCGTGAGATGACTGAGCCCAGTTTCCCATTCATTGCTCAGTTAGTGCACACAGTTCTTGCCCTGCTGGACCCACCTAACAAGATTTTACAGAGAGAAAAGACTGATTACAGGTTTAAGTCTCGTGGCTTGTGCAACAGCTTGTGTACGCAAACTCCGTTGTGGTGAGGAGTTTAACAAAGTGTGGGACATGGCCATGGCTGCCAGTGCTACTCCGAGACCCGAAGTGCCCAAACGGAGACGCAGAGCCAACCCGACTATGGATGGGTATGTCGTCGAGGGAACTACAGGACACGGGGATGATGACAAAACAGAACTTCAGAGACTGTACTACAGCACGATTGATTCCAGTGGCGTTTTCTCCTGGAGGCCAAGGGAAGCCAGGCTTCCCCTGTTTTTTTGGATTGTAGTTATAATTTTAATAAATAAATACACTTCGTTTAGTTTCAGAAATTCTTTGTTGTGTGTCGCTGCCGGCCCGTCTCTCCCCCATTCTCATTGAGTATTTTACAAAGAGTGAAACAGCGCCCCTCTAGATGTTATGGTGAAACAGTAGATTGCACTCTCTGCTGCGAGAGGAGGCCAGCCGAAATTGGCTTCCCTTGGTGAAAATGGAGGGATTGACCAATCAGATGAGGCTCACGTGATGCCCCTACCAACCTGTGATTAGTCAGGGCCATGGGAAGCCAGAGGCGGCTGGCTTCCCTTGCCTCACAATCAAATCAAATCGCATCAACTTACCCGGAAGTAAGCTGCGCTCGGTTTCCCTCCACAAAAAGGCAATGGGATTTCTCCATAGGATTTTGGAAAATAGCTTGAAATAAGGTCAGTGGAAAACTAATCTGTTAGACAAATGCACGTTTTGTTCAGTTGGATAATATCCACATGTCTACCCTACTTGTATAATTTTCGAATCATAAATCTAATCGATAGAAGATAGATAGCGTCACTGCACCACTCTCACCGCCGTTAGAAAGTAGCAAGCAACTGAAGCAAGTGCAATTATGGAGGGTGGAGATTTGGAGTATTTACTCAACAATAATTGTACTAAACTTCCGCTACAGCAGCAACTAAAATACAATCTGATGACAGGCCGATGCCCAAACTGGAGCTGTGTGCAGAGAGGAACAAAGGAGCGAATCGGACGTAAAACGTGAAAGGTCTCCTGATGTAGTTTGTGAATGAATGCTTATTAGAGTTTGGGCTGGAGAGTGCGTGCGGACCTGTCGGTTAGATAACAGGCGTGTGTAAGTCCTGCATCTGATACAAAAGTGTGTAAAATGATGCTGTAATCACTCACTGGTTACGTTATTACATTGACCACCACACCCCCGACCCAAAAGAAAGGACGTATTATTGGCTTCCCCTCATGTTTTCCCCACGCCACGCTACTGATGGATTCAGTGCTTGAAGAAATGGATCAGAGATTCAGCGAGCGCAACTGGCAGCTGGCCAAATCACTTGCTGCGCTGAATCCAGAAAGCGACACATTCCTTGATGCGAAGGCTGTGAAGCACATTATGGACCGGTCGGGATCGCCTGTAAGTGAGGCAGACTATACAGCACATCCTCTCCAACTACCACACGCACCTTAAGGCAATGCCAAGCGTAATGACTGCTTTCAAACATGCCTTAACATTTGGCGCCTCCACAGCAATGTGCGATAATTCATTCTCCACTCTAAGGAACGGACCATAGACGTGCAATGCTCCACAAAGAAAGGCCCAGCTGGTTCAACTTGAGTTTGAGAGAGACTTGACAAGAACATGCACAACCGAATGGAAGAACACCATTCTCTTGAAGTTCAGCACCAGCACTTGCAACTCTTCTCTAAAGGTAGACATGCTTTTCATTTACTTAATGAAATTAATTTAATGTTGAAAGATGTTGTGGTCTGTCTGCATGTATGCATGAAGAGTAGAGTAGAGTCGATTTTAAATAGCCTGTTTTCGCTTTCACCTATGCGTAATGACGCACACAGCGCTGTGTGTGTGTGTGTGTGTGTGTGTGAGAGAGAGACTTGGCTTAATGACGCGTGCAGTGCGCACAGCGCTGTGTGTGTGAGAGAGGGAGCGAGTGCACAGTGCAATGTGTGTGAAAGACAAGAGACTTTACAGCATGTTTTTAAATTGAAGTTGCGTTGGTGTTTGTGTGTTGGTTGTTGACGGCAGTGTGTGCCCCCCCGTGGTAAATGATCGCCCCCCCATTCGATTTGTTCTGGAGCCGACCCTGAGCTGACTGCTGTGGTGGTGGTTGTGAATGCAAACAGTGATGACAAGACAGCTCTCTGCTTAGTCTGCTTCAGTTTGGGGGGAAGCTCAGGCTTGTACCAGGGCCACCTTCTTCCTCAGAAGCTCCTGGGCAAGTGAGTAGGAAGTGAACAAATTGTCACATGTAAGTGTGACACCCTTGAGCCCCTCAGTCATGTCCAGGATGACTCGCTTTCCCTGGCCCTTCTCCGGAGATTCACCAGCGGCTTTTCCAGTATACACCTGGCACCTCCAGGCATATGATGTGGCGACATCTGCGGTGATCCAGATTTTCAGCCCGTACTTCGCTGGCTTGCTGGGGATGTACTGCCGGAATTTGCAGCGGCCTCTGAAGGCTACGAGCTGCTCATCGACACAGATGCCTTCCCCTGGATTGAACAAGAGTGGGAGGCGCTCTGTCCACTTGTCCCACATATTTCTGAAAGCTGTAAGCTTGTCCTTCTTGTATCGAGCAGGACGGGTGAGTCGGTCATCGAATCGGAGGCTGGCGCTTATCATTTCAAAGCGTTTGTGGGACAGGGTGGCCCTGAAGATTGGTCTCCCACAGGCTGCGGGTAGATTCCCCTTTGGACCGGTACACACCCGCCAGGATGAGAAGTCCCATGTAAGCCCGAATCTCTTCGGCATCCACATCGTTCCATCCTGACACTGAACGCCTCCCTTAGAGATTTGTCATCTGTAAAATTAGCTGAATCATGTCAGGAGTGAAGAAAAGGTCAAAAGAGGATGCCACATCATGAATTCTTGATATGGCATATCTAGTGGGCCCTGGAATCATGCCGGTGGGTGCCTGAATGTAGCGCAGGGTCTCGGCATGAGATGGAGACCAGACTTGCCCATTTTCCCCTGTCCACTCACTGCTAGGATGGGCCGGATCCTCAGTGTCCTCCCCACTTTCAGACAAACATTCAGAAGCACTCTCAGTTGTGGAGGATTCCAGAGATAATTCAATGTCAGACTCGGATGCTTGTTTCTTGAGAAGAAGAGTCCTCGCTTGCAGACGGAGGCTGCATGACCATTTCTACGGCCTCTTCTGCAGTGAAATGCCTCTTCATTTGAGCTCCTACTCTTGGCTCCAGGACTTTCTCCTTCTCTGCTCACTCGTGAAATAACCCCTCAGCCAAACTGCAAGTTAACATTTGGCTGTGAAAGCAGCCAGGTGCGTAAACAAACTAACAGTTGTTTTTTAATTACTCGAGCAACTCTTCAAAGACACATGAAATGCATCTTTCAAAAGATCAAAAGATGCCCTTTTTTACCCTGAAATGATCAGTGCATGCTTACACACACACACACATGCACACGCACACACACAAATAATAATGCAGTCAAATCAATTTTGTTGCTAATCTTTGACACATCCAAGACTCTAACCACCAAAGCCCCATCCACCAAAGCCCCATCCACCAAAGCCCCATCCACCAAAGCCCCATCCCTCTACTAATTATTATATTGAAAAAATGTAAGGTTTTGTGTTTTTTTGTAATAAATAATGCAAATAATTAAACAGGCATTTAAAGGGTTGAATGTTTGGTAGTTTAGAGCATGGTAGAAGTTGTTCAAGTGATTCATGTCTGATGATTTAATAGCAGTTATTATGGGCGTGTACATTTTTGCCACGAAGGTCCAGAGGGTACAAAATGCATCACGAGTATACAAAACATGTAAGAATATACGACATTGGATTTCAAACATTTGACTCAAAAGAAGACTCATTACACAAATCCATGCCACAAACTAACACAGCTGAAATGATCACCGAATCAAAAAAAGAAAATGAAGGAAAAATGTACGAAAATGCCCGAGGAGGGCACAAGGGTCCTATTATGCTTTTCTTTCTGTATTGTGTTCGATATGTTTTAGTGCATGTAAATGGTCTACAAAGGCTAGAATCCCTGTGCTCCCTCCAGAGGGAGTTTCTCTCCAACACACTCCCCCCTGCCTAAAACCCCTCCATTGGACTCCTTCGTTTACTTCTGTAACATAATGACATCACTATGTAACACTTACGCTTCTATTGGCTAGCGCTCCAACACATTGTACATCTGCGGGGGGGGGGGGGGGGACTTCTCCAAGCGGTCGACCAATCACAACAGAGCCGGCCAGCTAACCAATCAGAGCAGACTGGGCCCTGGTTTCAGACAGAGGGTGAAAAGAGGTGCTGGTGCTGAACATTAAAGCATGGAGACACCGTAGAGGCAAAACATACACAGATATGAACCTGAAAATGAGCACATGTCCTCTTTAAATTAAAGAAGGAAAGTGTTCCTGTTTTATGTAATTTCTTACTGTATTTATTGTAAAGTAGAGGTGTCACAAATACACATTGAATAATCATTTCTTATATATTCCAAGATACAAACAATAGAAGACTCAGGGCCTTTCTATGTAATGCCAGAACACAACACACACCAACCTCCATCAAACACTTGACCCTGGCTGCATGCACGATGAACTAAAGAACACAAGAGCCTTTATATTGTTGTTCAACTATTTAAACCCTGAGGTTTCTGGAGAACGTGACAGGGAGTGAAGGTGAGTAAATAACTCACACTGATAGACATCTATTGCAATAAGTGTGTGCGTGTTCAGTCGCAGTGTGATGCATACAAATTTCCCCTTAGCAACGGAAACTTTGTTTGTCCCTGTGATTTTTCCACCGGTTACCTTGAAAGTAAATTTCCCAGGTTGAGACAAGAGGCTGGTGCGCTTAGATCTCTGTGTACTGACAGTCAAGATAAGATGTATATCACACCAACTGATAAAAGAATCTCTAGGCCCACTTAAAAACATGTCTTTCCATTTGGTTCAGGAGTAAATAATAGCCTATTGCCGGAGGAACAGAAGGTGTGTGTTTGTCTTATCAGCAATTATACCCCAACAGACTGGAGTTTCGCACAAAGTAAGGGAGAGAACTGGAACACGTTTGGGACCTGGGAGTTTTTCACAGTCCCTCAAACCAGCTGGACTGCCTCTCGTTAGCTTAATAGTACTTAAACAATACTAAATACTTTCCATCTTACAGGCTGTAACACTTGTAGTTTATCTGTAGGCCACACAATGTTGATATGGTGCTGATGGAATCATTGGTATGGTCAACCATGCCTTAGGGGTCCCTGTATGCGAGTATTGCTAATGCCATTGTTTTAAGTTGTTGTACATAGTCCTCAGTCTCAAATGCTTACATTGTTTATAGAGGCATTAACATTTAAGACTAACACTGAAAACTCCTGTGTGTGTTGTTGCAACAAGTCACACTGGGATGTTTGCTGAATTTCCTGTGGCAAAGCCCTACCTAGAAAATATTCCACCAGCCGCTACTGGTATTCTATAGGTTTGTGTGCATGTAAATGGTCTGCAACGGCTACAATCCTAAAGTCCCATCCATGTGGTGAAAATATGATGATGCTTTGGTTAAGAGACTGGTGCCTTTGAACAGTTCATCCACTCAATAATAATAATACATGATATCTCTATAGCGCTTTTCTTGAACCCAAAGATGCTTTACATTTGGGAGGGAGGGAGGGGAGGCAAACAAAACAACACACCAGAATTAACATCTGAGGGTTTAATAGAATCTGTTTGTTAATCCATTTCTTTTGGGAAATGATTCTGCATAGTAGCAGTTCAGTTTTCCTATCTTTGTGGTGCCTAAAATAATACATGTTAAAGTAAATAAAGTAAATAATACATGTTAAAGTAAATATTTGACAGTTCTCATGTTTTAGAAGTAAAACACTGGTGGGGATTTTCTTCAGACATGTCTCCACAACATGTCCGTCTTATCAGGTAAAAGGCTTACATTTGAATACAACACAATCTAAAAAGAAGCATGGTAAACAACAACAACAACGAATGGAGTAAATACTTCTGCTATGGGGATAGAACATATCCTCACTTCATGTGACCTGATGTTATCAGAACAAAGAACGATATCAATGCTATTTGATCATCAACGAGAGACAACTGAACTGTGAGTAACCGTCTGATTCCAAAGTTAGAACAAAAGAAGACATTGAAACATGTATGGCATCAAAACAATCAAATTACACTATAATTATTTTGTTATATCCCCTTTGATAAATAATCTCACTGCTGTGCATTTCTCTCTCAGGAGCCTCAGCCGATACAGTAGGCCTGCCCCGGGTGTGTCTGTTAAATCATTTCCACTGCCTTCCTTATTATTTCATGATGATTTCATCATTGTTGGAGAGATCCCGACATAAGTCTCTTCTTTTGATCTGATAGGCTCTGCACCGAATCACCCCAGGAAACAGTAGGTCCACAGAGGACCTTTCGGATGTTGCACATCTGTTGCCAAAGCTGGGAAAAGTAGAGAAACTTCAGGATCATAAGGGATTTTTTATTGTCAAATATCGTCATGTGTGTATCGTGTTTGTTTCCCGGGGAAAACCCTCAGGAGAAACACCGGCTGTTGTTCTGCCTGCTGTGACGTCAAGTTACTCCGTTCTCCGATTGTAATTATGCCGAAGCTTCAAAGCTGTATTTATCATCTGAATTTGCCGAAACAAGTTTAATATTCTGAAAGCCAAGACTTTGTTCATTTGAAACCAGATGAAAACAAACTGTCACGGACCCTGCCGTGTTATCTATGATTACTCTACGCCTTACATTCATAATGTCAGCGGAGGGAGGGGGGGGGGGCGGCGCTGTGGAAGAGCAGAGTGCGAGTGAGAGCTGTCATCATCCCTTTGCAAGCTGCATTCAGGGACGGTCTGTTTTATCCATGGATGTATAATAAGAACTGGATACAGCGTGGGAGGCGGGGCCTCATTCATTCCTATGAGAGCTGCTCATTGGCGCATGAAGATAAAATGGCCCAACTTTTGAGAGAGCGAAACGTCACAGATTATCCAGCATGCCTGAGAAGTACCGTATGTGCGCTCATAGCGCATGCGCAACTTTAACCACGCCCCCCAAAAGGCTCGTTCACATCAAGCACGTCAATTTGTACACGTGACAGCACCACGCGTTCATGACAGCATGGTACTGGATTGTTATGATGGATTTGATATTAACGAGGCGGCCGCGGCAGTTAGCAGCTAGCAGCTAGCAGCTAGCTAGTAATTATGCTAATTTACACATCAATCGTTAAGTACTTTTATATTACCCTGATGTAACAGGGTCTAGTGATATCCAAGCAATATATATATATATATATATATATATATATATATATATATATATATATATATATATATATTTATAATATATATATATAAATATATATATATATTTATAATATATATATATATATATTTTTTGAGTTATTGAGATGTTTTGAGAAGCCAACCTCCTATCCATCCCCACCCGCACCAATCACCAGACCTGGGGGGACAGAGCCTTCTCCGTCGCTGCCCCCCTCCCTCTGGAACTCACTCCCCCAACCCATCAGAGACTGCACTGACCTCACCACCTTCAAAAAACTTACAAAAACTCACCTCTTCAATCTGGCTTTTAATGTGTGATTGTTTTTGTATTATTTGACTTTAAATGTATTTGTTGTTCCTTTTCTTTTCCCTTCACTATATCTGAAAAGCGTCTTTGAGCACCTGTAAAAGCGCTAACAAATTAAATCTATTATTATTATGATCAATTGTGAGTTAAATCTTTATCTAAAAAGTAAAGCTGATGATGGATTACTGTGGTGGAGTTACAATAACAACAGCCTATTTCTCTTTGAAATGTGAGTGAAAGGATAGTAACTGATTATTCATGTTAAGTAGCCAACAAGTAACTAAAGCATATAGTACTTGAAGGAAAAGTGTAAAATGTTTCCATAAATACCAATATCACACACTACACAGACTATAACACCCCTTGTTGTTAAATACCAACCATTTGCAATATATTTTTAATTACATTTTTAGAGAAATTTCAGGATCATAAGGGATTTTTTATTGTCAAATATCGTCATGTGTGTATTGTGTTTGTTTCCCGGGGAACCCCCTTGGGGGAAACACCGGCTGTTGTTCTGCCTGCTGTGACGTCAAGTTACTCCGTTCTCCGCTTGTCATCATGCCGAAGCTTCAAAGCTGTATTTATCAGCTGAATTTGCCGAAACAAGTTTAATATTCTGAAAGCCAAGACTTTGTTTAATTAAAATCAGATGAAAACAAACTGTAACGGACCCTGCCGTGTTATCTATGATTACTCTACGCCTTACATTCATAATGTCAGCGGAGGGAGGGGGGGGGGGCGTGCGGAAGAGCAGGGTGAGAGTGAGAGCTGTCATCTTCCCTTTGCAAGCTGCATTCAGGGACGGTCTGTTTTATCCATGGATGTATAATAAGAACTGGATACAGCGTGGGAGGCGGGGCCTCATTCACTCCTATGAGAGCTGCTCATTGGCGCATGATGATAAAATGGCCCAACTTTTGAGAGAGCGAAACGTCACAGATTACCCAGCATGCCTGAGAAGTACCCGTATGTGCGCTCTTAGCGCATTCACAACTTTAACCACGCCCCCCAAAAGGCTCGTTCACATCAAGCACGTCAATTTGTACACGTGACAGCACCACGCGTTCATGACAGCATGGCACTGGATTGTTATGATGGATTTGATATTAACGAGGCGGCAGTTAGCAGCTAGCAGCTAGCGGCTAGCTAGTAATTATGCTAATTTACACTTACATCTTTAAGTACTTTTATATTACCCTGATGTAACAGGGTCTAGTGATATCCAAGCAACAGAGCTTAACTTAGCATGAAACTTGTGCGGGTCGTACATGAAACCACTTGGTAATATATATATATATATATTTTGAGTTATTGAGATGTTTTGATGTTTTCACCCGCACCAATCACCGGACCTGGGGGGACAGAGCCTTCTCCGTCGCTGCCCCCTCCCTCTGGAACTCACTCCCCCAACCCATCAGAGACTGCACTGACCTCACCACGTTCAACACACTCACCTCTTCAATCTGGCTTTCAATGTGTGATTGTTTTTGTATTATTTAACTTTAACTATATATGTATTTGTTGTTCCTTCCTTTTCTTTTCCCTTCACTATATCTGAAAAGCATCTTTGAGCACCTGTAAAAGCGCTAACAAATTAAATCTATTATTATTATGATCAATTGTGAGTTAAATCTTTATCTAAAAGGTAAAGCTGATGATGGATTACTGTGGTGGAGTTAAAATAACAATAGCCTATTTCTCTTTGAAATGTGAGTGAAAGGATAGTAACTGATTATTCATGTTAAGTACCCCACAAGTAACTACAACATATAGTACTTGAAGGAAAAGTGTAAAATGTTTCCCATAAATACCAATATCACACACTACACAGACTATAACACCCCTTGTTGTTAAATACCAACCATTTGCAATATATCTTTAATTACATTTTTGTAGAGCTTTGACTTTTTCAGCTGAATAAATATTATAACTCTAGATGGTTTTGTTCAGCAACATGAACGTGCCGGCGTCCCGTGGGTTCGATGCGCGTTCATAATGCCGAGGGAAATAACGTTATTAGCACATTTTACAACTTGAGGACGGAATGTTTTTAATAAGGGCTATACAAACGTTCATACTGGGTAGTTTATTTAGTTTAAAACAAATTATCCAACGAGTTACAGACCACTCTTTCCCAATGTAAGTCAATGGGAAAAAGTGTTTCCGGGCCCAGCAACCTAAAGGAAGTGTAGTACCGCCGTTTGGCTAGCACGAATATTCTCATCAGACTCCGGCGCACTTCCTGGGGGCTTGGTTTTATCCGCAGAGCCATAAGATAAGTCCGATATTTAAATGAAGAATACTCCACCAGGCACCAACACAACAAACACGTCCGAGTTCAAGTTGTGTTCCCCGGATCAGCCGAGCAGTTGAGCCCCTGTAGCATCCTGGAGCTTACGGAGCTAACTGAGCTACTAGACAGAAAGCTAGAAGCAGCAGTCACTGCAGAGACCTGTCACTCAAGGTGACCATGCCCTAATTTATGCAAAAACGTTAAGACCTAATATAAGAAAAGGGTTGCGTTATAAAACAATTCACTCCCCATCCATAATCATGAAGGTGGAATCTAACTATATCCAGAATCATTGGTATTGTATCCAGGACATTAGAACATCTACACATCAAAGGTTTAAATCTCTGGCACTCGGCTTATTCAAAGCTAACGTGCAATATTCTTGCTGTTTTAAGTTAGGATCTTAGAGGCTGAATGTACTTGTTTTAGGTAGCTTTGGATACATGCTAATTGAAATGTTATGTTTTTAATACTAGGGTTACTGAACCAACACATGCTGTGAGAATAAATCCTTATCCTTCACCTTTGGAGATGAAAGTTGTACGACCCATGTGTGTATGCCTTTTAATATTACAGGCATCTTGAGAATAGGGAATACATTTCATTTTGGCAACAGATCCACTATGCATTGTGTACTGTACATTTGTGTGTGTGTGTGTGTGTGTGTGTGTGTGTGTGTGTGTGTGTGTGTGTGTGTGTGTGTGTGTGTGTGTGTGTGATACTACATTTAAGCCATATTAGTGTTTGAGTGGGAAAAGGCTGGTTTATGTGCGTACTCTGGCAACGAGTAAATAACAGAGGTTGTATGTGTGTGTGTGTGTGTGTGTGTGTGTGTGTGTGTGTGTGTGTGTGTGTGTGTTAGCTATGATTAAATCATGACCAGTTTGAAGGCTCCTTTATAAATGTCAGAATATATAAGAGTCACTTTTTCCACTCGGGGGTTTTGCCTGTCTGATGGCACATTCATCTTCTAAAACAACACTGTGTGTGTGTGTGTGTGTGTGTGTGTGTGTGTGTGTGTGTGTGTGTGTGTGTGTGTGTGTGTGTGTGTGTGTGTGTGTGTGTGTGTGTGTGTGTGTGTGTGTGAATTGCAGTCTTGTATAAACATATACAGCATGACTTATCCAAATGCTTCTCCAGATGGAACAAAAGGCGTGTCTGAAAGCGAGCGGTGCAAATTAAGGAAATAAGGGCTTGTTGTTTCCGTGCAAATGATTCTGCAGTTATTATTGAAATTGGAGAAACAGGCAAAATGCCAGGAGTTGTTGTTCTTTATACAACCAGTAATAATAGGACTTATCACACAGAGCAGCCTGGTCACGGCCTGGTCTTCATCTCAGTTACTTCCTGTTTAGATGTTCCTTAAGTTGAGAGTGGGTCATGAGAGTGGGTCCTTCATCATGCTGAAGTAGAGGTCAGCTAGAGAACAGGAGACATATGAGACAAGTGAATATTAGACTGAGTCACTAAACACACTGTGGGACCAGTCACTTGTTCTGAGACATGCACAAGCACTAGACTGATTTGACTTGGGGGGGGGGGGGGGCATGCTGGAGCCAGTTGTTTTATGAGAGGGGCTGATTTAATGAGGGACAAAAGAGACAAAGACCGTGTTCAACATTTTGACATTTGTAGTATTGTATAAAGGAATAGCGCACAAAGGAAACATAAAATACCATCATTGGTGTTTTTCTTTCGTAGCATGTGTTTGAGGAGGTACACTTGTATTAAATGTCACCTATCATGCAACATGCACTTGTTGATGTCTTTTATAGATATGTGTCCCCGGTGTTTAAGGACACTCACAACATGTCAGGGAATAACTTGCCCTGCATGTCCTCCTTCGCCCTCTGACGCAGACGCCCATTGGACAGCCGCCATCTCCCTTAAGGAGGGGCTGCTCTAGCATGTTGTTGTGGGACACCTGGAACACATCCTTCTCGGGGTGGAGATGGTGGTGTAAGATCCTCTAGCCATAGCCGAATACGTTACGTTAGAATGCTAACTTTTGGTGAATTAACATAAACACCTAAATGTGTATTTTGTACGTTTTCCTTCCAAAGGCCTGAAAGAAAACATGTTATGGAATCAAAATAGCACGACATCTCAAAATGTACCAGTGCATGAAAAAACGATGTTTTTGTCTGCCGTGTCTCGCCTTAACAAAACAAAAGAAAATAACAGGTTGGTAAGCCGGCTCCCGTCGTTCACTTAAAGGTGGGGTAGGTAAGTTTGAGAAAGCGGCTCGAGATACACTTGTTGTTATATTCCATGGAATGCTCTTAACATCCCGACAGCAATGAATATCTGAAGTGATTTGACAACAAATCCATTAAAAAAATGTCATCTGTGGAAGCCGTGGCGCTGTAAAAAGCACGACCAATCATTTTAGCTGGCCCGGCTAAAGTAACTGGATGGCCTACCTGCCTGTCAGCCTTCCATCGGGGCACAAACCTATCGCGTGCCCTCATTGGTCATGTGCGCATTCATGTGTGTTGGAGGAGGGGCTCTGTAAGGAAGTGGCAGATTTTCTCCGGTTGTGTATTTTCAAATTCTAGCGATCTCGAGCCGGTTTCTCAAAACTTACCTACCCCACCTTTAAAAGACGTGGCTCTTGGAGACGGCTCATTCACGACCGACACGTCACTAACTCGTATGCACTCAAAACTGAAAATGTAACCAGAAAAATCAATCAATCAATCAATCAATCAATGTTTATCTATATAGCCCAATATCACGAATGTCACATTTGTATCAGTGGACTTCACAGTTTGTACAAAATATCAGTATGACAATACGACACCCTCTGTCCTTAGACCCTCTGTCCTTCGACCCTCTGTCCTTAGACCCTCTGTCCTCAGACCCTCTGTCCTTAGACCCTCTGTCCTTCGACCCTCTGTCCTTAGACCCTCTGTCCTCAGACCCTCTGTCCTTAGACCCTCTGTCCTTCGACCCTCTGTCCTTAGACCCTCTGTCCTCAGACCCTCTGTCCTTAGACCCTCTGTCCTTCGACCCTCTGTCCTTAGACCCTCTGTCCTCAGACCCTCTGTCCTTAGACCCTCTGTCCTTTGACCTTCTGTCCTTAGACCCTCTGTCCTCAGACCCTCTGTCCTCAGACCCTCTGTCCTCAGACCGTCTGTCCTCAGACCCTCTGTCCTCAGACCCTCTGTCCTTAGACCCTCACATCGTACAAGGAAACACTTCCAGAGAAAACCCACAGTTTAAAGGGAACATGGAGAAACCTCAGGGAGAGCAACAGAGGAGGGATCCCTCTCCCAGGACGGACAGACGTGCAATAGATGCCGTGTGTAAATTGAAAAGATATACATTTGCAACATAGGTAGTCCAGATGTTTGGAAATGCATGTGTGTATAATAGGAAGATGAATCCACGAGGATATCCATCCAGGACCTATGATCCAAAGATTCAAAAGATGTGCATTTGTTGTGCAAGAACACTTCTGTTAGAATAAGAAAAATACGTTGTGCAATTCACTGTTTTATCTCTTTACAATATATGTATGTATTAACAATCTGTAAAAAACGCAGGCTCCTTCAATACTTTATATAATCAGTTACATTTTTAGGATACCGTCAATTCTTACCGTGCCGTACATATTAGTTTCTTGCTATTTGTTTGCATACACTTTTTTATAACGTGTGCTATTCTTTATCTTAATATGAGTCTAAACTTCCAAAGGCTTTCACTGTTTTGCCTTTTATGATTATATAACATTTCTTCTGTGTATTATAAGATGCTGGCATGTAGCACCTATTTCTAACATTGTGGAAAGTGTTACACATCTAACTCTAGGTGCAGTCTTGAAGCACAGTGAGAGTGAAAGGAAAAACACAACCTTACACTGACTTGTTTTAACAATTCACTTGATCCTAATTCATGAAACAATCACGAGGCGTCTTTCTCCCCGCTCCGCAGTGATGAATGAGTCCTGATGAAGTTGAACTGAAGCGTAATAAAGAGGGAGGACAGACGCTGGGCTCCGAGCTGCTTATTTCCACTCCACCTACATCTAAATGACTGCTCACCCTGCATTCAAATCATTGTATGACATATATGTATTTCAATCAACAAGTAAAGCAGATTCATAATAACAACAATTAATAATAATGATAAATAAATCATTAAGGGACAAGGAGGTGAGATTAAATACATTACACTTCTTCTCACTCCTTTTCGAACACAAGATGTGGGACTGTTTATGTTGCTAATGCTGTTGTTGTTGTTGTTGTTGTTGTAAATGTCACTTTGTTTTGTTTTCTTTTCGATGACTATGCCCTGCAACATTTCTTTGTTTTTTGTAATTATTTATTTTACTTGTTCGAAATAAAATGTATCAATCAATCAATCGTCAAACCAACCTTTCCAAAATGGATATGAAAACATAAAAACACACCGTCCCCCACGCACGCACCATTAGACATAGATTTAAGTTGATAAATACATCGAGCCGTTTTAAATTGTTCTTTTCATTGAATGACTAACCAGGTCGCTAATTCGGTGTGACATAATTAATTACAGCCAATTAGGTAAACAGATGGAACAGAGTGTGCAGAGGAAATGAGCGTGGGGATCATTAAGTTGTGTGGGCGGGCGGATCGGGCTTCACCGTAGGTAGCCGTGAAGGCGCTTGGTTTAATGTGACGGGGGAGAAAATAGAGCCGTAAACAGATGAAGATGGCGCATATCAGGTTAGGCTGACACTGAGCAGCTCAAATTGGCTTTAAAGTGATTATCTGCTACATCTGATAAATATTAATGTCCGTTTTGCTGCTCTCTGCGGAGGATGTTAAGGAAACCGTAACCACTCTAAAAAGATTTTACATTTAAAAAGCTATTTCAAAAGTCAGACGTCTAAAGACCCACTTTATGTACAACTTTGATTTTATATCTTGGAAAAAACTTTAAACTAATACAAAGCTTTTCCCACCAACATAGTGTGTTCACGCATGTTTTTTTAACAAGGAAAATATACCAGAAATAGGTCATAGATGTCTTGCCCACCCCAAGAGTGCGTCCTGAAGTCTGTGAGACTGACTCTCTTATCCAACCCTAACCCTATCACAGACCCCAAACTTCAAATTGACAGTTTCCCCGGTGCTAAATTCCATCACATAACAGCCATCCTGAAAAAACGCCCCCTCTGCCATAACACGACTCAGGTAGTAATTTCAATAGGACTCAATAACGGTCTTTCAGAACACTCACCAACTACATCAATCAAACTACTACAGGCTATGTGGAAAGAGAGTGTCACCACCTTTCCAAACACCACCTTTTACGTACCCATAATTAACTTCTCACAGACTGAGCACACTCAAACAGACACTACTGAGCACACTTAACGACACCAGAGTCTCCAAATACACATTCATACCAGAGGTAAACCCTCTACTTTTAAAGGTCAGAGACGACGACGACATTCACGGGACCCCGCAGACGGCCAGGATGTTGCTCAGGTACTGGAAACAGCAATTCAACTGGGGATAACTGTAATATCACAACTCCCCACCTGTCAAACATCACCAACCTCTCTGCCGTTTTTCTCCCCCACAGCCGCACAGCTGGAGCTACTGGAAAAAGGTCTAACATTCATCCCCACACCCAAACCCCCTACCCGACCGGAGCTCAGGGCGGGCCACCACACCTTCCACAGGCGGGTCAAACTGTTGGACCACTTCTGGGGGAGACCAGGGCGGGAGACTGTCCCGATCACCGGACTGTTCTCTTGGGAACCACGCACGGACACACTTTCAAATCAAATCAGACAGTTAATCAGCAATAAGTTACAGGCACTCACACACATTGGAGCCTCCGTCCACACCGTACACCCATCATTGGCCAGGAACAAAGACACATTATTAAAACACTAGGTAACAGCCAACACAGTCATCAAACCAGGAGATAAGGGGGGCCAAATAGTCATACAGGATAGGGACAATTACATGTTAGAGGCACATAGGCAATTAAATAACACATTTTATAAACCACTGACACTGTCACGATCTGTCCGTGTTGTGTTTTGTCTGTCTGTTTCTGTCTTTAGTTTCCTGTTTTATTTTGTAAAGTGTTCACCCCCCGTTTCCTGCCTGTTGTAATCTGTCTGTGATTCCCTGTCAGTTTCCCTGGTGTGTCTAATTTACCCGATTGTGTTCACCTGGTGTCCCTGTGTTTTCTCCTCCCTCCTCACCTGTGTCTTGTTTGTGTGATTAGTCTTGTGTGTATTTAAGTTCTGGTTTTTCTGTCTGTCTTTGTCGGTTCGTCTTGTGTTATGACCTGGTCTGCGGTGAGTGTTCTGTTCTGTCGTTATGAGTATGTAGCCTTGAAATAAAGGAGTCATTTTGTCACTATAATCTGCATTTGGGTCCTACTTCCCACACACACCGTAACATTACGAACCGACCAGAAATGGGCCCAGCAGATCCGTTCGAGCTGGAATTATTGCATTTTTCCTTTTTTTTGGCTAACTGCTCGGATCGATGGAAGAGAGCACCCGGAGTTCAGCAGCGAGAGGCTGTGTTGTCGGAGGCGCGCCAGATGGCTAGAGAGAAACCAGGTTTGGTGAAGTTCTTACCTGGCTGGATTTCAAAGATCCTCCCGGTGTGTGATTCCCGGCCTGCTAGCCCCAGGCATGCTAGCTCCCTGCCTCCCGATTCCCAACCTGGCACCATACGCCTTGGTGGGTTCCGTCTGGAGTCAGCCCCGGCTTCTTCCCCATTTCCTGCTCCTGTCCAGGATCCGTTCTCGGGTACTCGTCTGGCTTATGGAGGTCCACGGAGTATTCAGGCGGCTGCTAAAAGGAGTCGTCGCAAGGCCAGGTTAGCCCGAGCCCTAGCAGCCATGGTTCCGGTTACAGTTCCGGCCCCAGCAGCCATGGTTCTGGCTCCAGTACCGGCTCCAGTACCCCTGGTCGCGACTCCAGTTTCGGCTCCAGGACTGGCTTACCGGCCAACGCCAGCTCCCCGAGTCCTGTCGGCATACCGACCGACTCCAGCACCTCGTCTCTTGTTGGCTCCCCAGCCAACACCAGCTCCCCGTGTCCTGTCGGCATACCGGCCGACTCCAGCACCTCGTCTCTTGTTGGCTCCCCAGCCAACACCAGCTCCTCGTGTCCTGTTGGCTCCCCAGCCAACTCCAGCTCCCCGTGTCCTGTCGGCGTACCGGCCGACTCCAGCACCTCGTCTCTTGTTGGCTCCCCAGCCAACACCAGCTCCCCGTGTCCTGTCGGCGTACCGGCCGACGCCAGCTCCTCGTGTCCTGTCGGCGTACCGGCCGACTCCAGCACCCCGTGTTCTGTTGGCAAACCAACTCTCTCAAGTTTCCCCTCCAGACACTTCTCAAGTCCCCTCTCAGGTCCCCTCTCCAGTTTCCTCTCGAGTTCCCTCTCAAGCCCTCTCTCGAGTCCCTTCTCTAGTCCCCTCTCGAGTCACCTCTCAAGTTCCTACCCGAGTCCCCTCTCAAGTTTCCCCTCAGGTCTCCTCTCGAGTTCCCTCTCAAGTCCCCTCTCAGGTCCCCTCTCGAGTTACCTCTCGAGTCACCTCTCGAGTTCCCTCTCAGGTCCCCTCTCAGGTCCCCTCTCGAGTCTTTTCTCGTGTCCCCTCTCAAGTCACCTCTCCAGTGTCCTCTCGAGTCACCTCTCAAGTTTCCCCTCAGGTCTCCTCTCGAGTTCCCTCTCAAGTTCCCTCTCAGGTCCCCTCTCGAGTTACCTCTCGAGTCACCTCTCGAGTTCCTTCTCAGGTCCCCTCTCAGGTCCCCTCTCAAGTCTTTTCTCGTGTCCCCTCTCAAGTCAACTCTCCAGTGTCCTCTCGAGTCACCTCTCAAGTTTCCCCTCAGGTCTCCTCTCGAGTTCCCTCTCAAGTCCCCTCTCAGGTCCCCTCTCGAGTTACCTCTCGAGTCACCTCTCGAGTTCCTTCTCGAGTCCCCTCTCAGGTCTCCTCTCGAGTTACCTCTCGAGTCTCCTCTCGAGTTCCCTCTCAGGTCCCCTCTCGAGTTATCTCTCGAGTCAACTCTCCAGTGTCCTCTCGAGTCACCTCCCAAGTCAACTCTCCAGTGTCCTCTCGAGTCACCTCTCAAGTTTCCCCTCAGGTCTACTCTCGAGTTCCCTCTCAAGTCCCCTCTCAAGTCCCCTCTCAGGTCCCCTCTCGAGTTACCTCTCGAGTCACCTCTCGAGTTCCTTCTCAAGTCAACTCTCCAGTGTCCTCTCGAGTCACCTCTCAAGTCAACTCTCCAGTGTCCTCTCGAGTCAACTCTCCAGTGTCCTCTCGAGTCACCTCCCAAGTCAACTCTCCAGTGTCCTCTCGAGTCACCTCTCAAGTTTCCCCTCAGGTCTCCTCTCGAGTTACCTCTCGAGTCAACTCTCGAGTTCCTTCTCGAGTCCACTCTCCAGTTTCCTCTCAAGTTCCCTCTCAAGCCCTCTCTCGAGTCCCCACTCAAGCCCCTACTCATGTCCAGTTGGAGGTCCCGCAGACTAGTCTTCTGCCGGGGGTCCTGCCAACCCCATGTCCTGTCCAGTTGGAGGTCCCGCAGACTAGCCCTCTGCCGGGGGTCCTGCCAACCCCATGTCTTGTCCAGTTGGAGGTCCCGCAGACTAGCCCTCTGCCGGGGGTCCTGCCAACCCCATGTCTTGTGCAGTTGGAGGTCCCGCAGACTAGTCTCCTGCCGGGGGTCCTGCCAACCCCATGTCTTGTCCAGTTGGAGGCCCCGCAGACTAGCCCTCTGCCGGGGGTCCTGCCAACCCCATGTCTTGTCCAGTTGGAGGTCCCGCAGACTAGCCCTCTGCCGGGGGTCCTGCCAACCCCATGTCTTGTCCAGTCGGAGGTCCCGCAGACTAGCCCTCTGCCGGAGGTCCTGCCAACCCCATGTCTTGTCCAGTTGGAGGTCCCGCAGTCTAGCCCTCTGCCGGGGGTCCTGCCAACCCCATGTCTTGTCCAGTTGGAGGTCCCGCAGACTAGCCCTCTGCCGGGGGTCCTGCCAACCCTTTGTCCTGTCCCGTTGGAGGCCTCGCCGACTAGCCCTCTGCCGGGGGTCCTGCCAACCCCATGTCTTGTCCAGTTGGAGGTCCCGCAGACTAGTCTCCTGCCGGGGGTCCTGCCAACCCCGTGTCCTGTCCCGTTGGAGGTCCCGCCGACTACGCTCCTGCCGGGGGTCCTGCCAACCCTATGTCCTGTGCCGTTGGAGGTCCCGCCGTCTACTCTCCTGCCGGGGGTCCTGCCAATCCTATGTCCTGTGCTGTTGGAGGCCCCGCCGACTACTCTCCTGCCGGGGGACCTGCCAACCCTGTGTCCTGTCCCGTTGGAGGCCCCGCCGACTACTCTCCTGCCGGGGGTCCTGCCAACCCTTTGTCCTGTCTCGTTGGAGGTCCCGTCGTCCACCCTCCTGCTGGGGGTCCTGCCAACTCCTGGTCCTCTTCCGTGGGGGATCCTGCCGAAGCCTGTCCCGCCGGCTCCGGTTCCTGTCCGGCCGACACCGGGTCCTGCCCGGCCTCCGGAGCTGTCTGGTCTTCGCCCTCATGCTCGGCCCCCTGAGTTCGCCCGCTGTGGCCTTCGCCCCACCATGGACTCTGCCTTGCCCCCGGGCCGTCCGCCCGAGACCCCCACCATGGACTCTGCCTTGCCCCCGGGCCGTCCGCCCGAGACCCCCACCTTGGACTCTGCCTTGCCCCCGGGTCGTCCGCCCGAGTTCCCCACCATGGACTCTGCCTTGCCCCCGGGCCGTCCGCCCGAGACCCCCACCTTGGACTCTGCCTTGCCCCCGGGCCGTCCGCCCGAGACCCCCACCTTGGACTCTGCCTTGCCCCCGGGCCGTCCGCCCGAGTTCCCCACCTTGGACTCTGCCTTGCCCCCGGGCCGTCCGCCCGAGCCCCCCACCTTGGACTCTGCCTTGCCCCCGGGCCGTCCGCCCGAGTTCCCCACTTTAGACTCTGCCTTGCCCCCGGGCCGTCCGCCCGAGATCCCTTCCTGGTCCCCTACTGGGCTCCTGGGTGGTCAGCTTAGTCCCGTCCTCCGGACCCCCTCCACCCACCCTGGTGGCCTAGGGATACGTCCCTCCTCCGGACCCTCTCCACCCACCCTGCTGGACTGTGTGGGATTTTTGTTTTTGGGGTTTAGGGACGTCTGGGATCCGTCCCTTGAGGGGGGGGTTCTGTCACGATCTGTCCGTGTTGTGTTTTGTCTGTCTGTTTCTGTCTTTAGTTTCCTGTTTTATTTTGTAAAGTGTTCACCCCCCGTTTCCTGCCTGTTGTAATCTGTCTGTGATTCCCTGTCAGTTTCCCTGGTGTGTCTAATTTACCCGATTGTGTTCACCTGGTGTCCCTGTGTTTTCTCCTCCCTCCTCACCTGTGTCTTGTTTGTGTGATTAGTCTTGTGTGTATTTAAGTTCTGGTTTTTCTGTCTGTCTTTGTCGGTTCGTCTTGTGTTATGACCTGGTCTGCGGTGAGTGTTCTGTTCTGTCGTTATGAGTATGTAGCCTTGAAATAAAGGAGTCATTTTGTCACTATAATCTGCATTTGGGTCCTACTTCCCACACACACCGTAACAGACACAATCATTACAGTTTGACACAAATACTAGTTTTATTTATTTTTTAAACTTTATTTATACAGGTAAAATCTCATTGAGACACAGGGTCTCATTCTCAAGAGAGACCTGATCAGTGGTAACAATACCACCACACCAAGTTACAGCCAGGCAGGACACTAAACACAGAGGCAACAATCAAATAAAACACCGTAAAAAGTAGTCATTCTAAATGCATATGGTCAGATATAGCAGGGGCAAACACCCACCGATGATTTCTCCAGCTTTTTTTAAATTAGTTTAAAATCCGTGATGGGTATCAAACTGGTCATCTTAAGTTCCTGCTGAAGTGTGTTCCAGGTCGAGGGGGCAGAGTATGATATGGCTTTTTTCCCAAGCACCGTGCCTACAGAGGGGAAGGACAGAGGGATGTAATCTTGAGATCGTAGTCTATACTGTAGCTGTACTGTTTGTGTGGTATGTAAGTGGATATGTAGAGGGCAGTCCAAGCATAGCGGTAGAGATGAGTTTGTGCCAGTGCAGAGCTCTGCGCATTGATAATGGTCTCCAGTTGACTAAAGAGTACAGAATGCAATGGTGTGTGAGGGGTTTACAGTTGGTTATGAACCTCAGAGCCTCATGGTAGACAGCGTCCAGCCGATCATTCATGTTCATGTACACAACATCCCCGTAGTCCAAGAGCAAAGATGTGGCAGCTACAAGTCGTTTCCTAGCACTGGTGGAGAAGCAGGCCTTGTTTCTAAAAAAGAATCCCAGTTTTAATTTCAATGTCCTTAAAAGTTTGTCAATATGTGGTTTGAAGCAGAGATTTTCACCAATAGTGATGCCTAAGTATCTGTAGATGTTAACAGCTTCAATGGGGTTATGCTGTGCAGACATGATGCAGGGAAGAACAGTTGGTAACCTTTTCTTATTGGAAAACAACATGACTTTTGTCTTGTCTGAATTTAACACCAACCTGAGGTGGAACAAGTGTGACTGAATGCAAGGGCAACAGTGCTAGCACAACAGTACACAACAGTATCATCTGCACATAGATGTACAGAGGCATCAATATTTTGACCCACATCATTTATATAAATTGTAAAAAGGGTGGGTCTCAAGACTGAACCTTGAGGAACACCTCTCGGGACATTAAGAAAGCTTGAGGAGAGACCGCTATTTTAATTTGTTTCTACTTTGTAGATTAATACTGAAGACATCAAAATGATGAAATAACACATAGTAGGGGTGTAACGGTATCCGTATTCGTCCCGTACCGTCACGGTTCGGACGTCACGGTTCGGCACATGCAGTCACACGGCGAATACGCCTTTTTTTACGAGTGGGAAAAAAGTCTGTCACTCAGGGCAGCATTACACTATATATAATCCAGGGGGCGGTATTGCGCCTAAAAGCCTGCCGCCCGTAAATAACAAATGAAGAACAAGAACAAAACACAACAAAACGAACACAATACATGAAGAAGAAAGTTAGCTATGGCGAGTTCACACAACACACAGGAGCTAGAAGACCCACCTGCTTCTTTTAAATCAGCTGTGTGGGAACATTTCGGGTTCCCTGTGGACTACAACGATGATGGGGTGCGAGTTGTGGATCGGACGAGGACGGTGTGTCGGCGTTGTTCCACAGCGGTGCGGTATGCTAGTGGTAACACGTCAAACATGCTCAATCACATCCGAGTCAGTCTCAGTCCACAGCGAGAGGGTTTTCTCGACGGCAGGTGACATAGTTACCATAGTTACCATAGTAACCGCCAACAGATCTGCCCTCACTGCTGACAACGTAGACAAACTCATCTTTTTGAACAACTTGAAAATAGAGTAAAGCTTGAGTACCTTTATTTAGGCATAATGGCCTCACACACTCACAAGTTAATTACACATGTTAGACATTGCTCCTAAAGGTACAGATTTTATTTTGTTTTATATTTATTATTGTATTTATTTTATATTTTGACATCAGGAGATGTTATACAGTTCTGTATTACCTTTTATTGATTGTGATTCAAACACTTTCTTATTATTTATTTTAATATTTTCAAGACATTCTTTTTAGTTGTACAGCTTATTTAACCTTTTTGTCAGCCATTATAAATAATCTGGCCATCTGTGTGTTACTGTTTGTGGTTTGTTTTTAACTGTAATACAGTTAATGATTCCAAATGTTAGAGTTCATAATTTTCATACCAAAACTTGCAATATTGTTAAAAATAAATAACAGCAAAATAAAATTATGCATTTGGGACTTTTTTTTGCTTTTCCTTGTTGTACCGAAACCGTACCGAACCGTGACCCCCAAACCAAGGTACGAACCAAACCGTGACTTCTGTGAACCGTTACACCCCTAACACATAGGAATTATCTAGTTAACCTGTTAAGCCACAAGCCTGTTTTTCAGGTCTCAGGCTCAACAAATGACCATATCTTCCCTTCTAAAAAGGGGAAAATGTATTGTCTTTTTTCTCAAAGCAAGGTTACATCTGCGAGTTCGATGTAGAAGAGTTGGAATCAATATTGATTTTTTTTATTTTAAAGTAACTTCAGATTGAACATAGTAAAAAAAATGTAAATTATAGTGTCCGTCCAAAAATAAACCATTACTTATAGTGAAAAGCACCCTTGAATGATGGGATAGTAGACTAAAAGCTTTAGGAATCCAGACTATAACATATAATAAGTACTCTGTATCAAGATTGATGCAGAACAAGTGACATTTGACCTTTTTAGACAGGTTTAGCAAACAAAAAACACCTCTGGGGTCATTTGGGTGGAAATGGGTGGATTTGCCGTTTCTCCGGAATCCATTGGTGGATTTTCATGATTGACATCTCTTTTGAACCGTTAGAGCCAATAGAATCGAAGGGGAATTTTCACATACACACACACGTTACCATTGAGAAATGAGAGCTATGCGCACGCAGTTTGCCCAAATCTTACGCTCTGAAATCTGAAAACTAGTTTTATTGCTGATGGATTATCAGAAATAATTTCAAAGTGACACAGACACATTCTTCGTCGGGCCGAACCACGCCCCTTAGCTGTGATATAATGAGCGTATACCACGGCCTGTCGTGAGCTATTGCTTACATATACATACACTACCAGTACATTAACAAATCCATGCTGTATAGGCTATATTTATATAATAGTAGTAGTATAATATGAGACAAACATAATACTAATACTGCATATTCATTTGGTTTAAGGCACAATTCTTAAAAGTCATTATTTTAAGAAACTTAGACATTATTTTGAGGAAATAAAGATAAATTAAAGTTTTTTTTTAATTGGACAGCTAAGTCTTCAGCTTGTATAAATGGTGACTTTAGTTACATCCATGTTGACGGCTTACTAGTGGAATAAATAAACACTTGTGTGCAATATGTAAATTGGAGAAATGTATTACTAATGACACTTGGAAAAAACGTTTTAATTTTGTATTTTAATATTATGTGCATTGCTCCTATGTGGGACGAATAAAAAAGGTATCATGATTTAGATTTTGGCAGGATCAAATAATGTTAAAGTGATCAAATTAGAGAATACAAAAATAAAAAGGTCATTGTTATTGTATGCCTTCCCTCCATTATTATTAGATCTGGGTGCAGTGTCAGTGTTCTGCCAGGCTCAGGTTTCCTGAAGGAGAGAGGGGGGAAGAGGAACTGACATTTGGAAGTGTGAGATTGAGAGCAGCTGGTGGAATGGCGTCTTTGAGTCCTGGAGAGGAGGATATGGAAAGTGCATCTGAAGCAGAAGGAGGATGGAATGAAGTAAGAAAGAAGACTTCAAGAAAGAAGATAGACATGTCAAGTGACCGTCTCAGTGAATCAGATTCGCAGAATGAAATGAAAAGAGTAAAGCAAAGGATTGAGAATGAAGAGTGGAAAGTGGTTGTGGAGTTTGGTGAGCAATCCGCAGCTGAGCTCCATCCAGTGGCCCGGACTAAAGCGATTCACAAAGACATTGGATCGATAAAGAAAGCAAGATTTCTGAGCAAAGGACGGATGTTGGTAGAAATGATAAATGCAAAAAACAGCAGGAAAAGGGACTGAAAATGAAGACCTTGAATGAAGTTGGAATGAAATGCCATGTTCCCGGAGCAAATGGAAAAGACTTGGAGTCATCAGTGGAGTTCTGATCAGCATGGAAGAACTCAAAGAAATGAAAGGGGGAAATGTGTCCGGAGTTAAGCGTCTCCCTACGACATCAGGGTAAGCTAGTGGATAGTTTGTCTGTTCCTCTTCAGTTTGAAGAAACAATTCAACAGAAGATAAGGATCGGTCGCATGAGCTTTCCAGTAAGAGAATTCATCCCTAAACCTCTGCGCTGTAGGTTTGGGCATGTGGCAGACGAGTGCAAAGCAACTAAACCCAGGTGTGCAACATGTGCGGGGGAACATGAACATGGTAGTTGTGCTGCAGGTGCTAAGGTGACATGTTGTAACTGTGGGGGGGGAACATGAACATGGTAGTTGTGCTGCAGGTGCTAAGGTGACATGTTGTAACTGTGGGGGGGAACATGAACATGGTAGTTGTGCTGCAGGTGCTCAGGTGACATGTTGTAACTGTGGTGGGGAAAATAGGGCTGCGTATCAGGGCTGCGAAGTGCAGAAAAGGCCAAGGAGGTGCAGAGATACAAAGTCTCATATCCTGAAGCAACAGAAAAGGTTTCACTAAACATAGCTAGGAAATCCCAAGTAGCAGCAAGTATTTTCTCTTCAAAAGATCTCCCACAGGCAAAGGAAAGCTCCACAAAGTGTTCACATACGTGTGTGATAGGAGAGGATGCATTGATTGGAGTAGGTCAAGACTGAAATCAACAGCAGGTGCATATTTGGGGATAAAGGATATAACCGTTGAAATGATGCATGATATGCTAGCCCCCAATAATGATGATTCACAGATGAGTGAGTAGATGAATGGTGTTTCTCATTCTGCAGTGGAAGGCTAGAAGCCTTCTTGCAAATGGACAAGAATTCAAGACCTCTATCAGTTCAAAGAAAAACCAGACGTTATTTGTATGGAAGAAGCATGGCTGAAGACTCACTTGGACTTCATCATTGGGGGATATTATAGTGCTATAAGACAAGATAGAAATGATGGCCAGGGAGGGGGGGATGTGCAATCTTTATCAGAGAAGTCATGTGTTAGTGTAAGGCAGTGCTTCTCAAAGTGTGGTCCGTGAGCGCCCCTCCGTGAGTATATTGGTAACAATTCACATTTTAAATAAATACATTTAAGTTTTCCGCACTCTCGCGGGAATATCTCCGCAATGGAGCGAGGTTAAGTTTCACTTTCGATTGCATGATAAAGCCCAGCGCCACACCTTCATCACACATTCCGACTTCCGCTTCAACTCCGGCTCATGCCACCTTCAAAAGTTCTCGGACGACTCCTCCATCGTCAGCTGCATCACAGATGACGATGAGGAGGAATACAGGACCCTGGTGGAGAACTTTGTAGGCTGGTGTGACGACAATCAACTCCAGCTCAACATCAGCAAGACTAAGGAGCTGGTGGTGGACTTCAGGCGGAGCAGGAAGAGACCTCGGACCCCCATCACCATCAAGGGGAAGGAGGTAGAGGTGGTGAGCAGCTACAAGTTCCTGGGAGTGCAGCTGAACAATAAACTGGACTGGACAGACAACACTGATGCTCTCCTCAGGAAGGGACAGAGCAAGCTGTTCTTCCTGAGGAGGCTCAGGTCCTTCAACGTGTGCACGAGGCTGCTGCAGACGTTCTACCAGTCTGTGGTGGCCAGTGTGCTCTTCTTTGCCGTGGCGTGCTGGGGTGGAAACACACACGCTAGGGACACTGTCAGGCTGAACAAGCTGGTAAGGAAGGCTAGCTCTGTAGTCGGAGTAAATCTGAACAATCTGGAGGAGGTGGCGGAGGGGAGGACGAGGAAGAAGCTCGACAGCATCCTAGAGAACCCCTCCCACCCACTCCATGCAGAGCTAGTGAAGATGAGGAGCACGTTCAGCCACAGACTCATCGCTCCACAACAACGCACCAAGCGCCTCGGACAGTCCTTTGTGCCTGTAGCCATCAGGCTGCACAACAAGGGGTTGAATATGAAAAATAAATCAAATTAAATCACTGGTCATAAATATACACTGTCTCCACAACCCATGTTAACTTGTCACTTTAACTTATTCCGCACTTTAGATTTTAGATGATGACAAAATATGTATATATGCTGACAGTTATTTTACTCTTATTTTTATTCATCTTCTATTTTTATAGTCTTTTATTATTACTATCATTATTTCCTTGATTTTATGTTATTTATTATTTATTTTAGATTGTATTGATCTGTGTGAATCTTTGCTGTACTGTTTTTTTTTTTCACGCTTACCCTGTTGCTGCTTTGTACAACTGAATTTCCTCTCGGGGATTAATAAAGGTTCATCTTATCTTATCTTACACATGTTGCCACTTGTTTGTACACTTTTCAGGCGATTTGTAATCTGTTCTAGAAAAACGATGTGTTTTTTGATATTTGTGGAGTTAGGTGGTCCGCGAGTGTTTTTTCATTGGTTGAGTGGTCCTTGGTATGAAAAAGTTTGAGAAACACTGGTGTAAGGGGAGTGTAATTAGTCCTCTTTTGTTTTCTATCATGATAAATGATATATACACACAAGTAGGGTCTGATATTGGTATGTCACTTTTGCAGTCAGACAGACCAGTGTCGGCACTTCAGGTAGAGGTCGGAGAAATACCAATTTATTTGACGAGAAACCCGTTAATTGTTCATTACTGAGCAAATCTACAGGGCCATGAAGATACTCACCCTACGAAACATTATAAAAAAAAATTGGAAGGTAACAAAATAAAAAAAGAAAGTTTTTGTGTTTCGGAAATATGTAAGGAATTCAAAGTTAAAGAATGGAATATTAGTCCGACGGCGTTGTTATCAGCTGTTCCACCATGGTTGCTACCTCATCCTTATAGAAACGGTTACATTCAATGAAAAACAAAATCAATGTGCAGGCTTACGTGAACACTGTTCTGCATGAACAATATGGGCACTTTGTAAAGATATTTACTGATGGATCCAAAAGTCCAGAAAATGGTCAAACTAGTTGTGCATTTTATGTTCCTGAATTTTAGGTCAAAGTGGGAAAGCGAGCGAGTGATCACATGGCAGTATACACAGTAGAGATGATGGCTATCTCTCTAGCACTTCAGTGGGTAGAGGAAGTGCAGCCAATGCGAATGGTCATTAGCTCTGACTCCAGCGCAGCTCTGGAGAGTATAAACGACTTCTCTTCAGAATGTCGTCAGGATATTTGACATGACATTTTACACATCATGTTTAGGTTAGTTCATTTGGGAATTGTTGCTCAATGTGTGTGGGTTCCAGCGCATGTGGGTATTAGAGGGAATGAGGTAGTGGATCAACTGGCAACATGTGGTTTGAAAGCAAACCAGATTGATATTATGGTACCCATCAGTAGAGCAGAAGTCAAATCAGTTACAAAAGTTGTTATCAAGCAACAATGGGAAAGGCTATGGGACAGTAACACTAAAAGAAGACATTTATACCAGATACAAAGGGAAGTAGGAACGGGAAGCACTCGGGAGTAGTAGAAGAGAACAGAGCATTAACAGCAGGATAACATTGGGACACTCTGGATTAAACTCATCACTACACCTGATTGGAAAACATCCAAATGGCAATTGTGATGGTTGCCAACAACCAGAGACAATACATCATGTATTTTTTAGCTGCCCGGAATATAACAGACAAAGACTCATTCTGAAAACTGCACTGGAACAACTCAACGCCAAGGACATGGATTTCAAGTCAATATACGAAAGTAAATCAAGAAATGAAGTAAACAAGCTGATCTTCAAATTCCTCAAAAGCACTGGTCTGAGGACAAGGATTTAATATGAACATGTAATAACTCAACAGTAGGTGGCGATATATGCTCCAAGTGGAAGCGATTCTCCATTAAAGGGAAGAAGAAGAAGTGTTCTGCACAAAACCCATACTCATACATGGGGATTACAATCTCTCTAGAATCCCACTACATACCCATCCCCACATACAAATGGACAGTTACTCCTGCCCAGCATCCCTACAGCATCCCTACAGCATCCCTACAGCATCCCTACAGCTCAAATAGTCATCCTTTCTGATGGACTCAACAACAGGGAGCAGGATGCCCACCTCACCACCCTGAAACAACTCTGATCCATCTTCAAACTGGCCAGAAATACCTTCCCCGGAGCTACCCTCTACTTCCCACACATCCAGTCCTCACTGTTGTGTTCACAATTCCAGGAAAGACAAACGACTTCTAAGTTTAACTATTTATTGCAAAGAGAGCAAAATATATATATATCACTTGGCCAAGGACTCATCACGTCTTTGGGAATCACAGGTTACAGCAAAGCTGTAATCTGTGAGTCTATTTCCGGACAAGAGCCTCGAACCTCGTGCGTCCATACATTGTTATTACACCGGGCGTTGCCCGTACATTTAGGATTGGTTGAGACTAGCTGAAGAGATACCGTGGTTTAGACTTGGTTCTCTTTGGTAGGTGCGCAGACTCAGATAGAGTCTCTTGGCAACACGATCCTCCAATCAGCATTCGGCCGGCCTGTGGAAGTCCCTCCTTACTCTGGCGCCATCATACGCATTTGTTTTTTCTGAAGCTTTCTGCAGATACAGTGGAGTCCTCATAAGGCTGCTTCCTAGCTGTGTGTGGGAGCGATGTCCCGTTTATGAGTAACTCTTTGTATTCTGCCAGTGTCTGCACCTGATCCTGCTACTCTGTTATTGCAGGCTAAAACTTTCTTATGAGACTATTTGTTTTCCTCTGCAATTCATCAAACCTTGGGATTGGTGATCTTGTCTATTTATTTTATAGTCATAGCCATCTCATGAGCACAATAAGCATATCATGTAATAATAACAATCCCTCTTGTAATGTTATATACAAATAGACTCCACATCACCCTTTTTTAACCCCCAAGCAGCAATCCAACCTGGCCATCATTAACAATAACCGCTTCACAGACGGCAGACATTTTCCCCTCCAGAGCAGACACATTGGTCCACAGAATCAGCCGCACTCATTTTTCACACCTGGTTGCAACAGCTACAGATACATTTCTAAACAGTCCCCAACCCAACCCGGCACACACCACAGACACACTCACACATTACCCAACACATCCTGACCAGACCAACCTCCCCGCACACCCTAACCTCACTTTCCAGAGTCCTCAACCTGTCCAAACTGTTGACTGTTTCCTTTCAACAGTGCACTCTCAGGACGGAGAAAAAGGGCTTTTACTCCATGTACTTCCTGGTTCCCAAGAAGGCAGGAGAATTCAGACCCATTCTGGATCTTCGCAGCCTGAATCAGCACATTGCCATCGAAATTGCTCCAAAGCACAGAAAGTATTAGCGTTTCGCCTTCCAGGGGGATAGCCTACGAGTACAACAGACTACCGTTAGGCTACTCCCTATCCCCACGCACGTTCAGCAGATGTGTGGCCACAGCGCTTCAGCCGCTTCGCGACCATGGCATGAGGGTTTTGTAATACGACCTCATAGTCATGGCCAGGTCCAGGGAAGAGGCCAACACAGCCCAATTGATCCAAGTGGATTGCGGTCAATTGGAAGAAGAGCAGTCCCATACCTCACCAGCAGGTGGGGTATCTGGGGGTTTTGCTCGATGCAGGCAGACTCCGTGCCACATAGTAGGCATCCCTGCTTCAGGCAGTTTGCAGACTGCGATAGGGGGCAACGGTGACAGCTTTGACCATCATGCAGACTCTGGGTCTCATCCCAATACCCCTCCTCGACTCCTCTTTTCCCCTCCTCCGGGACTTGACCCGGAAATCGATCAAGACACGCCATTTTGAAGGACGTCCCAATAGCTGAAATGCACACGGAGGAGTCGAGGAGGGGTGAGGGAGGAGGGGTGAGGGAGGAGGGGTGAGGGAGGAGACGAAAGGGAGGATACACGAGAGCAGACTATGCGGAAGTGTTTTCACTACTCGCGTATAAAAGCCCCGCCCCCACCTTCACAGCTGGTCCATTTCAACAGAGGAAAACCCACAGCTGGAAGATGAGTGGAAAAGTGCTCACAGCTCCGTGGGAATGATTATGTGCAATTCATTTCTTAAGGTTATACTAACACTTTAAGTCATGTTTAAAGATTTTGAAGCCATTATTGTGGGTCATTAGAAAATAAATGTTAACACATGCAATGCACTTTTTCTTTTATAGGGACTGATGATGAGACCCTTAACCTGATACAGCTGCGGTCTGAACATGACCACCTGTTCACAGGGAGGAGGCGTAGGGCCAAAGAAGCACAAGTAAGTTCTCTGAAGTTGTAAGTTAAAAGTGTAACTGTTTTCACTAATCATTTTTATGGATGTACATACATCTTTGCTCAGGGAAATACTTAAGAAAATGGGACTGCAGGGACCTGTCAGCCTTTCCCAGGTGTCCAAGAAATGGGACAATTTAAAACGGAAGTATAAGGTGTGGTAACATTTTGTTTAGCACATAAGATGTTTTCTGCTCTTTAAATGCATGATTTGCTTCATGCATTTTGCTTAATCACTGAACATAGTATAGCCTATGCTTGTGTAATATAATTTCAAAGCCTGTTAACACTTAATTTATTTTAGGAGCTCAGGACCCCAGCCACTGGGACGGGGACGGGCCAGGGAGAGGCCATGCATGAGGCTATCGGGGGGAGGCCATCTATTGAGCCTCCTATCCTCTTTGACTCATGCGATGGGGAGAACCCGGCACCTGCGGCCTCTGATGGATCGACGGCTGAAGCTGTCCAGGCATGGGCGGAGGAGGAGGAGGAGGAGGAGGAGGAGGAGGAGGAGGAGGAGGAGGAGGAGGAGGAGGAGGAGGAGGAGGAGGAGGAGGAGGAGGAGGAGGAGGAGGCCCAGCCTGGCTCAAGCTGCCTTGACGTTGAGCCATCAACCCCTGCCACTCCACCCCCAGAAAGAAACAGAAGGAAGATCCACTCCTTGATTGTGAAGGCGGAGGCTGCCAGGGAAGAAGAGAGGTTCAAGGCCTCTCAACCAAAGGCCTCTCTGAAGCATCAACCAAAAGATTCCTTGACCTTTTCGAAAAGCTTGTGAACAAATAAAGTGTGTGCTGTTCATGCATGTGATTCAGTTTGGCTTTTGGGAGTGGAAGTATTTTGTATGGCACATGAAACTTATGCTAACATCTAAAGAACAAGCAATCTTCACTTTCAGATGAGAACATCTACATGTTTTAAAGTGTCATTCAATGGCAGAGTGAAGGACTTTTACACACTGGTTTCAAAATGCACTATTTAAGGCAAAGTAACAAAGCTATGGGAAAGCAAACGCTAACATGAACCACTCTGGTATCATGGCTGGTCTTAAAGAGAAGTGGTTATCCCTCAGTCAACCTCTTGCATTTCACTCTTTTCAACCAATCATCTGCACACACTGAAACACTTGAATATCACTACTTGACATACAAAATGTGGAAGAAACTCAAAATGTATATGTGCCAGGGGAACACAAAAGTATCACAAAAAATACAAAATAATAGCAACCTATATGTAATCGTGATCCTCCAATTCTCTTGGCTGCACATCTGGAGCTGAGACCTGTGCTGCCAGTCTGTCACGCCAGCCATTTGCACTCCGTTCCCCCATGACTGGACGAGGTGCAGGCACATCCAGATCGTCCTCCGTTTGGAGCGGTTCAAGGACGTCCCCAGCTGCCAGGCAAATGTTATGCAAGACAGCACATGCAGTGATAACCATTGGGGCAAAGATGTGGCATGAACAGACCCTGGATACCCTGCGAAGATGTTCAGGAATGTGCCCTTCCCGTCACAGATGGCCTGGAGCTGAATTGAGGGGAAGAGCTTCATGTTGAAATAGTCCTCCCCTCCTGGTCCAGGGGGGGTCTTGATCCGAATGTGGTAGCCATCTATGGCCCCAACACACTTCGCAAACCCTGGACTGTTTGCCAGCAGCTCCAAACCAGCGGCCACCTCGTGAAGGTCCTGGTGGGAGGGCAGTGTAATCACCACTTTTCGCAGAGCTGCAATGTTTGCCGTCCCAATGTGCACTGCACACAGTGGACTTGCACACAGTGGCCTTGAGAACCTGAAATGCACGGCACACCACACTACACGAGAGCCCATGTGCCAACCAATACACAGTGATGAGTATAGTTATGGTATGCCCCCAGCCATGGTTCTCCTCCAGCCATGGTTCTCCTCGTCTGGCAGCAACTGCATCAGGGCCTCTAGTGACCTTCGGCTCAGACGGTAATCTGCAACAAGGTCCCGTTCTCCATCCAAAAACAGATGTAGCACGGGTACTGATGGATTTATTTCACAGTACCTTGTTGCCAGTGCATTGTCCATCTAGAGAAGAAGAGAAAGAGGCTGATTAGCCAGCAAGCAAAGCAATAAGCAGTACAATCACATCATGCGTGATAGAAATAACAACATCTTCAAGTTATTAAGGCTTTACATTCAACCATGTCAATTTTACTCCACCAGCATTGATAGGTGCTTCATACATGCCATACAGGGCAAACAGGTAAGAAGTGAAGAGAATAAAAGGCCCATCATTGAACTAGTCCTGTTACTTTTACCTTTTCTGTGTAATTGTTATCACATGCAGTGTCCAGATTTACACTTCTGATAGGCCTCTCCCCAACGAATAGAATACAGGCCTGGTCCACTCGTTCCCTCCAAACATTTCAGGCAGAACAAAGAAACAACTAATGAGATGAATATGGACTTTTCACCGTACAAATTATGTAATTGGTTGAAATGTAATTTTCTGCATGCTCAAGTGTACTTATTTTATTCTATTACACTACAATTCTTAATTGTAATCCTTTGTTTATCCTATGAAAAAAGACTGATTAATATAAGTGTAAACCTAATATAATTGGTTTGATAGAGAGAAATTGATGTTTATTTTAAATGTAAGTGTAAAATTAGCCACCTTGTGTTAAATGTGCACTACTTTAGATGTTCTCTGAGCCATCACCGCAACAGGCAACAGGCCTTTCAAAGTTGTTCAAATTACCTCATGTAGGAGCAGAACAATTGGTCTCATTCACGCTCTCCAGCGCTGTGAACGCAGTTGTTCTTCATGGTGCATCAGATTTCGGATTCGATGCCATGTCGCCAGGGCGGACGGAACAGTTTTCATAGCTTTCAAGTTAAAATCTTTCACTATGCTCGTCTTGGTCGTGTCTTTGGCGAACTAGACGATCCACACCTGGAGCTTTTATACCATGGAGCAATGCAGGCCTCATTATTTAATTTGTGCACCAGCTGGTATGCCTGGCATCTTTCAAGTCATTGGATAATGCAGATATTGTAAAAAGTATGTTTAATGATCTTGAACGTCACTAAAACATAGCTATTAAGAAAGCTATTTCATAAATTGCTAATCTTGATAAATAACAATTATTTGTTTTGTGTTAAAATATTCAGTAGTTCAATTATTTAAAATGCACAGTCCTGAATGTGGGTTTGTGGTGAATGTGGGGATCTACAGGACACATGTTCAGAGTAAAGGCTTTCACATTATTATAATTGTATTGAAATCTAGGCTAAATTTTACACCACAGCGTAACACAAAAGCAGGACCAACCATCATACATTGAATTCCTTCAGTGAATTCAGTTAACCTGATGAGAGGGGATACAGCTGTGCACACGTCATCATTAACAGACGTCGTTTAAAAGTGACGTTTGAGTGAACGAGGACATCCCAATTAATACCTGAGGACTCTTCTGTCTTCGCGTCTCCTCCTCGTGTCTCTCGCTCGCATCTTACGGAGGCGGAGCTAAGACGCAAGGAAGGGATGCGAGTGAGGGAAAGGAGGAGTCGAGGACGGGTATTGGGATGAGGCTTGGGTCTCATGGCGGCTGCTCACCTCGTGGTACCGCTGGGGTTACTTACTCGCCTGCAGAGGTGGTTCTCCGGCCTTCGTTTGAATCCCAAGAGGCACAAACGATGTCTGGTGACCACCCCCCCCCCCAACCTCCAATACTGGGGGTCCCCAAAGCATCTGCGGAGGGGAACTCCGCTGCGGCGGGTGACCTCCTACGTCACGGTGTTCAAGATGCATCCGTGACAGGATGGGGGGGGACCTGCCTAGAGAGCTATAGGTGGTGGCTGGCCTCTGACAGAAACTCGGCACATCAACCTTCTAGAGCTACGGGCAGTAGTACCGCTCCAACAGCACTGCAAACCCTTACTACGGGCCAAACATGTGCTGGTGAGGAGCTTCAACCGCACCACAGTGGCTTACATCAACAGGCAGGACGGAGTCAGCTCCGCCGCCTTGTTGAGCGCAGCGGAGAACCTGTGGTTGTGGGCCACAGAATGTTTTTATCCCTAGAGGCCCCCCACATTCCGGGACTGGAGAGCAGGGCGGCCGGCCTCAGGTCAAGAGGCGGCCCCCTGTCAGACGAATGGTGGTTCTCCCTGGCTCGGCAGGACAATCCGCCCTTGGGGGTGAACACGTTTGCTCACGAGCCATGGCCAAGATAGCTGCTCTACGCCTTTCCACCGCTGCGTCTCATTCTCCCCCTCCTGCATCAATCAATCAATCAATCAATCAATCAATGTTTATTTATATAGCCCAATATCACAAATGTTACATTTGTCTCAGTGGACTTCACAGTTTGTACAAAATATCAGTATAACAATACGACACCCTCTGTCCTTAGACCCTCACATCGTACAAGGAAACACTTCCAGAGAAAACCCACAGTTTAAAGGGAAAAATGGGAGAAACCTCAGGGAGAGCAACAGAGGAGGGATCCCTCTCCCAGGACGGACAGACGTGCAATAGATGCCGTGTGTAAATTGAAAAGATAATACATTTGCAACATAGGTAGTCCAGATGTTTGGAAATGCATGTGTGTATAATAGGAAGATGAATCCACGAGGATATCCATCCAGGACCTATGATCCAGGACCACAGCCACGACTCAAGATCCAGGGCTCGCGATGCAGGACACAGGACCGCAGGATCATCCATGACTCCGGATCCCAGCGTATATAGACACCAAAAAGAAAGAAATTTGGGGAAGCTGGGTTAATCGGAACATGGGAGTACACGGGTACAGACAGAGAGAAGGAAGAAGTAAGATGTCCCCCGACAAACTAAGCCTATATCAGCAAAACTAGGGGCTGAATCTAATCAGCCCTAACTATAAGCTTTATCAAAAAGGAAGGTCTTAAGCGCACTCTTAAAAACGGATAGGGTGTCTGCTGCCCGAACACAAACTGGAAGCTGATTCCACAAATGTGGAGCTTGATAAGAAAAGGCTCTGGCTCCCATTGTACTTTTAGAGACTCTAGGAACAACCAACAACCCTGCATTCTTGGAACGCAATGCCCTAGTAGGACAGTAGGGTATAATGAGTTATTTAAAGGGGACCTATCATGCAAAATGCACCTTTGTACGTCCTTTATACATGAACATGTGTCCCCGGTGTTCCAGGGAACTCACCAAGTGTCAGAAAACACAACCCTCTCTATTTTCCTCCTTCGCCAAATCTCTAAAAAAGGGGCTGCAACGGATCTGAAAAAAATGGATCCAGATTCCAACACTTTTCTACGTCACAAAGACGTACTCCGCTTATTGGTCAACTCTCCACCTATCAGGGGAATGAGCCACGGCCACGTGCATTGCCAAACCTCTCATTCGCATATAGGCTATCGGCAGGCTAAATCAACCCCAGGCACATCTGTGTTTTTGCCTGCTCTTGCCAGGATGTCTAAGCCAGTTAAACGTTGTTCTGTTGTTGGCTGCAAGACTCGGAACAGGGGACTGCATGCAATGCCATCAGTGGAAAAAGAAAATAATCTGTGGCTAGACTTCATTTTCAAGGGACATGTGCCAGAAGACCCCGGCAGATTTCTGTTTGTGTGTTCCAAACATTTTACCACGGACATGTGTATGAACTTGTCTCAAGTCCAACACGGATATGCCTCCAAACTAATGCTACACCCGGGATCAATACCAACCATCCGGGACCAGGCCAGTGAGGACACATCCAATTTTGAAGCTGTAAGTTTTTATTTAGCGGTGTTTTTCCTGATAAAGCTATATCTAGCTTGTAGTATGTAGCATGTAGCTTCGCCGTATCAATGTCGCCTCAAACCCAAATAGTAATCGGTTAGGTGTTTATATGTTCTTGTAACATTTTATTTTGTACGCTCCGCAGTCTTTGCTTTGTCTTTTATTTTAATTATCAGGCATTTGCGAACATGTTCAGACTGCCGTAATGGCGATCTGTGTGAAGGCTGTAAAGCCACGCCCTAGCCGATAACACAAGTATTTATTCTCCTATGTATTAGTATTTTGTATCCTCTAAAATCATATTGAGTAAGTTATAATAACAAACGTAATCTTCTGTAGGTAAGTGCCGTTTTTTCCAGCGTTATGTAAAAGCTTTTGTGATTGTAGTCTGTAAGAACGATCAGATATCATCGATCTGTAAGCTAAGCTAGGCTAAGCTACGCTACGCTAATGAGACATGCCATTTTTTGCAGCGTTATATGTAAAAGCTTTTGTATGTTTACTTATTTGCGCACATGAATATAAATGGGGGTGTGTTAGGATACAACACTGTGTGTATGTGAGGGGGACACACACACACCACGAGTAAAACGGAGCTAAAGCCCTGGTATGTTGTTGTTGACGAGACCTTACCTCTAGCAACAGGCTAATTAGTGGCTAGCACTCATTACAGTCTACTGAGCTCAGCCCCTCTCCAACACATCATCTGTATTGAGTCAGAAACACAGCATGCACGTTACGGTTCAAAACTAACTCCGATTGGAAAAGGCTAAGCAAAGAGCTTTGCTAAATAGACAGTTCTAAGCCCCATCTTTTGGGATTTCAGACTATATTTATCCAAATAGTATTTTCTCATCCTGAATACTAAGTTGAGATGATTTTGTTCTAACTATGTTTTCTTCTTTACAGGCCAGCACCTCACATGCTACCAGCAGATTACCTGTGATGATAGATTCTGCATGTCAGACTGACCCACCCAAGTACCGTACTGTTCGTACACAGCTATCCTCGAGGGCTCTTGGTTCACATCGAAGTACAGGTTAGAAGCACGTTTTTCAAATGTTCTTTGGATACAGCTTGACATTCTGATGTTGTAGCCTTTAATTTGTGTGCTTCTAATTGTTGTAAAAATATTTTTGTTTTATCTTTTGTTTTGTTTTTAATGTCAAATACAATTATGTTACAGCTGTCCAGGCTAAAATTCCCTGCAGAAGCGTTGGTGTCAAAACACTTCCGTTGCCATGCCGTCATCCTGCGCTTTGCTCCAAAGAATGTTGTGTTTCCATTTCTTGGAATGTTGTGCAGGTAAAATAAACCATAGTTACTAATTAGTGACAATTTGTACATCCTTTGCTATTATTTACATTTTTTTTTCTCATGGCGGAAATGAAAGACTTTACCTGGCAGCCCTGCACTACAATGAAAACGCTGAGCGTGCACAAGCCACTACATCCACTGGAAACCCTCTGTATAAACTGCAGTTCCCAAAGGCCAGGAAGGGAGAATGCAGAGCAAAACCAGTAAAGACTGACCCCACATTCCGTAAGTGTTTACAATATTTATTATACAACTATTTACAAATATAAAATAAAAAAATTAGAAAGAACTTTCAGTTTTTTACATGCATATACTAATCTAAACCACATTTTTTGTTGTGCTTTTTTTAACATTGCACAGGCTACGTGGCCAACTTGATGGACCTCATCTTCGACCAAGTTTTTGTGGACCCTGCACCATTATGAGCGACCTGACAGGGAGGAGGTCATCGCCGGGTATGCTACACGGTTCAATTTGGCTGCTGTCTGAACCTAACATAGACATTTCACGGATCAGGAAACTCCTTGTGAATCCTGAGGACAACGCAGGCCGGAATCACCACTCTGATCCTGCGTCCAAGGAAGCCCCAGCACCAGCTCACAAAGCTTCTGTAGGCTAGATACCTGTGACGCCTGAAATCATAAAAAAAATATTTAGTGTCATTTATACAAAATACAAGTACATTTAGTTTTTTTTTATGGGTTCAAAGAACCGTTGATTTTGACAATAAAGTTCCGAGTTGATATCAAATGTGTCGTGATTATTCATGTTGGGTTTGTAAAGAATATTCTGATTTCAAAAGCATAAGGTTGTGTGTGGACTTTTGTTGTCGTACACATGGGTGTGTTATGCCATTGCTGTGTAGTATATAATATAATAGTACAAGTGCAATGACAGAATGAAAGATTGCATAAAGCCATATACACCAGTATTTATTTCCATGAACAATATTAGCATTCGTTTTACAATTTCAGTCAAAACAAACAAACCACTCAGTGATCTATTTGCCTGAACTGTAGTCCACCATGTTCAGCTCTGTAAATATTCAATGCATTCTGCAGGGAGAACACATTCAGGCACACAGGCTCCAATCCAGGATGGTCCACCACACAGGTTACAGAGTCCTCATGTTCCTGCATCCGTCTTGACACCTAGTGGGATAAACATATATTGAATGACATGTGAAAAATGTATTCTCTAAACAGACAACTTAGTGAAGCTATCAAAAATGTTACCTGTGGTATCTCCATGCAGCACATTCTCCGGATCAGAAGGCATCGTGGCGCAATTTGCACATGTACCCCTTTAGAAAGAAGTAAATAACTGAGCTTTTAAAAACACATGAAACTACACACATTGCTGACAACTGAGGTGTTGGAGTTATACTTTTTATCACCCTAAGTTATTGAACTTTCCAACGGTTGTTGCACGATGTTGGAAGAAAAGGACTGTAAACTATTAAACGCAATAAGGCCATTGTATATATGCTGAAAATATGAATGTCTCCCTTTATAAATATATATATGTATCGCTGTTTTTGCGTTACAAACTCTAAGTTACAAAACTGTACACATTGCATTCTTGCTAATTAGCCAAAATATGAACGGAATAAGAAGCAAGCATCGTAACAAACAGAGTAAAAATAAATAGGGACAACAGCTTGTCAACTAACCATTCAGAAACGTCCTGCTGCAACCGAGATGTTTGCACCTCCACCAAAACCTCGGCTGCTTCAGGGTCAGTTTCTGGATCAAATTGATAATATGCTTGAACACATGCATTGCTCTGAGATTACATGTTTATTCCACACTCGTAATCACAGCAAGCAGGGTAACGTGACTCTCGCCGGCTCATGCAGGGGGGCGTGGTCAGCTGCTGCTCAGAATTTTCATAGACCGGTTTGGAATAGAGCGAAAATGAGCGAAATGAGGCATGGCTAAAAAAGGATCTGTTTGGTATTTTGAAAAATAAAATGTATAACTATACCTTATATAGGTATGGTCATACACTATATAATTTAAATATAGCATGATAGGTCTCCTTTAAGGTAAGATGGCGCCTGCCCATTAAGGGCTTTGTAGGCGAGAAGAAGAATTTTAAATTCTATCCTGTGTTCTATAGGGAGCCAGTGTAAGGCAGCCAGAACAGGAGTAATGTGGTGCCTTTTCCTAACTCTGGTTAGTACACGAGCTGCAGCATTTTGAATTAGCTGAAGCGACTTGACTGACTTCTTGGTACACCCTGATAATAAAGAGTTACAATAATCCAGCCTTGAAGTAACAAATGCATGGACTAGTTTCTCTGCATCGTTTTGAGGCAAGATATGCCTGATTTTTGCAATGTTACGTAGATGGAAGTAGGCGGTCCTTGAAATTGATTTTATGTGGGCGTTAAAGGATAAATCCTGATAAAATATAACACCAAGATTCCTTACAGTCTCACTGGAGGCCAAATTAATGCCATCCACAGTTAGTATATCTTTAGATAATTTGTTTCGTAGATTCTTTGGGCCGAGTACAATAACTTCAGTTTTGGTCGTGTTTAACATCAAAAAATGTAAGGTCATCCACGTTTTTAAGTCCTTGAGGCAGTCTTGAATTTTATTTAGATGATTAATTTCATCAGGCTTGATTGATAAATATAGTTGAGTATCATCCTCATAACAATGAAAGTTTACAGAATGATTCCTTATAATATTGCCTAACGGAAGCATATATAATGTGAACAAAATAGGTCCGAGCACTGAGCCCTGTGGCACTCCGTGGCTAACTTTGGTTTGCCACGTACAAACTGAGAGCGTTCAGATAGATAGACCTCTCACCTGGAGAGGGTGACACGAGAACGTCTGTCATCCTAGTGGCCACTTGGCGCCGTGGTTCGCAGAGGTGACACAGATGATGGTGGGTCAGCCCTGGACGGTTCCTCAGGTCTGGGGGGCGTTGTCTCAGGAAGCAGGTGCAATAGGGGCGTTACCCACTCTGGGCCAACCTCTCCAACAATACAAAAATAAATCGAAAGCTAATTTCCAACTCCAAATGCTATTGAGAGTCAGAGTGTGTGATTTTGATTAAGCAGGTCAGTAAATATGATCATTATCATGATGATGTTGCTTTGTTTTTTCATATGAACTTCATTGTAAAAAAAAGTTGCATGGAATCAACATACTTTAGCGTTTTATCATGAAAGTGATGCCATAAACGCAATGAAATTGCAACTTCCGAACATTGTTAATTTCGTCGGCTATTTATTTATTTATTATTTATTTAGTCACCTTCATCCTGTTTTTATTTAGTCAAGTTTTAGTCGACTAAAAGTCTGAGCATTTTAGTCTTATTTTAGTCAAAGAAAACTAATTATTTTAATCTACTTTTTGTCAATGAAAACGGTTGAGTCTTTTTTAGTCATCAGATTATATAGAACATTTAAGTCAAACTGGTCTAGCCAAAACCAATAATTTGTCATTTTAGTATATATAAATAAGATTATATCTTGTCCTTATTTGATGAAAAGCAGGTTGAATGATTGAGCAGCTTTGCAGAGAGTATCTGGTTTGTGGTGTTTTCTGTGTTATGGCCACATTACTTCCCTTCTGATGAAACAATGCATTCGCTTTTTTTCTCCGCCTCATTGTAGCGCAAATGGGCCCAAATATCACATCGTTTCTTTCTCCCAAGCAGTGGTGGCTTTAGACTTTTTCGTTGTCAGTCATTTTGACGGACAGGATCGTAACATTTCCGTCATAATTCATTATTACCCGTAGAGTCTGTACACAACTCGTCACTCGGTAACGCGACCACTGCTCCCAAGCCCTGTTGTTGCCATTTTATTTTCTGTTAAATAAGGTTAGTTAGACCATGAGTTAGACCACGAGTTAGACCACGAGTTAGACCCGAGTCTTCCTGACAGTTCACAGTGTGCCGCTGCCCGGTGTAGTTCAAATGTACCGCCGCGCGCAGCACAGACACACAGCTGCTGCCCAGCGCAGCACCGGAAGTGGAACTGCTGGGAGAAAAACTGACTATCAGAGATGTAACGTTATCTTTGATAATATTTTGTCTTCTCATTTTTCGTCAACGAAAGTAAAGAGAGATTTTGGCATAGTTTTTATTTAGTAAACTACATTTTCGTCTCGTCACTTTTCGTCAACGATATTGCATGATGATTTCGTTACAGTTATTGTTTACTGCCGTCGGTGCCGTCTCATCATCGTCTCGTTTTCGTCATGGAAAAAAAGGTCGTTGACGAACATATTTCGTCATAGTTTTAGTCAACAAAATTAACACTACTTCCGAAAAACACTGTCAATAACTTTAAAATTATATTAAAACTGTCAGAGAATATTTTAATCCGATCTCTTTGTGTCTTGAGTTTCTCAGCTTTTCTGAGAAACTGTCAAATTACAAACAATATGCTTTTCGTTAAGTCGCATATGCTCCTGCCTGTAATGTGTGGAGGACACAGGTCAAGAGGTCCAACATGGGACAAGTTTGGCCCATGTCAGTTTGTAACACAAACTGGTCTTTCTTCCCATGTCTGGTAATAATTAAGATAGGAAAAGGCGGGCTTTCTAAGTCCCTCCTTTGCTCTCTACAGACCCATGTTTAACTTAGAGTCTTCAGAGTTTGCTTGGTAGCTTACATGAAAGTGTGATATACTTTGTGATCTCTCCGGCCGTATTATACTCTCAATAAATATCAGTGTTTGACTAAAGCCGCTCCTGCTTCCATCCTTTCCTGAGCCTTGGCTCTGCATTGCTGCACAGAAGTTTCCTTCACAAAAACTATTTATTTTGCTCTAATATTTCGTTGTGCATTGACGAGTGAAGGAATGGAGTATACACATATTTAAAAAACACGAGTCAACAGCAAGAGTGGTTGAGGAACGTGACTGAGCTGTGAGCTGAGTTATGAGACAGGGAATTGAATAAAATAAGTAAAAGCCACATGTTGACCCTAATACATGCAGACAAACCAATGACTAAAACATCATGAGGCTGTGCTTTCTAAAATCTGTCCGGGCTCCCCTCTCATCACCACTGCATGACTCCAATGCAACAGAGAGCCCATGTTACCAGGCTGATGCATAATCAATAGGACAAGCACTCTCCAAATAGGGTTTTAACTTTTATTGAGCTCGCTAGAGAATGTGGGCCCCGCTCTGCGTACCGGCGCTGCTCGGCTCCCTCAGACTTAACTGCATTTTGTCTCAGTTCCAGGAAGCTTTGAGTGCTGACCTCTGCATGCCATGATGAAAACGGTCGGTAAGAGAGTGTAGCGGAGCCCAATCGATACATGACAGAATAAAAAGGACACTTATTACAATTAACTGTGAAAAATGTCTTCCTTTCATTTAATAAAAGGCTTATTGCTAATCTTCTGCATTGCAGCTCCATATTTCTCAATTGTGACAGAGGCTAGGGAGTTGGATGAGAAGATCTATACCACTCTAACATCTGTATCGTAACAATGGAGATCTAGCTGAAATTAGTTTAGCGAACAAGACACACACTGAAAAATACAGAGGAAACTTCCTGGAGTTTCTGTTCGCAAACCAAACTGTGTCCCTGTTTGTTCCCCTGTGTGTGTGTGGAGAGGGTGTGGTTTCCCTTGCAGGCAGCAGCCTGATTGCTCTCACCTGGCCGTCCGACTCAGCTGTCCCTCATCATCTAACAGGACACAGCTTATCTACTCCAGTCTCCCAGCAACTCACCGCCAGATTGTTTTCTACACCAGTGGTATTACATCCTCCTGGCTGCCCATTCAGTTATCCTGTCTGCGTGTTATTCTGTTATCATGTCTGCGTGTTAGTCAGTTATCCTGTCTGTGTGTTATTCAGTTATCCTGTCTGTGTGTCATTCAAACAATGTCTCAAAAAACACATTGGATACAAATAAGAGCATGAAATCCTTGGTTTAACACAAAATAAAATTGGTAAATAACCCAAATCAAAGGCTTTCATTAACAGCTTTTTTAGTTTTCAGGCCACAAAACAACATGACCAGGAATATAACCTATATGCTTTGCTTTCACTTAACAGCATAATCTCTGTCAACCCGTATGTTGAACATAGGTGCAGTATAAAACATTAAGGCGAGACACGGCAGGCAAAAACATCGTTTTTCAAGTACTGGTCAATTTTGAGATTTTGTGCTATTTTGATTCCATAACATGTTTTCTTTCAGGCTTTTGGAAGGAAAACGTACAAAATACACATTTAAGTGTTTATTTTACTATAGTTTGTCTATTTGCGTCTGTAGATTTCTCCTAAATTCACCAAAAGTTAGCTTTCTAACGTAACATAAAGTACCGCGACCGCTGTGTGCACCATGTCAACAGAGATATCGTTGGAAAGCTCCGTCTCTCCTGCACAATCTCATCGGATCCAAATATGGTAATTTCCTTTGTATCAGCAACCAATCGTGAAAGCACAAAGGGGTCTTAAACCAAGAAACGAAATCTCATTGGCTGGTGTCAATTTCTGACAACGTGATTCGTTCAGATGCGTCACGTGGTGTGCTAAAACACTTCCTGTTTAGCTTTCCGCTAGAAATTGAAATCTCAAAATCGCAAAAGAACGGCGAAAAAAACGTTCACAGAGAAGACGACAACAATTGTCTCTTGCACGAAGCAAGGTTATACAAAAAACAAATGACCCCGAACATGAAACACCTTCACGGAGTGCGTCGATGCGCAAGCTGTCATCCAGCGAACAGGAGGGTTTAGCTAGCGCCTCACTGCAATCTTTAAAGGTCGTTTTCTCAAAATGAGTTTTTTCTCCTACTCTGAGTTCGAAATTTCAACTTCAGAAGCATGTAGAGACACCAAACTTTCCAGTTATATTCCTATCAATATTATGAAGGCTTTTACAGAAGGGTTTGTTCATATATAATTCATAGCCTGAATTATACAACATTGTATACCTAAAAACATGGCGAAAATGGATATTTTAGGGCTGTTGACAGTATTTTCTGATTTATTGAGTGATAAAAAGAGATATCCAATATCCCTTCTGTAAAAGCCTTAGATACTAATATGACTACAAAATGAAACAAGAATTTGGAACCTGGCTTTATCCAAAGTTCAGATTTCGATTCCTGAAATGTGTTAAAATATGTGCATATTTAATGAGATAATGGCTAATTTGCATATTTAAACATGCTATTTCAGAAAACTTGTAATACAAAAGACAATTGCCTTATTGTAAGACATTAACTGGAGAAATTTCTAGCTGATACCTTTAAGTTAAAAAAATTACCCTATTCACCTGGGGTGTCTCGCCTTAAGTCATCAGGATAACCACAACATAATACACAACTGATGGTTTCACTGTGACTGTGACTGCCTCTTTCGAGCAATTCCGCGATTGCGAACAAAGTCTCTTACATTTTGGACTGTTCGTTCATCAAGCACTTTGCCTTCAACCAGCTTGCAGTGCTGGCACTCGGATTTGGTTGCCAGATTTCCTTTGGCAATATGACACTTAAAATGCCGCATTACTGCGGCAACCTCATCCTTGGCCCAGTTTCTTAATTGTTCTTCTGGCATTTTCATGATCCTTTCCTGAAAGATATACAAGTAAAACAAACATCGAATCAAATGTGAAATGTACTCGGCAGTCATATTTTAGTTGGAAATAACTGTAAACTAGGTCTTAACACTCTTGGCTTCTCTCAGTCAGCTTCATGAGGTCGTCACCTGGAATGGTTTTCAATAAACCTGTTAAGCCCCACGGACCTGCCGAAGGGGCCGAAACCACAACATCTGCAAGCAACAGTGTCTGAGGGCTTCTTAAGATTTACTAAACTATGAATGTTTCATATCCATGTAACGGGAAGAAACCCAGGGTATATGCAAGAATCCTGAAGTCAAATGTAATACCTTTGTTGAAGACCGCATCGCCACTTTTAACCGGTTACCTTGGCGACACACTTTACCTCACATTGACTATATACAGTATTGATTGTCCTTCTTCGTTATCTTCCAACCATTTGGACGCAGACTTGCATTTCTCCATAACGATGTTGCTTAGCAACCGGCGTAAACGGAGCTTCGCGCTATCAAGCAGTGAGCGTGCGATGTCCTGTTCAGATGACGTCAAACCCAACGGGATGCCATCAATAAACTACACCGAATCACACTACACACCTACGCCATGATTACATTCAGGCAGACTGTAGAATACAACCTCTTTGGACAATTTATATACTTACTGAAAACAAGCTACAACATTTAATATCTTGGAAAATGCTGTTTAGTACTTTTTAGTAGCCTTAATATTCGCTAAATTGATTATCAACTTTTAAGACCTTGCGGACCCCCTGGAACAATTTTTAGCAAAAAAAAACAATACGGCACGCCATCGACCCTCACCTGAGGGAGAACCAGAATGGCTTTCGAGAGGGGAGAACCACCGTAGCCCAGATCTTGGCACTAAGGAGAATGATCGAGGAGATGAAAAAGGATAATCTGACTGCTGTACTGTGCTTTATCGACTTCAAAAAGGCATTTGACTCGATCAACAGAAGCCCAATGGTGAAGATCCTTGAGGCCTACGTAGGCCTGTCGCGATAATCGATAAATGTACTTATCGTACAATAAATAAAAATGGACTCGATAACTTTTCTGAGCTCGATAAATTGCCGTTTACATAAGGATGTGACCAGCATTTTAACTAGGAGCGCTGTGAGGGGCGGGGCTGACACACAGCCAGGTCAGTGGCAGTATTTTAGATTCAAGCCAAATCAACGAGGCCATGCAACCTACGGATTTGAAGGAGCCGGTTGTGTCGCATTTGTTTAAAAAAGGTAGCGACAAAAGCAGGAAATACCACGCATTTTAAACTGCACCTAAAACACAACCACCCCATTCCGTTTTCCAGCTGGCAGCAAACACGGCAGCTGGAGATGGAGAGCCCCCACCTTCCCGACAGTTTACAATCACAGATGCATTTGCCCGACAATGCAAACATGTCTACTTGAGCAGGTCTCCCTTGAACAAGAGATCAATGATCTCAAGGGACACACCTGGATAGATAAATAAAGGCTTGAAATGAATGTTGGTGTTCCTTGCTCGAAAACTTTGAAATACAGATTTGGATATGGCCTGTTGAGGCATCTGGGTCTTTGTATGGACAGTGGACTGTACACTTGACTGTTGTTTAAAAGAGGTTTTTTTTTGCTTGTGAGACAATGTGTGCTCATATTTATGAAGGCTGAAAAACAGGCTTGGGGCTTAACATTACATTACATTACATTTAGCTGACGCTTTTATCCAAAGCACAATAACTACATTCCACCAGGAAGACACAACCCTGAAGAAAACAGAATCATAAAGTACATCAGGTTTCATAGAGCCAAACATTTCAAGTGCTACTCAACTGGCTAACAGGTTAAGAGTCTCTTTGCTTCCATATCCACGAGTCATTTCCTTAAAAAACAATGAGACTGCAAACACATTTATCCAAACACAAATGTTTTTAGACAACCAAATCGGATCCGACCACATGATGTTTGTTTCCAACATCACATTTGAAAAGCAAATGGGATCGGCCTGCTGTCTCTCGCCTTGTCTTTTTCCTCTCCTCTGTCTTTCTGTGTCTCCTCTCCAGCTGAGCAGCCTCCCGCAGGTCACAGGATTCTAAAGTGACCCGACTGCGGGATGTGCAGCCGGCTGGCTTGAATACGACATCTTGGCTTCTGCTGTTGGGTCTTAGATTATTAAAGAGAGCTTATGGATCTGTCCATCTGGCTCATTTAAAATATCTGATTACTGGGTATTGTTCCTCAGCCGGGCTGAAACCTCAGCTTGCCCCTAACAGAACCTCTTTACCAAATAAATAAGTCCTGTCCGTTAATGGAGCCGGGAGTTAATTAACGCATTAATGAAAAGGACAGGTTTGTTCTTACTGGACCAAAACCTTTTACATCAAGTAGCGACGAGCAACAATGGATGCTTCCGAGGTTTAAATAGACCTTTACCTTAAATTGCTGAGTCCTAATCACCTTAATAAGGTCACTTGTAGAGCCAAATGGGTAGAATGGAGCCAACTGCATTTGGAAAAATCTATGCGCTTATAGTTATAAATTACATTGGTACCAGTGGAACATTACTACTGCTAAAATCCAACTTACATTACATTGCATTTAGCTGACGCTTTTATCCAAAGCGACTTACAATAAGTACATTCGACCAGGAAGACACAACCCTGAAGAAAACAGAATCATAAAGTACATCAGGTTTCATAGAGCCAAAGCATTTCAAGTGCTACTCAGCTGGCTATAGATAAGCCAGTCCTTTTATTTAAGCAATCATACACGAGAGGCCGTTCTTGAACGTCATTATTGGTACGACAGTACTGCGGCAGGACCGAGGCGCTTGCGCCGAGGTCCGTACGCCTGTACTGGAGTACGGCCTCAAGTGTATGATATGATTCTATAACACAAACTATCATTGTAATCAACAATATCGTAAAATAATGTCATAATGGGCTAATTTGCTCCCAAACCTACGCTTTCTGCTTGAGTTAATCTCCGTCAGAAAGTAGTTCCTGAAAGTAGTTCCCATGGTAACGATAGCCGATCGAACACTCCTGCTACCCCGCTTACAGTTATTGATATAATTATAGTAAATAATATATTATTAACCAATTTATTGAAAACAATTTATTGAAAACAATTCTTGAATGAGGCTATTTAAATATGTGAGTAATCACTGTGTGGGATTAGCGGAACAAATCAAATCAGGCTCCATGGTGCTGAAACATTTTGGGTTCAGAATGAAGGTGGATGTTCATGCTGCCATTAAAAGTGCACTTCTTGAAACAGCTCTCCATGAACTCCATGCCAGACTTTCTGCAGGTGGTGCTGTGGTGTTCACGGGTAGGACTACGTTAGAGGAAGAGCTTTCCTCCAGTGGCCGTTTCATGGCGTGTCCCGGACCGGCAAAAAGCGCGTTGCTCCACATCGTTCTGTTGTCTAGAGATGGAGCCCAGTAGCTGCGAAGCGATAACTCGTGTTTATGTCCGCTAACGGACATGATTTCTCTGGCCTCCAACCCTGCCTCCGCCAGCCGCTGTAGGCAGGTGCTTCTGACATTTTGTAGCTACCGATTTCCAACGAGAGACAATGTATAACCGTGTAACGGCTGTGTGTCGCTAAACGTCGCTATGGAAACCACACTATGTAGGCTCATGGAAGTAGTTTCGGTAGGCTAGTGGCGTGTGTAGGCCCCTGGATACTTTGTGATTAGGCACGTTCTATTTGATCGTTGTTTGATCGTGGAATCAAACACGCCTATTGACCAATCAGAGAGCTTGCTCAAACCTATGTGTTATAGATTAGTATATAAGTGCCTTGTTAGTAGTTCTATTGCTCGAAGTGGAGTCGAAAGAGATGAGTTTTCAGTCTGGAAGGTGTGTAAGCTATCTGCTGTCCTGATGTCAATGGGGAGCTCATTCCACCATCTTGGAGCCAGGATAGCAAACCCACGTGTTTCTGCTGATGGGAACTTGGGTCCCCCTCGCAGCGAGGGTGCAGCGAGTCGTTTGGCTGATGCAGAGCGGAGTGCACGCGCTGGGGTGTACGGTTTAACCATGTCCTGGATGTAGGAAGGGCCAGATCCATTCGCAGCATGGTACGCAAGTACCAGTGTCTTGAAGTGGATTCTAGCAGTTACCGGGAGCCAGTGGAGGGAGCGGAGGAGCGGAGTGGGGGGGGAACATTTAGGAAGGTTGAAGACCAGACGAGCCGCTGCATTCTGGATGAGCTGCAGAGGTCGGATGGCACATGCAGGTAGACCAGCCAGGAGGCAGTTGCAGTAGTCTAGGTGTGAGGTGACGAGAGCCTGGACCAGAACCTGCATGGCTTTCTGGGTCAGCTGGGGACGAATCTTCCTGATGTTGTACAGCGTATATCTGCAGCAACGGAATTTGACATGATTAATATAAACTTTTAAACATTGAATTACAGTTTTTGGAGTAAACATTATTATACTGTATAATTGTTGATCTTGTTCTGATATTCTTTTATGCTCCTTGTGCAAAGCAAATTCCTCTAAGGCCAATAACGTTTTAATCCAATCATTATTTTTTGGCTAACAGACATGAAGCCAGATTGTAGTTTATAACAGCTTTAGTCTAACTTTGATGGTTTATTTATACTCGGCAAAGTAGCTGCTTGGATCTGGGAACATGGCCACATCACTACAATAAGGTCAGATGTGCAGGTTTGGTAAGTGTGACATGTAAAAGGTGACAAGACAGTGGGTCGGTAAACTATGGTAGATGTTTGCAATAATTGTACCGTTCACCATTCTCTACAAATGGGTTTTAGAGAAGCTAACCGTTTGTTCATCAAAGAGTTGGAGGTAACCAAACAAGTCACATGTATCCTCTGGGGACTATGAATGGTTGAGCAAAATTACATGGCAGTCCATCAAAACGTTGCCAAGGTATTTTGGTTTGGATCAATTGTTGGACATTGACCTTCTTTTTATTACATTTGAGCACAAAACAGTGAATGAATGAAATCACGAAGCACCAACACCTGTCAATGTTCAGGTTTGAGGATGCCCTAGGTTACGGTATTTTAGGTTCTAGTTGTAAAAGGCTTAGCTCTATAACAGTTTAACTTATACGCCAATCTAAGTCAGTCACTCATAGGGTCAACCACGTTGGTCCATACTGTATTATCAAAAGCTATGGTATGTACTGTATAGCCATGTTTTTATGGTGCCAAGAGGATGAATCCTAATGACTTTGGTCTTTCTTCTAGGTTCATTATGTTTCTAATTTGAATCATTTCTAAATAATTGCAAATATAATTCACATTAGCCTCTGGTGTGCTCTGTATTTAGTGCGAACAAGTGAATATGTTAGCATGCTTACATTTGAACCTCCTTATGTGAACAGGGTCACGTCAGTGCATGCCTATACTGTGCTCAACGTCTTCAAAGGACATTTGAACTATTATCCCATGTAACCTGAGCAATGACTTTGCATATTTGACATCGTATTATTCAGTAAAAGCCTGTATTTAGGCACGTCTGCCACTTTTATTTCTTAAATTCCAAGTGTTCCCCTTATCCTAGTACAGCTTTCAGAGCCAAAAGCATGTAGCAGCAAGGATTCGAACATGAGCTAATCTCCACTACAAGATATGCAGTAACAATAGGCTGCAGGAGCTACTAAGAAAGCCCTTAGGGTCGACTTTTCAAACACTATTATAAAAACCCCATGCCTAACCCAGATCCCCTTTGATTACTAAAAAAACAACTTCCTCCATGTCTATACCATTTGGAAAAGTAATGAGCTCGTATGATATGAAGGTCTGACTTCTCCATGCAGCCCAGGATTGATTCTTATCAAGAGCCTCACCGTCTGTTTCCTTCTAGCTGTCAATCATCCTCACTCTTACACACATACTTATACAGCAGCTAGATATCACTCACAAAGCCCACAAATACATATATGTGTATGCACTGAACACTGCTGTGTGTGTGTGTGTGTGTGTGTGTGTGTGTGTGTGTGTGTGTGTGTGTGTGTGTGTGTGTGTGTGTGTGTGTGTGTGGTGTGTGTGTGTGTGTGTGTGTGTGTGTGTGTGTGTGTGTGTGTGTGTGTGTGTGTGTGTGTGTGTGTGTGTGTGTGTGTGTGTGTGTGTGTGTGTGTGTGTGTGTGTGTGTGTGTGTGAGCATAAATGTGTACTTTGAACCAATTCCTGATGGCTATCAGGGCTCGACAGTAACGGTTGCCAGGTTGCCATAGGCAACCATTCAGAAAATGTCAACCGCTTCTTGGCCTTTAGTTGCCATCTGTGGCAACCAGTTTTTAACATAAAGAAATAAGGACAGTAAACAGCTAAATGTGCACCCCAAAAGAGATACATGTTAATTTAATTTAAATGTCAAGAGAACCCACATTTGAAAGGGAGACAACGGATGACCAAGAAACTATTGACTTGCTCAATTCATTTGTGAGTGATCTGTGAAGAACAACAGCTGCACTACTGGTGTTTAGTATACCAGCCTGGCAACCACTTTTAAAAGTGAGCGTTGAGCCCTGGCTATCTACCAGTGCCAATCTTCTGTATAGCAGCACAAGAATGAACAGAAATATATTACTGATAGAAGGTGAGTAGATACCACATATTGCCCTGCACAGGAAATGGATTCCCCACAAGTCCCAATAGGTCCACTGAACTGCAGGTGCCCTCAGAAAATATGAAAGGCTTAAATATGGATCACCTCATTGCAGTCTCTGTAGTAATAAAGTAGAACCGTGTTTGCCCATGGCTGATAGAAATTCAAAAGGAATGATGAAGAAGGATATTCCTCTGCTGGAGAAACACATATTGGTAGCCATGATTGAAGTTGACACGCCATGAAAAGGACCGTTTGCGGCCGATGGAGTTCACATATGTGCCCCCCCCCTCTAGGTTTCCTGATAGGAACTGTAGCCATTCCTCCTGATCCAACCTCCATTTGATACATCTAAATTAATAAAACAAGTTGATGGTGATTGGCGGAGTAACCAGTCAATAGCTCACACAGGGATGTTGCCAGAAATGAGTCCAAAAACAAGAAAAATACCTTTTACTACTTCTGGTTGATCGAATCGAAGTCAATTATGTGTTAAAATAAAGTTAGTGGTTATCACAAGCAGACATGTTCACATTTTGTTCTACAACATAACACATTTCAGTAAATGTCCAAACTATGCGTCAAAGATTCTGGCTAACCAGTGACTTAAACACGGCTAAACGTCGTCACGGCTAATATTAGCTGCCTTTAGCTTAGCGGGGATGATCCGTGACGTAGTTTGTTTATAACGTTAGCTTTTGAAATTGAGAACATTGTAGAGAATAGTTATCTTTGATTGTTTCAAGAGCAAATGTGTTTATTGTATTGAATAAACAGACATTTCTTATAAAGCAATCTCCTGTGTTGATAAGATGATCAAACACACGTAAATATCCCTTTAAGGTACATTTAGAATAGATAAATACGTGCAACTAATTAGCCATTAATCGCGATTATATATTTGAATCGATTGACAGCCATAGCAAAAGCAGAAGCTAATATCTAAGTCAAGACAGAATTATTTTACAGTATGTTTATAGAAAAGCAAATAATGTACATTCAGCATTCACTTTCATACAGAACTGAATACTTTGTTCTTTAGAAATAAACAGTAGAGCAGAGTTGAGCTGTTCTACTGGATGTAGTGTTTGCTTATATTATTCAGTGAATGGAACACTCTTAGTTTTATACACTGTTAAATCTCTGTAGCTCTATGGTACAAGCTTCACTGAAATAGACAACTACATTGTTAGAGTGTAAGCTGAAGCCATTAGTGCTTGCAGCCTCAGTGATTAACCACCGGGTAAATCTTCACCCGCCAGCGCAGATTCAGACCACATGAAGCTGAGGTTTCTCTTTAATGACTATAACATGAATCCATTGAAACGACAACTGAACCGTGTGATGAGAAGAACACAAACCTATATAACGCAGCAGCTGCAGGTCTTCTACTATCCTCAGTCCAACATCTCTTCTAATTTGAGTGGAAACAAGTTAATAAGTCCTCCATTTGAATTATTACCGCAGGGGCCTCATTTATAAACGTGCATACGCTCAAAAGATGGCGTACCCCAGTTTCTAAGCAATCTTTGAGATTTATAAAAAACAAACTCGACGGGAAAATGTGCGGCCCTCCACGCACACTCTGACCCATCCGTACGCGGTACGCACAAACACGGGAGAGACGAGAAACTGCGACACAGAAGAAAGAATGGAGAGAAATATGTGGAAATAATACCATCAATAAAATGGGATTCCCCGATCATTTCTTACAGTTTCTTATCAAGGGGGGGGGGGGGGGGGGGGTCTCCTGTCCCCGGTGCAAACACACTGCCTGAGGAAGGCTATGTGTGTTTTGTCTTTAACCTTTTTCGGACCACTTATTTATTTATGTTGGTGACGATCCGACCTCCATGCTGCTACTCTGGTTCAAACTGCATCCACCAAACAATATGATTGATCTCCACCTCCCCAAAAGAACCCAAATCTGACACGGTGTGAGATGTCTTTGTTAGCTGTTCTGTCTTCATGCAGTCAGTCAAAATGAACGGGCCGTGGACGGGGACTTGAAAAGTACTGTTTACTAAATCAAGAGGGAAGCAGGGTAATCTTTCTCATTGATGTCGATACAATCTTAATGTGAGATTGTCATCCATGTTTTGAAGACAGATATACAGTACGAGTAAAACATGTGGAATTATTCTCTACATTGTAGATTAATACTGAAGACACAAAACACTATAAAAGAACACATATGGAATCATCTAGTAAAAATCCAGAATATGATTGATATTCTTCAAAGTCGCCCCTTTTGCCTTGATGACAGCTTTGCACACTCTTGGCTTCTCTCAGCTTCATGAGGTCGTCACCTGGAATGGTTTTCCAAACGTCTTGAAGGATTTTCCAGAGGTGCTGAGGTGGTTGCTTTTCCTTCACTCTGCGGTTCAACTGATCCCAAACCATCTCAGTTGGGTTGAGGTCAGTGATTTTGGAGGCCAGGTCATCTGACGCATCACTTCTCTTCTTAGTCAAATAGCCTGGAGGTGTGTTTGAAGACATTGTGTGTTGAAAAACGAATTATGGTCCCAGTAAGCACAAACCAGATGGGATGGGATGGCGCTGTGGTAGCCATGCTTCACTGTCACAAACGAGCTGAGGACCAAAATGCAGAACATGGGAAACCAGAGATAGTCGGTAACCAGCTTTATTGGAGGCAATAGGCTGGTAGGAGACAAAACGGCAGATAGTAGGCAAAGGGCTGGTCGGGGACAGGCGAGGGTTCCAGGAGACAGCAGGACGGGAGTCGCAGGTACAGAACGGGTCAGGGAGCAGGCGAGGCAGGCTGGTCAGGGAGCAGGCAGGGTCGAAACCGGGAGAGCAATCTGAAGAGTAATGCGGGAAAGACTGGCATGCTGCAAAGTACGATCTGGCACTGAGGTGAAAGTGAAGTGGGCCTAAATACTAATGGAGCTGATGGGTGTAACAGAGTGAGAGAGAGACAGGGTGTGACTACCAGGTGACTAAGGAATGTTAATACAGACAATAGGGGAGTGAGAAAGCAGACTGTGACATTCACGGTGGGAACCACACATGCAGAAACCATCCGCTCACCTTCTCTGCATCTCACAAAGACACAGAGGTTGGAACCAAAAATCTCAAATTTGGACTCATCAGACCAAAGTAGAGTTTACACTGTCTAATGTCCAATCCTTGTTTCTTGGCCCAAACCCTACCTCTGTGCAACAAAACTGATGGTCTCAAACACATGAAGAAGGCAAGTCATTCCACACATTGACTCTTGACAAGGCACACGTGTTAACCTGTTGAACCCCATCCGTGTTTTTCAGGTCTTCATTTCCAGAACAAAGGACCATAACTACACTTCTAAAAGGGGAACATTAATAATCTACCTTTGAGTTGGATGTAGACGAGTCAGAATCAATATGTTTTTTATTATAAAGAAAATTCAGATTGAATATAGTAAAAAACTGTAAATTATAGTGTCCGTCCAACAATTATTTTTTACTTATAGTGAAAACTACCCTTGAATGATGGGATGGGCCACACGGAAAGAAAGTATACTAACATATGTGCCAATATATGACAAATATATGCAGAACATATGGTGCATATGCCATATTCAGGTTCATATATTTGCATATATGTGGATTAATAGGAGATATGTCATATATAGCTCATATATTTCCACATATATGCCAAAGTCAGGTTCATATATTTGCATATATCTCCTGCATAATGCCTCATATATAGCTCATATATCTGTCTTTTTGCATATATGTCATACAGAATGCGTACATATATATAGGTATTTGTAAGGTAATGTGCATATTATTCCAAAGTTCTATATAACTACATGAATTAATCATTGTACTTATTTCCATTCAATGAGGTTTGCGGATTGAAGACAATTCAATGTATAAAGACAATATTGTTTGATTACGGTATGTTTTATTGTATGAAGCAACATTTTTAGTTTGAGCCACTGACATTAATCACATTCACTAAAAGGTAGTATTAAATGTACTGTACCAAATGAAATGCTTTCAATCCTATGTAATTTATAATACCCTTAAATGAACAGTATAAACACATTGCTCCAAGGTCATTATAGCCAACTGAAACTAACAAAATAAAATAAAAAGACAAACAGATTAGTTAACTGAAATAAACATGGCTGCATGTACAAAAACAAAAATCATGGAGAAAAAGTCCTATTTGGTATGGATAACACTTTGGGGGGATATGAAATCTAGTTTCCATTCTCTTTTTTGCAGTGTCATTTCAACCCATTAAAACCAGGAAAGCATCTTTGTCATTTTCAGCCATATTTTATGCTTTAGCTATTCAAAACTAGCAGATATGCAAGCTCATATCGCATCACTTCATGCCGCGCTATTAACTAAAATCTTTGGTTCTGGGGGTCCCTGGAACAAAATATTTTGAGATGGGGTCGGTGGCCAAATATATACAATTGTGGGGGTCCTTGACATCAACAAGTTTGAGAACCACTGATATAGAAAAACTTAGGATTTAAAGACATTTGTAGAATGGGCCTCAGATCTTAATGGGTTAAAATTGTATGATGTTTATACAATACTTTTCCCTCTGTATTATATCAAATAAAACACAAACATGTAAAATAATTGAAATTTTAAGCAAAGTCAAAACAAAACAAAAAGAAAATGCAAAAATGTTTAACTATAATAACCATACTTAGTTCTCTTAGATTTTCTTTGTCAAATAAGCACAAAGGAAATGCTTGGATTGTTAAACCCCCATGTCTGTCTATTTGAGCATTTCACTGGTTAATGAATGTGAAGACAACATCTACCTTCATCTTCTCAGTTTTAATGAACAAACGGCTTTTATCTGTGAGCCTGAATAGCAGCTAAATGTCCCAGCAGTTTTCCCACAGGGATGAAATAGTACTGCCCTATTGCATAACATGTATCCCCCTGCCCTAGATCACAGACAATGAACGTCTTCACAGAGGAAATACTTTCCTCACGATCATGGAGCATGACAGTATATGAATTTCTACGGAAAGCACGTGTGTAGTTTTGTGAATGAATAATTTCACTGTTCACAACAACTCTGTTAAAATACCTTACAGGGACTCTACGTGCAACATGACAGAGGTACTTATTTTTGGCCCACCTAGAGAGGTAACACCATGAGAGCGATTCACTTCTTGCATTTTCTCATCTGAAAAGGACTCGAAGAGAGCCAAGCACTCATCAGAAGCTCCCTCCATGGCTTTTTTGGCAAATGATGGCAATGCCATCTGAAGCCAAACAGTTTTTATTATTTGCTGAGAAACACTCTGACTGCTCTTTATCATGTCTAAAATGACCCCATTGTATGACTCAAATGCAGACTGTGCCCAGAGGGGACCCCAGTTCCTCACAGTATTGGGCAGATGAAGGCACAAGTGTGCATTGGAAGTTCCATTACTGGTCCCATAAAGGAGCTCCATTTCTTTGACAAACTCAATTAGCAACTTCTCAGATTCAGATAAATGCAGTGCTGTTATATCTCCACTAAGCAGAAGAGAGACCCCCTTAACCAACTTGAACCAGTGCTTAAGGTATTTCTCAGGTAAGACTCCCTTCAATGTTGGTACACTGTAATAAAACAACCACATGGACCACTCATGCGCTCATGCGCTTTCCAGAATGTTCTCTCTTAGTGAGCGGGGAACACGGGAAACATTACAGGGGGGTTTAATTGAAGTTAACATCTCATCTACCTGTCCTATTGAGCGTCCTAGGTACCAAGGAGATTGAAAGTTTTCCGAATTAAACCACAGTGTGGTTAGGCTTCGAGTTACACCTAGAAGCACACTGTGCATATCATCTGGAACACAGCCATCAATGATGTCAAAATAGGGGAGACAAAATAAAATACTAGGCCCTTTCACTCCATTTGTGGGCTTTCCCAAGAGAGCCTGTTCTACCAAATCCTCGGTTTGAAAGGGGTTCCTCAACTCTGCAACTTCATAGGGATATGCCCTTACACGCCCCCTGCGTTTCAACACAGTAGTCCCTTTCTGCATGGGGTGCTCACTCACACCAAGCCCTGGCAGCACATCACCCCCACTCTGATCCACCTCCACTGGCTCCCAGTCAAGCACCGTATCACCTATAAACTCCTTCTTCTGACTTACAAATCCCTCCATGCCCTCGCCCCCCAATACCTGTCTGACCTTCTCCGCTACCACACTCCATCCCGGAAGATCATCTGGACAGGATCTCCTCTCCACCCCCCGCACCAGGTTGCGGACTTTCGGTGACAGAGCCTTCAGTGTGGCATCCCCCACCCTCTGGAACTCTCTCCCCCCCGAAATCCGCAGCGCCCCAACCCTGGACAATTTCAAAAAAGCCCTCAAAACGCACCTTTTTACCAAGGTTTTCCCCACTGTATAGATAGTTTAATAGATTTATTTTTCCGCTACTTTTTTACTTTGCTGGAGTATTTCTACTTCTACTCCACTACATCTCAGAGGCGAATATTGTACTTTTACTCCACTACAATTATTTGAAAACTTTTACAAAACATACATTAACCACTTCAGGCTTATAAACGTTTTGGCCATATGAAAATAGCAGATCTACAAGCTCACAATGCGACGTATTGTGAGCTTGTAGATCTTCTATTTTCAAAAGATTTTTATATATTTGAAAACTTCCAATTTTGCAGGAGTACTTTCTACTTGGCATTTTAAATTAAAACAAAAATGGTACCAATACTTTTGTATTGGTACAATTAAGTAAATAATCGGGCTTTTACTTGTAACAGAGTATTTCTACATTGCAGTATTGATACAAGTAAGAGTACTTATTCCACCACTGGTTTCTGCCCAACAACAGAATGTAGCCGTTTGCATGGTTTGTTTGCCTCATATTCCAAAAATGTTTATGTTAGCTACTTGAACAGCCATGGGCCCCAGCCTATACTAATGCCCCTAGCTGTTCCACTTTTAAGTAACTATATTGACATTAAAAATATATACGTTTACATTACCACAGCAAGTGTCAAATAAAAAAAAAAAAAATGAAATTAATTATAATGTTCGATGTTGACGTTGGCATGCTAATGTTAGCATCGCTAGCAAACATTTTCATGAACGATTACTTACTGTTTTTTCCATCTTTTCCTCGTTGTGCGTGGAATGGCCGCTTCGTCGTCGACGAGGTATCGTTTATATCTTACAAGTTGATCCATTTTTAAACTGTCAACGGGCGAGTTGGCAACTGACTGTCTGTTTACTCTACTTTAAACCAAGACGCTCAGGCTAATGCTGCTATCATGCTACATGTTATTTCACCCAGGACCGGAACCGGATGTTTATATCCGCTCGACGTCAGCTGATCAGTTTAAGATTAGTAAATTATTAAATATTTGATAATTGTACATTATTGTTAAAACACATAATCTGAACCACAAGTTTTCACTAAATGTTTAACCTTTAATTGTTTACGTTTTTTTATATTATTAGAGAATAATAGAGACATTCGCTGCAGAATGTGACGTCATAAAAAGCGCCACTCACAACGAGCGCGCATTCATGACGTCATCCCCCTGTTTATGTGCACGCGCTGCCAGTGTTCGAGATTTTAATGAACTGAATTACTTGAATGGCGACGAAGAAACTCCTGAGGAGTTTTTGGTGGAATGGCGCCATGGACGCAAGGGAGCCAATAGACAGTGGCCGGTGTATCAAGCCAGGATCATCAAGGTTGCAAGTATGTACACGCTATCCATATTTATTTAGCTTTAGTAACTAATTAAATGAACAAAAGCCTGTAAACCAGGCAACGTTTTCAGACCAAGGATCCCTTGGCTGAGAGAGGAAGCAGGGACACCCACTACATATTGTATGCAATTGTGTTGTAAATTAAACATTTTCATAGATTTCGTAGACAGCTTCATAGACTTTGACAGCACTATCATCAGTGTATGTTCCATTAATGTGTATTTTCAGACATTTAACCACTTGAGCCATCAATATTTAGTCTTTTCCCCCCCCTCTACACCAAACCTCTGCCAAAAATAGCAGATCTGCAAGCTCACAACTTGTGAGCTATTTTGGCTAATGTTCCACTCAGAATAGAGATGCTGGGGTTCAAGTGGTTAATGGAAAAACATGATCCTATCACACAAAGATGTGGCGGCCCCCTGTAGTAACTCTGGGGACCCCCTAGGGGTCCCGGACCCCCTGTTGAAGACCCCTGCTGTAGACTATATGTTGAGCCAGCTACACTTTTCGGCGCGAGCAACCATAACAGAAAATAGCAGTACAGTGTTTGCCACTGTGTCACGTTAATGTTGATTTATCTGCACCAGAATGGGAGAAGAGTCTGAAAAGAATACTCTGTGAGATGGAGACCAATGACGAGGCTGACACCTCTAAACGGGTTACCAAGCCCAATTGGCGATACGTCGACAGTGATGAAGAGGAGGAGGGTCCTGCTAAGAAGAAGGCTCATCTGGACGAAGAGGAGAGACCTATTTCCAAGAAAAAGGTAACTGACTGCATCCATTGCGTGTTGTAAAAGTAAGTTTAGATTTAGCTGCATAACAGTAACTGTTTAAGGTAAACAATCAGTGTGTGTGTGTGTGTGTGTGTGTGTGTGTGTGTGTGTGTGTGTGTGTGTGTGTGTGTGTGTGTGTGTGTGTGTGTGTGTGTGTGTGTGTGTGTGTGTGTGTGTGTGTGTGTGTGTTGCAAGTGAGATGCAGAGGGAGCAAGACACTTCAATGTGGGAGAAGAAAAAAATGCTGCAATTCCAGACAACAATTCCGGAGTTGAGGGATGCAAACCTGGCCCTGAAAAATGAAAATGATCATTTGAAAGACCTCATAATACAGCGTTAGTATTATTGTATTGCAATATTGGTTTAATACAATGGGATAGGACTTTTCTGTTTTGTAAACGTGCTGTGAATGGACCGTGTTACAACTTGGATGCAAATAGCATCCAAGTTGCTTGCAGCTATGGTATCTGATGATTGTAATTGGTGTGATTTTATGTTTTCCCTTCTGTCCAACCCCACACCAGATATTGCTCAAATGAAGGAGGACATGGCCTCGCTTGCTGGAAGAGTAAGTTCCTCTTATTTGCATCACTTTATTTGACTTGTTACTTCATCAGAGGAGGAGATGTTTATGATGTTGGGCTGATTAGGGCAATTCAACTGCTGTTTGTATTTTTAATTGTTCAAAAAGTATAACATACTGTCTTCCTTCTCTAACAAGTGTGCAGCAACCTCTGTGGAAGTCTTAGTGGAGACATCTGCAAAACAATTGCAGGTGAGTAACATTGTTCTTGTTCTAAGGATGCATATTTGATTGTGTGACTCTGTAGGAGGCAATAGTCTACGAATGTGTGTTTGTCCAGGGCTAATCTCATCAGTGCCAAATTGTTCATTGGCAACAGGCCAAGAACCTCCGCTTTCACATGTGAATTACATCATGATGGAAATCAAATCAATGGACAAATTATTCATGTCATAGAAAGCTAACTACAAAATAACTTTCATCCCCCTTTCATTCATCGTGCTTCTCTTGTAAAAAGCCTCAACATACTGAGGCCGCCGCAGAGCCTCAGAAGAAGCAGCCTGGTGACGACGGTGGAAATAACAACAAAGTAAGTAACAAGTCAAAAATGTATCTATAAGCTCTCGAGGCGGGAGGCGGGAAAACATATAGATTGGATATTTTTGCTATTTGACATAAAACAACGTATACAGGGTTCTTTGTATTTCCCAGTTATTACCAGTGTAAAAGTTAACGTGTACATTTTGTCATGTCACTGTTTAATTTCCAGATCCATGGAGAGAGAACCGAAGCTCCAGAGAGAACCAAAGCCCCAGAGACAGTAAGTAGATGCATATTCTTAAGGTATAGGTTACATGAAAATGTTATCTGGACAGTGGTTATTTCTTTGATGGGTAACAAAACGGATGCGTTACCGTGCGTGCCCATGTGAGACCAAGTTTAGGACAGTGATTTGTTACTTTAGCATTCTTGTGCAGTAGACAACTATTTACTACTGATCTATACAAACTATGTTAGTTTGGATAATGTTAATTAATAATCAATTGTGATATTACATAACATATATTTGTGAAAGTTGTAGGCCTGCTAATACATTTATATGTGATGTATTTTTCAGATTGAAATTGTGAAGGGGTCAGGAGATGCGTGGAAGGCATCCATCCATACCACCTCTGGCACAGCAATGGTGCGAACTCTCCTCCTCGGCACATTTCCCCTTGAAACCCTGCTTCAGAGCAACCTCAACGGGAAAGAAAAAAGCTACTGTTCGAATGCTCTTTAAATCAATCCTGTCATTAATAAAGAAAGGCAGTTTACACACGTGTTTTTCTTTCTAACTGATTCACCTAAGAATGGAAAAACTGAACTATTTTCTTACTCTCTGTTTTCGCTGCTGCAATTTGTTGCGAGTAATGTTTTTTTTACAATTGTCCCACACTCTAGCCCAGTGGTTCTCAAACGTTATCATTTCAAGGATCCCCATAACTCAGTGTATGATTGGAAACCAAATGTGTATGCGTCTATTTGGAACACCCCCAAGGAACCTTGAGTGTCATTTGTCCCTGGACAACCACTCTAGCCTAAAGTGTGGGCCATTACTATGTAAACATTAGCTGCTGCAGATCAGCAGGATTACCCACTTTTCATTTGCAAGATAATAATTATGAAATATTACTTTAGGTGGCCAAAGCGAGGTGATGGGGAGCAGCTGGAAGCCCTGGACCCAGGAACAAAGGCGGCCATAATCGGTGAGTAAAAACGAATGAATTTAGAAAGGAAAATAAAAGTTAATAGAGATGCCTCAAGTTGACTACTTTAACCATCCCTGTTTCACTATTTATTAGCTATCAATGGTAGGATCAGCATCAGGTAAGTGAGGAGGACACCCATTAATGGTATCTGCACCTACTGTAGGGTGATCACTAACTTTTCAATTGCTCACTTCTTGATCACAGCTCTCTTCTAATAGAAACCATTTGCTGGGCTAGTGTGCTTCCACTGTGGTGGTCCTCTGTGTCCTATGTAGTGGTTAATAACCCCATGACACTACTTGTTCTCCTCTGCAGTGTTAAATAACCAGCATCTTCACCCTTAATCAATGACCATGCCCTTTGTACTGTGTTTGTGCCATATCATGTCTTTAATTCATGTTCTTGATTGCGATGCATATCTTATTGCTCTTCTGGTAAACAGCCTGTGCCGATGATCTCTGTTGTTTGTGTACAAGTGAAGTTCATGTGATGGCATTTTTTTTATTAAACAGTATTTTGAAAAGCCAAACTTTACCTAATTCCAACTAATAATTGTAAACGTAGCAGCTTAGACAGATTTGGTAAATGCACTGACTTTTCAGATAATTCAAAAACAATAGTAATGATATAAACAAATCACTAATAAAATAGATCATCTGTTTGAAGAAAGGCTTTGGGCTTTATCTGCCAATAAGCTCACAGGGGAGCTCGTGCACACGACACCAGGTGGTTTGGCAACACTCTGGAGTAGAATGCTTGCAGCATTTTTACACTGTCATCTCATGATGTCCTTTTCTCTGTAGAGGCAACAATGGAGAAGTGGCCACACACGACGAAGGGCCAGCTGGGCACAGCCATCAACAGCAAGCTGACAGAGCGCAGGGCTCGCCAAAAGCAGACTACATAATGGACATTAAATGTATGTTAATGACTTGTACATTTTGTGTGTTGTATTTTTTTATGTAGGTGTAAATAAACATATGCACATATGGGCTAACCTTATATGTGCATATGTTTTACATATATGTACATTTATGTGAAACCTATATGTAAAACCTATATGTGCATATACACTGCACCCATATATGTGTGTGTATATATGAATATATATGTTCAGAGACATATATGTAGGGGTCCAATTTTGGATATGTCACATATATGTTAAACATATGTGACATATATTAAAAATATATAGGTTCATATATATCCCTTCCATGTGGGGGTAGACTAAAAGCTTTAGGAATCTAAAGTACAACATATAATATGTACCCTGTATCAAGATTGATGCAAAACAAGTGAAATGTGACCTTTAGAGGTTTAGCAACAAAAAACCCACTTCTGGGGTCATTTGGGTGGATTTTCCTTTTCTCTGGTGGATTTTGCTGATTGACATCTTTCTAACCGTCAGAGCCAATGGAATCGAGGGGAAGTTCCACACACACACACAGGTTACCAAATAAGGAGTGAGAGTGACGCATAGCCAAAACCGGAGTTGCGACACACTCTGGTGGCTACCATTAGCAGCACATTTTTATTCTCCGATTGTTGCATAAAATGGAATTATGGATTATCAATAATTTGTTCAAAGTGGCAGACACATTGCTATAACCTATGGATTAACCTTCAGCCGCGTTTCTTCTCGCTTTAATGCCATTGAACACGACTTTTGATCAGAGTAACAGCTAAGGTGAGACGATCTCCGTGTCTTGCTACCTAAAGCTACGTCGTGTGTTGTCTGTCTTTGCTTCCCCTGTCACGAGTTCTGATCGCTCAGTGATGATCCTTATATTTCTATAACCTGTGGACTCTCAGTTTGTTAGATAAGCTTGTTTGTGCGGATCCAATAAGTATATCGATCAGTGTAGCTAGAGTTCTGTGCTAACGGGCGTAAGATTTTTTCACTCGTGGCTAATTCAGAGGCTCAGCGTTAGCTTTGTGGTTTAAAAAAAAAAAAAAAAAGATCAGTCAGCTGAGTTTCTTCCCGTTACATGGATATGAAACATTCATAGTTTATTAAATATTAAGAAGCCCTCAGACGCTGTTTCCTGCAGATGATGCGTTTTTCCACCCAGGGGCGGGTCGATGGGGTTCAACAGGTTAAAGAAAAGATGGCGGCCTTTCTCACTTTCTAAATTGAGGCCAGTCTCGTCAAATGGTGAGCAGATATTCTGATTTCTCAGATGTGAGCAGAATTCTAAGCTTTTATAAAAAGGTCAACGCACATAAAACGACACCAGATGCCCCATTCAGCAGGAAGTAGCGATCAGGGTGCTGTAACAGCTATAAACATTCAGTATGATTGTTTGAGTATCTTCAGAGTAAATGTGATAAAATGTGGATTTCTGAAACGTATATCCTTGGAAATAGGATACTGGTTTACCCATATCTGCAACTTATGTTATGCAGAGCTTGGTCGACGGATGTGGCGCCAAAGTTTAGCGCAGCATTTAAAAGCTGATTTTATGAGGGGGCATATAGTAGTCATATACTTTTTTTATTTCCATCCCACACCCCAATATTCCACTAGGTGATTGAAAACCCAATTTTAGGGAAAGTCATGAAGTGAGAGATTTATGGGTTTTATTGCTAGAGTTACATGTATTTGAAATTGCTAAGGGGGTAAAAGGACCCCTTTGACTGAATATAGCTAAGGGACTGAGACACTGAGAGCGAGAATAGCAGGCAGGAAACAGGACAAAGAGGCAGACAACACATCAAAGAGTGAGAGGGAGCATGAAGACAGAGAGAGACATCCTCCTATTAGAGTTTTGTTCTCAGCGGAAAGTGGGTCACAAAGGGCCGGAGGTTAAAACTGTGACAACAGCACTCTGCTTGTTTCTGTAAGACCTGTTCTCTTCCGTCTTCTTTTTAGCAGGAAACTTATTTGGTAAAACTGATTTATCTTTTTGGGGAAAGTGGGAGCAAACGACTCGGAGAGAAGGAATCGGAGTATAATAACACGAGAGAAAGGTAGAGTGCAGGCATTATGTAAATGAAATAGTTCAGTTTGAGAAATAAATAGAATGAATTATGCTTTGCCTAACCCTCGGGCAGTCTGTTACATTCCCCGTTTTCCTCTCTGGAATTATTAATAAGTATGTTTATATAACTTTCCCTTTGAGCAGGTGGAGGTCAGATAAGCCTGCTGAAGCAGATTTGCAACACCTGGTAGTTTCGCTTTTTGAAACTTTGTATTATTGCAGAAAGTAATCGTAGGCAGTAAAGAAAATAGCCCTGGGGGTAGTGCACTTTCAATTAAAAGCACATTTTCTATACAATGCTCTTTACCTGCACAATAATTGAACTGAGAGGAAGTTGGGGAGGAACACGATGTGCAACAAATCAGGGAGCGTCTTGGAAAACAACAAAGCGTTACAGAGGCTTTTTTGAGAAGCTCTTCTTTAGCTTTGAATGAAATGGTCAGGATCTAAAAGGAGAACAATCATCATTGAAAGGAATTCGAAAGCCCTGTTCGATTGGAGGGTCTGCCACATTCAGTGCTGTGCCAAACTAACAAGTAGGGAGTGGGTTATCAAGCCCTCCAACAGGAAGTCTACATCGGTCCTGACAGAACCACCTGCCCAACTATGATTGTGTGCATCACAAAGCCTGCTGTGTACAACAGTTCTGTCACAAGTTAGACACATGTATTGTTGTTTGTTTGGCTCATGTTAAAACTATCTCTTGTCTTTTCCGCCAAGCTCTCCAGTGTGTGTTATTCTCTATCCTAGATTCTTGTCCTGCCCGGTTTTGACCCCTGCCTGCCTTTATTCGGATCTCGAGTTCCTGCCTGCCCCTGTCTGGTTTTGGTTGCCTATCTGACGGATTTCCTGGTTCTGACCCTGCCTGTCCCTGACCTGAATAAACTGAACATTGCTAAAAAACTGGTTGTATCTGAGTCGTGCTATTGGGTTCTGATCTGTACCTGTGATCGTGACAAGTTCCATGACACAAAATAAGGATGATATTTAATATTGTCACACAGATCTAAAAATGTCAAGGTTACAGTACATCAGATTTCAGTTTTACTTAGGATCCCGGGTTGAGTCTAGAAAACGGTCGATGTAAGCATTATTTACGGTGACTGTTGCAAAAACCAAGCAGCTCATAAACATCACATACAAAACTAAAAGAGGTTTAATAAAAATAAGAAGTTGTGTTATAATTATTCAAATGTGTTTTTCCTTTGTAGATGCTGATTCTAATGCCCCTTTTCTACCAAACCGGTTCCGGTTCAAGAACCGTTCTTGTGCTTTTCTGGTTCTTCTCTCTAGCACCACTTGTGTTTCCACCGGTCAGAGCCCGACTGGTGCTGCATCATGACATCACCATTTACGTTACTGATTTTCTCCCCAACGCGCTCACAACAACAACAACGAGGGACTGCGCCTGGTTGATGATCGTGTTGCTTTTAATCATACAAAGCCAGATTAATTTAAAGAACTACTTCTCCAATCTTATACTTTTCTCCAGAGTGCCGTGGTTCATTGTTTATTAATGTGGTTCAGCGGCATTTAACTCACGGCAGAGTTTAGTCTCCCGTTAACTCACGGCAGCGTCCGGTGTAAAGTATTCCCTGTCTGACTGTCACACAAGCAGCTGATACATAATGTGAGGATGGCAGATGAAGAGAGTGATGGAGCAACCTTACCCTTCTGACCCTATATTCCTAAAAGCTGCTCTGCTGGATCCCTCATTTGGCACCATGTGATTGACCCATGAATAGAATAGAACAGTTTAATGTCATTATCAGTGTTGTGCTAGTTACTGAAAACCACTAACTAGTTACCATTACTAGTTACTTCATTTCAAAAGTAACTCAGTTACTTTACTGATTACTTACACCAAAAAGTAATGCGTTACTGTGAAAAGCGTTTTAGTTACTTAAGAAAAGGGCTCCCAATAATGCCCTTATAGCCTTCATTTCAGTTTGTTATTGCATTGGAGAATAATACAATCTGTTGATCAACTTGACATGCATTATATGCAATCTGGATTGCATCGATATTAGCTGGCTCCATTTTTGTATATTCTTTCTCCAGGTAGTTGGAAAAGGTTTTCCGTCCCATATGCCGTGTGCCGCCCGGACATGGTATCATGCTAACTAGCTCCCTGAAAGCGGGTGACTCCACTGTAGCAATAGCCTGCATGTGTTCTACAACATACCGTGCAATGGCTTTATCGACTTTCCCCTGGCTAGCAGTCCCTTTGTTTAAAATCCAGTCGCTGTTGCTCAGGTGGAGGTGGAGTGGCGTTGGATGAGTCTGGGTCTGTGCCGGTCTTAGTTACTAGCTTCGTCCCAGCATGTTGTTTTTGCAGATGTTTTAAGAGATTTGAATTACTGGTTTGGGCAGTAGATAGACTCTTTGACCCGCCAGGACACAACTTACATTTAACACAAACTTTCTTACGCGTTAGAGTACTAGTTACTGCCAAAAATAACGGCGTTACAGTAACGTGTTAGTCCCAACACTGGTCATTATTATTATGTACAATGAGATAAATGCTTCTCCCTTTCAAGGGTGCCATCAAAACAAAAACAAAACATCACAACATAAGACAACAAAATACACGCAGCATACATACTTAGGAAAAAGGGATAAAGGAATATAAGGGATAATATCATTTTTTAATAGAATAGACGTTTTGGTCACTGAAAACATCAAGGAGGCTGTGTCTATGATGATACAAAGTATGTTATATTTTTATGCGTAACAACGGACATTAAAACGTCGGAGAGCCGACCCGCAGGGAGGAGCCAGCAGAGGATATATAAACAGCGGGACCTGAGGGGTTCGGCCTCTTTTCTCCGCTAGCGAGAGCCAGAGACACAGCTGCTTTTCTGTCGAACAATATTCTGTTTGTAACATAACCGCGCCTTTATTTTTAATTAAAGTACCAATTTGAAACCATCTCAGAGACTCCATTTAGTCTCCTTTTAAGCTTCTCTCCTGGACGCGAGAATAACCAACACAGATAACAGCAGCAAAATCGTTACCAGCTTGCTGCTTGTGAAGTTCCACCTGGTTTGGTTCAGGAATATTCACACTAGCTAGTATTTTTGCCACAAAGTCAAAGAGACATCCATGTTCCATAAACGTCAGGCATGCTTGAAAACTGTTATACTTGAATAGTTTGAATACGTTTCCATTTTCCTTTCACTGTACTTGAAACAGCAAACCTTTCACGGGAACTACTACACCAAGCAGTACCTGGGCCCCAACGACCTGCAGAAGGCCCCCACGCAGCACGAGCTCCACCCCCCCAAAGCCACTAGCAGTTCCCACCGCCAGGACCACGACAGAGAGGAGTAGGGCGACCGCCAGCTCAAACAAGAGATATACTTTAGTTCAATAAAGCACCTTATGGCTTGATGTAATGTTTAGTTATGTGAGTGTTTAATGACATACTTGAATAGTTTGAATAACCTTTCATGGTTTGATGTAATGTTTAGTTATGCGAGTGTTTAGTGACATACTTGAATAGTTTGAATAACCTTTCATGGTTTGATGTAGCCTAATGTTTAGTATGACAGTAATGTTTACATTTTTGGATATATATTTTAATTAATTTTTATATATTAGTTTTTATTGCATACACTATTCCGTTGTGAAAATAAGCTTTAACTTTAATGTTGGAAATAAAACTCAACTTTTCATAACCACTGTCTTTTAACTGATTTAAATGCAGAAACTGGGCTTATTCATCACAGTGACTTGGGACTTGCTTGATACTTGAAGGTCAAGACTTGAGACTTGCACATGTAGGACTTACTCCCACTTCTGGTGTGTAGCCCCTGAACACATAATGACCCCCCCTCTGTCACTTTTGAGGCATACTCCTCAAAAAGGGTAACCCTTGTCAGACTGTTGCCATCTGACACAATGGCCACCTTGTTATGTTTCACGGTGGCCGCCTTTACTGTGTCGCCAAAATCCCAAGCCACCACTTTTGGCTGGTCCTGCAGTCTGATGACATTCAAAGTTTTCAAAATGTCCGTGGAGCACCGGACATGTTCTGTTAAGTTTACATTATCGGAAACATTGCTTAGAAATTGGTGCACACCATATTTGAGTGTACGCCACGTTTGTAAATGAGGCCCAATATCTCTTTTATCTGCCTGTCTTTTGCTTGTGTCTATCGTTCCCCTTTTTGCTTAGATGTTTTTTGGGGATGTGGTTTAACTCTGCCAGTCAGTGCACTATGCCCCTGTTGGAAAGGGACTCATTCAGTGCTACAATTGGCCCTCTCTTGTTGGTTTAAAGTCGCTTTCAATTCTCTGGCTCAGAGCCCCACCACGATCCTTCCCGGGAACCCACCCAAACGCTCTTTGTGAACTACCATAGCTGCAGATGTCCTCCTGTCCCTGAGCGTTAGAGAGAAGATTGCATTTGTGTCGAGTGGGATGTTCCGTCTGAGGCCCAATTCATGAAATACATCTCCGTTGACCGTTGATTGTCAGTGTGTTTACTGTAAGGCCAATTGTGCTCGCGCTCCAGTGATTCCGGTAATAAGCAAGAATGTGTCCCATTATGTTGCCTCTCTCAGACTGTAGATTCTCTAAAGCCTCGCCGCAGTTTCATAATCACAATGACAGATGATTGGGAGCTTTGTATGGCGTTATGTTTGTGCCACTATCCTGAGCACGCAAGGACACATTTTGAGCATAGAACATGTTATTGAGCGTGCAATTGAACATTTTTGAGCACAGAAAAATATATTTTGCAAGCACAATTGACGCTAAGCCCTCTCACAAACTCTTACTCCGTGCGCAAGCAGACCGCTGCCCGTGTTGTTATTACACATCCATGGTTGACATTTACAGGACATGACAGAATCGAATGAAGAGAATAGTACGCCACAGCGTCAGGTGAGTTATACATTTCTAGTTTTGCGATATCACGTTATTGTTTGCAACGAAACCTTTTATCCGATCGTTTCAGATAAGGATGAGTTTGCTAGCTGGCAACATAGCTATTATGGGTAGTTTAAGCTAACAGCTAACAAACCGTAGCCTAATATAGTTCCATGTCGAATTGTTGGAATTTAAACTGAAAATATGATCATGTTAATGTTACATCCTGAATTGATTGATGGTGCAGTTGAGTCAGCAGCCAGAAGCCTGGTGTCTTTGCACTATGGCCGCAAGCGGCTCAGGAAGGCCGACGGAGACAGAGCGTCCTGCACCTAGGAGTGTAGGGCTGACAGTGCCGCAAGAGATGGTTCGTAATTCAGCCACATATTTATATTTCTTTTGTTTAAAAAAATCAATGTTGTCTTCTTAAGTCCAGTAGTTAAGTTTGGTATGTCCCATCGCTAACATGATTACATTTAAATATGAACTTGGACTTGAACAAGACTTTGCAATAGCATTGGAACATATAGCCTACATGTGCTATTTAGATTTTGTATGCAACACTTGATTGTTATTAAACACATATAAAACACATCATTTATTCCACAGATCTTTTCCAAGATATTTCAAATCAAACTTCCGTAGTGGTAAAAAGAGGCGTTTGACTGCCACCAAGCATCTTGCTGTGGCCAGCCTAAGGCACACCTCTGCAATAATCATGCTGTCTAATCAGCATCTTGATATGCCACACCTGTGAGGTGGGATGGATTATCTCGGCAAAGGAGAAGTGCTCACTATCACACATTCTTTCAGATTTGTGAACAATATTTGAGAGAAATGGTTATTTTGTGTTTATAGAAAATGTTTTAGATCTTTGAGTTCATCTCATGAACAATGGGAGCAAAAACAAAAGTGTTGCGTTTATATTTTTGTTCAGTGTAGGTTCTCTTTATAGAGTCCTCCCTTTGTTTGGTTGCTCACTTTAACCTGCTCCCTTGTGGCCTTTTTGTTTGTTCCAGGCCATTTTGTTAACCTGCTATTTAATAAACTCTTTATAATTATTACCATTTCCAACTGTGTGTGTTGCTTTCCTCATCTCCTAGTGGACATAACGTGTAAGGAGAGAACTGAGAGGAAGATGATATCTTGCAGGAGATTGAAATGTCAGGTATGATATACTGTATACTGTACAATGCAGTACCCATATGAATGAATGCTTTACTGATTTTAATGTACTGAGCACATACCTAATAAATGTTCTTGGATATTTTTTAAAACGAGTTTAAACTGCTTTTCTTAATTTGTGTTTAAAATATACATCTATCACAGATGGGGAGACAAGGAGCCTCTTGCAGTGCCACACCTGCTCCAGTGGAGGACGGGCCCACGTCCCCATCCTCCCTGATGAAAAGAGACGTTTCAAAATAACACACACATTTGACTGCAGGGAGCGGCTGGGAGATCACTTAGTTTGTTGCGTGCACTCGGGCTGTCACTTTTCCAGCAAAGCATCTCAGCACTGACTTTAGAGGAAGCATGGGTGAGGCAGTGAGATATGGTGGTGGATTCCACAGAGTTTAGAACAACTAGCTCTACTCAAACTAAGGCTGAGTGTATAATTGTTTAAAGATATTTGTTAATGGCTGATTGATGAAGTCATGCTTTTATCAGTTGGAAAAGCAAACATTGTTACAAAGTTTTTTAATAAAACATCAGACAAGCAAAAAGGCACATAAGTAGCAGTTTAGGATGAATCGTCGTCGTTGGGCTCGGTGTATTCTCAATAGATATCTGTTAACCAAGGTTGTTGTAATCAGCTAATGTGTCAGTTTATAAGTTCACGTTCAAATGTCATTGTACACACTTTGCAAGAATCGTGTGTGTAAGTCACGGCCATGTGACTGAGAATGTTCCAGAGGATCAACAGTTCTCTGAAGTTCTTCTAGGTCTTCGTCATCAAGGGAACTTCAGGAACCACAACTGCCCCGTTCGAGTCTTCTTGCAGATGGTACTCTCCTAGTCGATGCCTGGGTCTTGAAGTTCCTAAGGATCCAGGAAAACAATTAAAATAAGTTTAGTACATGAAGTATTTTCATACACTTATGATGGGATTTTTAAAAATAAACACCAATGTTACATAAAGGTGATTTTGTTTACTCAAAATGGTATTATTCTAGAAATTCAAACTACTAGTTATTGAACAGATTGCTATTGCCAATAATGATATAAATCTGCCAGATATGCCTCTCATCACTCAATGCAACATAACTGTAAGGTTTGTAGATGGAAACAATTTAACTATACAAAATTGAAGACAGAAGGTCACATTGATTCAGACCTTTTAACCATGTTGTCTGGAAATAAATATAAAAGTCCCCGGTTGGGTGCTTCGTTGTTGGAGTTTACCCCAGTGGACGAGAGGGTCGCCTCCCTACGCCTGCGGGTTATGGGGGGGAGAACTCTGACTGTTGTGTGTGCTTATGCACCCAACAGCAGTTCAGAGTATACGGCCTTCTTGGAGACCCTGGAAAGAGTCCTGTATGGGGCTCCTGAAGGGGACTCTTTAGTCTTGCTGGGAGACTTCAACGCACATGTGGGCAATGATGGAGACACTTGGAGGGGCGTGATTGGGAGGAACGGCCCCCCTGATCTGAACCGGAGTGGTGGTTTGTTACTGGACTTCTGTGCTAGTCATGGATTGGCCATAACAAACACCATGTTCGAACATAAGGATTCTCATAAGTGTACGTGGTACCAGAGCACCCTAGGCAGAAGGTCCATGATTGATTTCGTTATCGTATCATCGGACCTGAGGCCGTATGTTTTGGACACTCGGGTAAAGAGAGGGGCGGAGTTGTCAACTGATCACCATCTGGTGGTGAGTTGGGTCGAGTGGCGGGGGAAGCCTCTGGATAGACCTGGTAAGCCCAAACGTGTAGTTCGGGTGAACTGGGAACGTCTGGAGGAGGCCCAAGTTCAGGAGGCCTTCAACTCACACCTCAGGCGGAGCTTTTCAGGCATTCCTGTGGAGGTTGGGGACATTGAACCAGAGTGGTCGGTGTTCAAAGCCTCTATTGCCGAAGCCGCGGCGGGGAGCTGTGGTCTCAAGGTCCTTGGTGCCTCAAGGGGCGGTAACTCTCGAACCTCCTGGTGGACACCGGTGGTCAGGGAAGCAGTCCGACTGAAGAAGGAGGCCTTCAGGGATTTGTTATCCCGGGGGACTCCCGAGGCAGTTGCAAGGTACCGACAGGCCCGAAGGGCAGCAGCCTCATCCGTGGCCGAGGCAAAGCAGCGGGTGTGGGAGAAGTTCGGAGAAGACATGGAGAAGGACTTTCGGACGGCACCAAAGTTGTTCTGGAAAACTGTCACCTCAGGAGGGGGAAGCAGGGAACCATCCAAGCTGGGTACAGTAAGGATGGGACGTTGTTGACCTCAACTGATGGAGTGTTAGGGCGTTGGAAGGAACACTTTGAGGAACTCCTGAACCCGACAACTCCGTCCTCTATGTTAGAGGCAGAGCTGGAGTATGACGGGGGATCGACACCAATCTCCCGGGGGGAGGTCACTGAGGTTGTTAAACAACTCCACAGTGGCAAAGCCCCGGGGGTGGATGAGATCCGCCCAGAAATGCTGAAGGCTCTGGGTGTTGAGGGACTGTCTTGGTTGACACGTCTCATCAACATTGCGTGGAAGTCGGAAACAGTACCGAAGGAGTGGCAGACCGGGGTGGTGGTTCCCCTTTTCAAAAAGGGGGATCAGAGGGTGTGTGCCAATTACAGAGGCATCACACTACTCAGCCTCCCCGGGAAAGTTTACTCTAAGGTACTCGAAAGGAGGGTCAGGCCGATTGTCGAACCTCAGATTGAGGAGGAACAATGCGGATTCCGTCCTGGTCGTGGAACGACGGATCAGCTTTTTACTCTCGCAAGGATCTTGGAGGGGTCCTGGGAGTACGCTTATCCGGTCTACATGTGTTTTGTGGACTTGGAGAAGGCGTATGACCGGGTTCCCAGGGAGTTACTGTGGGAGGTGCTGCGGGAGTATGGGGTGAGGGGGTCTCTACTCAGGGCCATCCAATCTCTGTACTCCCAAAGCGAGAGCTGTGTTCGGGTCCTCGGCAGTAAGTCGGACCCATTTCCGGTGAGGGTTGGCCTCCGCCAGGGCTGCGCTTTGTCACCAATCCTGTTTGTAATATACATGGATCGGATTTCGAGGCGTAGTCATGGGGGAGGGGGTCTGCAGTTCGGTCGACTAAGGTTGCACCAATGCTTTTTGCAGATGATGTGGTTCTGATGGCTTCATCGGTCTGCGACCGTCAGCACTCACTGGATCGGTTCACAACCGAGTGTGAAGCGGCTGGGATGAGGATCAGCACCTCCAAATCTGAGGCCATGGTTCTCAGCAGGAAACCGATGGACTGTCCACTCCAAGTAGGGAATGAGTCCTTACCCCAAGTGAAGGAGTTCAAGTATCTCGGGGTCTTGTTCTCGAGTGAGGGAACAATGGAGCGTGAGATGGGCCGGAGAATCGGAGCACCGTTGTGACGAAAAGGGAGCTGAGCCAGAAGGCAAATCTCTCTGTCTACCGGGCCATTTTCGTTCCTACCCTCACCTATGGTCATGAAGGATGGGTCATGACCGAAAGAACGAGATCGCGAACTGCGACTGTATACGGAGACGATAGGTTGGGACGTGTCACGTGTGCACCGATGTAGCTACCACTCGCTTACATGCTAACCCAAGCCTTAACAATCATTACGTAGCTGATTAACATCATAAACACATAAATAAAGCAGAGCGAGTCACAATAGTCCGATATATAAGCATGAAGAATAAACTGACCCCTAGATTCCACCGGGTCCGTCTGCAGCGCGTTACCATCGCGTTACGGCGTCCGCAAGGATCGCGGCCACTCTAGTCAATTGGTGCCATTCCACCAGACGCGCCGCGTTACGGCTCAGAAGCGTCCAGCCGCTGGGCTCCGCTCGAAATAGGATTGAAGTCTATTTTTCGCCGCAACGCAGCCGTAAGGTAATGTCTGGCAGGCAGGAAGTGGAACGTTCAGAGCATATATAGCATATATATATATATTAATGCTGTCAAAATTATCGCGTTAACGGCGGTAATTAATTTTTTGAATTAATTGCGTTAAAATATTTAACGCATGTGCAGAATGGCCCGCCCCATACATCCCACCAGTGGCAGCGCCAGGGTATGGCTGGGGTAGGCTACACCCATACCAAGAAATGGCTTAGCCCCACCGTGAAACATGATGTTAAAGTAAGCAAAATAACGTCCGCCAACTCGCGGTAGTGATCGTCTTCTCAATAGAACATATTTGATAATGTCTTCTGGCCAATCAGAATCAAGATAACGGCGTGGTGTTGTTGCAGGAAGTCCCGACGGAGAATACTTTTGCTGTAGTACAGGGGTGCACATAACTGGCAGGTTATGTGCGTAATCTGAAATGCGTACCGTCACTTGTGTCACAAAGTGCATTTGCGTACCGACGTACTTGTGAAGCTTTTCCAGAAGGCGGTTAGATCACCGGACGACAGAGTCGGTCTCCGTGTGCACAGACGGGGCTGCTGTTAACGTCGGTCTGAACTACGGAACTGTGCCAAAACTATACCAACCAGCTGCGGAGGGAGACACTCCCCCCCCTTCACTGGAGAACTGCGCTAAAACAGCTGATCACAACGTTCACACTCTGTGGTCACGAAGTACTCCACTAGCCCCCCCCCTCGACTTTCCTGAAGTACTCCCCCATTGATAGAAGTCAACACGTAATGAATTAAGACCCCACGGTTTGATGATTGATAGGTGTGTGGGCTGTCTTTCATTTTGACACACAGAACATTTTTATAATAAACATACATACTGTGTTAAATGGATATATCCGCCTTCTTTCATTTATCTTTCCATTCCCACAACAATATACATAAAGAAATGGCATATTTTGGACATAGTTCGAATGGTGATTAATCATGATTAATTAATCAGCCCTAATATATATACATACACACAAACTCATTTTGCAGACCCTATCCCTCCGTAGTCTTTCAAGTAGGAGGAGAAATGCCAGCGTTCCCCTCCGGTTTACAGGCACTGTGTGAATTATATATATAGATTAATTATGATGATGACTGCATTTTTTTACCACTAAAATACAGCAACACATCTTTGATTCATGTCGTTTACAAGTGGGATATTACAATTATTATTAACTGTGTCTGCACAAAGTAGCCTGTCCAGGAAATATGCCCAAATCAACAGAAACTGCACCGTTAGTCTTAGAGCACTTCTTTTGTTTATTGGGCCTTAGTGCTACATTCTAATTGTAATTCATTGCAGTATGGTTCGTGAAAGTGTGTTTGCCTTAGGGTAGAGACAGTGAGTCTGTGACTCTCAGGTCAAGATCTATAATAATAATTCATTTATTTTATATAGGCGCCTTTCAAGGCTCTCAAGGTCGCCGTACAAACACATAAAAAACAAGATACACAATACATAACACCAGCATAAGAGTCATAAACGAGACAATGCAGTAAATATGGCTTCCTGTAGCATTAAATAAGTTATCAAGCTTCTCAAGGCCCCACTAGACATGGGTGTCCAATCTGTGCAGCTGTGATGTAAACCCCCTGTGTTGCAGGAGTGCTTCTCTGTCATTGTCTCCCTCCACCACAGCATTACGCTCACCCGTTAACACTTTAATTGTTTATCGCCAGAGTCTCCGTCCTGAGGAGAGAGTGGCTCAAAGAGCAGAGAGGTGTCGTCTGTATTCCCTGAATTGTGACACTGGAGTCGCAGCTTTATCCTGACTGAAAGGTTACACATGCACAGGGAGTGCACGGCTACATCTGGCCTGACAGTTTGCCTTTCCCAAGTGCAAAGCCATGCGTGTTAGGAGGATGAGGGAAATGTGAAGTTGACTTGACGGCGATTAAGATAAAAACTGCAATATATTTTACCTTCATTTAACCACAGATTTCAAGACGTCTATTTTCAGGTGTTGAGGAGTACTAGCAAGTATGTGAAAAACTGTTCATATTTGCTTCCATTCATATTGTAGCTCCAGTGATGTCACATATTTAGTATGAAAACAAAGAAGAAAGAAATCTTAGGATAGGACACGAGATAGAAATAATTGATTTGACGGTTCTCTGTAGCCCTTTGCTCATCTCTGTGGCAGGCTGGGACATCCGGGTTAAGTGTAATCTCTGACTGAGCATGTTGCATTGTGGGTTGCGTAAGCACCAGGTTTTGACCAGGAAGAAGAATGCGTGAAACAAAAGAGTTGATATCTTCCACCAAATCTATTCAATTAAAAATACTAAACTAAAGCTGAAATGACTGTCTATTAATTTTACAACCTAGTTAAGCTACTAACTCTTTATGACTTCTTTTAAAGGGGTACTGAAGATTATATTCATCTTAATGTCACCCATATATAAGAGATGTGTTGCATCATGTTATCACTAATATAGGTGTGGTTTTATACATTCCTGTGGGAAATAAGGAGCAGGTTTGCAGGACAGGAGACTGGGTGGGGGAGGGGAGCAGACAGGGAAGTCTGAAGAATGTGTGTGTGTGGAAGCTGCAGGAATACGAGCCAGATGTGTTTGTTTTGCTTCAAACTAAAAGACTGTTTCCGGATCATCTCGGCTGGCGTGCGCTGATACGCTACGAAAGCCCATCGTTTATATATGGGCCAATAGATTACCTGTATGGGGTAGCATCCACACAGCTCCTCCCTTGTTTTTACAATATCTCCTGTTGAGTCCTGGTGTTCGCTCTCTTTTCCTCCTGCCGTCAAGATGATGAGGTTCTCCCGGCATTTGGACCAGAGCAGGGCGTGGGCCTACCCCTTTGAGAAGTGTATTTGTATTCTTACCGATTTATCATTAAAACAGATTATTGTCGAACACTGTATCTGGTGCTTTGAATTCCTTCCTTTATGATTTTACAAGATGCTCACCAAACACGCGGAGTCTTGTGGTTTTAAAACCACAAGACTCCAACAGTACACAAGTGAATTTACCTCCATAAAGTGTGTCAGCTTTTAGAGTGGTGCAGGAGTAAATTCATAAACATGGGAATTGTACCAATTTAAGTTCCCTCATTTCGTTAAATGTAAGCAATATTCCGAAATCCAATGGAAAATTGGCCGTTGCTGTAAATCTAGGCAGCCTGTATGTTTACATCCGGGTCGGCCTTCTGAAATAAGTCTAGCTGCACCACTGTATAGTAGAAGGATTGAAGAAGGAATTAGCTTTGTTGAGACAGCATCGGTTAATCCAGTGGTTCCCAACCTTTTTCAGTCAGGCCCCCCTTGTGTAATTGGAAATATTTTCGAGCCCCCCCTAATCCGGTTCCCACCCAGATTGATTGAATAAATTGTACAAACAATACATTTTCTCTGCTAATAATAACAAGAAAAAAAGATCCAACTAGCATTTTATATTTGATTGAACATGAACAAACGTGCTTGTATTGGCAGATGATCCTGGGCCACTCTGAAATAATGAGGCCTGATTGAAACAATTACAAGTACTGCTTATCGATCCGGTTCTTTAAGTCTTTTTAGAGGTTATTTTAGTTCTTTTTTAGGGGGAAAACTAAACAAATTAGAAACAGAATTCATATTGATTAATTGTATGTATAGTGTGGATTATGGGATGCTAGCACACATACAATACCTGCAGTGGTGGTAGTAAGTAGATTTACTCAAGTACTGTACTTATATTGAAGTATTTCCACTTTTGCTTCTTTGTAATGTTGCTCCTCTGCAGTTCAGACGTACATGATGTACTTTTACTACATGTATTTAATCCCTTTAGTTACTTCACAGATCTGGATGAATGATGTGAAATATAATCAACTCTTAAATCAGACTTTAGTTACACCTGGAGTAAATTCACAAGCTACCCTGCAGTATACTACTTTTACTTAAGTATTTGATCTGAGTACTTCTTCCACCTTACACATAATTGGGGCAACAGAACTTCGAGTTAAGGAAGTTGAAAACGGTGCATTTCACCATATGAATATGATGCCTTTTGGCCAGCTGATGGACAGATTGCTCGTGTTTCCGCGAAAAAAGTGCAGAAAGCTTCGCGCCAGTTCAGGCAGGAAGACCTATCACTCCGTATTGCACGTCATGGCAATACTCGCTCCCTTCACTAGATGACAGGGAGCGCCACTCCTTAGCTAACCTATCACTTCCCTCCATTCACAAGCCTAATTATCGCACCTGTTAATCCCTCTATATATGCTCTCCCCTTTTCTATCAGCTGTCTTCCAGGTGTCAACGCGCAACCCTCCTCCACTCCTTCGCCTCCTGCTTCCAACTCAGGACCAAGCTTAACCTTCTCCCTTCCAACCGGACCTAACCACTTATCACCACCACCAGTGTCTAGTCCCGGGGGGGTTCATCGGAAACGGTTCTTTCCCTTCCCGAATGATATCCTACAAAACCTGGGCCTAATCGCCAAAACACCATTTCATTCACTTGTTATAAACTGTCATCATTATGTTTCATTTATATAATGTGACCGATAATAAACATGTATTCCATACATCACGTCTCTCCTGATTGAACTACAATTATCTACCAACAAAATGGCCAAAATATATTCTGCTCAGAGCCTTGGAGCTAATATTGGATGAGAGTGAGTGGAAGAACACGGTGAAGTGGGACAGGAAGACATTTCTGAAGATGAGGATGATGTGGAGGTAAACTCAGAATTTGACAGCAAATTGGAAGATGAACTTGACTCACAGTCAGCTGCTGGAAGACCCCCACAGCCAGCTGCTGGAAGACCACAACAGCCAGCTGCTGAAGGACCCCCACAGCCAGCCGCAAGAAGACCCCCCACAGTCAGCTTCTGGAAGACCCCCACAGCCAGCTGTGAGGTCTGTGGACCCTCAAAGGACTCCAAGACACATGCAGCAACTGCAACAAGTACATCTGTGCTATACACACAAAGAAGTTCTGTCCATCATGTGTTTCCTAAACGGACCTGCCCATTGACTCACATGTTGTTCTGCAGCGTCACTCCATCAATATAGTTTTCGGATATATTGTATTTTATGAATAGTGACTGTTAATTGTTTTTATTTGCTCTGTGTTTATATCTGTTCTGTCATTTATATGGATGTTTCATTCCCTCTCTATTTCACAGCCAAATACTTTTGGATGTGTGGTTCTTGTGTTCCAATTGCTGCTAAATTGCTTTGTTTCCTTCAGGGCTTTGATTATTATATAATGAAAAAATGTTTCATTTACATTAGTCCTAGAAAAGCATGAGCAAAATGTAAACTTAGTTTTTATTACAGTGTATTTTTTTTAACATAAATTACATTTTTATCACAAAAAACGATCGACACTTCCATTGTTAAATTTCATCTAGCAAAGAGTATTTTCAAAAACAAATCATATATTTCATTTATATTGTTGGGGAATGAGTTAAAGACAATATATATAAGGAATTGTGCATGTTGAATTTAGTTCTGTATTTTTTTTAAACCCTGAAATATGTCCCGGGTCAATTTGTCCCGAACATTACCAAAGGGTGCGAAATGTGAACATAACACAAGGGTTAAAGTGTTCTCTTCTCTGGAATCCATCGATCTGATTGATTATTAGCAAATGATCAAAATACTACGGAGGGAAGATATTTTCGTTTGGATTACTGCACTCACGGGAAACACCGGCTGTTGTTATGCCTGTTGTGTTAAGTTACTATGCCGTTACAAGCTTCGAACCTGTATTATCTGAATTTGCCGAAACAAGTTTAATATTCTGAAAGCCAAGACTTTGTTTCTTTGAAATCAGATGAAAACAAACTGTTTTCAACAAACGGACCCTGCCGTGTTATCTATGATTATATGCCTTACATTCATAATTTCAGCGGGAGGGGGGGGGGGCGGCGGTGAGGAAGAGCAGAGTGGCCAGTGAGAGCTGTCATCTTCCCTTTACAAGCTTCAAACATGCCTGTAGCTAGTGAGTTTGAATATAACAATCAAAAATAACAAAATATACACAGCTAGATCAGATCGCGTTTTAGATGTGACTTTAGAGTAGAGGGGAATTATTGAAACGGGATTTGTACAAATGTCCGCGGCATCTGCTGCTGAAAATGTGGGGCAGGGCTGAAAAGTTGGGGGGCCAATGGCTTCCGCCCCAAACTCTGATGACATTTTTGTTACATGACGTTGTGGCAGCGAGGTGTGGTTAGCGCGCCGGCTGCTGGCGTGAAGGGAGTGGCTCGGCCGGAGGCCAGACAGCTGATCGGAATCAGGTAATCAGTGACTGAATTAAAGCATGTCGTAACCTGGTTCTGGTCTGTCTTGCAGTAGGCGGGATCCTGGAAGGTCGCCAAAGGACCTGTGTGTGCTCTTGCCGTCCCTCTTTGAACTATGTGTGAGCGGAGAGGCTCACAGTGGCGTCTGAACAGGGACGGAAAGAGCAGGGTTTAGGTTGAACACAGGCGTTTATTAGAAAAAAAAAATAAGTATACACGGGTCTCAAAACGTTGCCCGTGTGGGAACCTTCACAGGTCCTTTGGCGACCTTCCAGCAGGGTGTCCGCGGGGTCTTAAAAAGTATTAAAAGTTGATAAATCAATTTAGCGAAAATTGAGGCTATTAAAAAGTATTAAACGGCATTTTCCAAGGTATTAAGAAGGTCCACAGCAACGACAACATGAAACACCCTTTAATTTACTGAAACAACATGTCGGGAAACCCCCTCAAGGGGCCCCAATAAAATGCTGCTTCTTATTTTAAGTTTCGTTGCCTTGCTCCGCTCTGTGGGGGAGGGGGGGTTATCTGCTGGTGGACTACCTGAGAGATATACAGCAGGAGAACACGCCGTCCACCGCGGAGAATAAACAGAAGGGCAACCATGACAACCATGCTCCGGGGTCTTCTTCGCTGCTTTTGGTGTATTTTGTGGCGGCAGCAGCGCCACTTACAGGCCTGGCATATGTACTACAGCGTTTCCAGCCTTTCCAGCGGTCTCGTATGAACGGACACGTTAATGAATCGACTTGTTTGCGTTTGCGTTTGCGTTTTACTGTATGCGTCCTCGTGGGGCCGGGGTCTAAGCCAAACTATATCCGGTCACAGAGATCTGCTATTTTAAAGTAAGGTCAACACATATCGACCCTAAATATAGTCTATAGAACGAGAAAAGTCTTAACATATATATCGTTTTTTGTAAACATATGACAAATGTGTGAGGGTGATGACGTCAGAGCATCGTCCTGTGTTGCCGGGCTTAGCCCCGGACAGCCCCAGCCCAATTTAACCCCTGGGTATTTGTGAGGGAGCTCCTATATGGCATTACCCCGCTGAAGCTCACCAAAGTTTCATATATTTCATAGTTCAAAGTTTTGTTTATTGGTCAAATACTGGTTTCTAATGGTTTGAGGAGTTCTGCTGGAATGAAAGAGCACAGAGCACAGAAGCAACAAAGCAGCATCCTGCATTAAACCTGACCTTCAGAGAGAGGTTGAAGTGCATGTGGAGAGGAGGCTTCAGCAGTCTGTCTGCACTCTGTTTAGTTGTGCTATCTAACAATCAATATAGTAAATGTGAGGTAAAGTGTGTCGCCAAGGTAACCGGATAAAACTGGAAGTTGCGATGAGGTCTTAAAATGTATGGAAAGGGTCTTAAAAAAGGTCTTTAAAGGTATTACATTTGACTTCAGGATTCCTGCATATACCCTGTCCAGGATCCCGCCTACTGCAAGACAGACCAGAACCAGGTTACGACATGCTTTTATCCCGTCACTGATTACCTGAAAGGAATGCTGATCCAGCAGATTGAGAACTCGTATACATGTATCCAGCCGTGGGCGGGGTGAAAAGTACAACCTGTGATTCAAATGATACCCCTCTTTGAATGGGGAAGTGTAAATGCACTCTGTGATGGGAAATAATATAAACATTCACACAAATGACATTTTGTAAGGTTTGACGAGGTAATGGATATGGAGCCAATAAAACTGTGACCACATTCAATTTGATCGCTGGATATATTTACACTGATGGTGGGTGATCTGTCACAAATACACAGTGTGTGTGTGTGTGTGTGTGTGTGTGTGTGTGTGTGTATCTGCTCTGAAGGCAATAACATCAGAATGGGTGTCTCAATAAAAGTCATCAGGACATATTTTGTGCTGACATGATTCCATTAAAAAAGTTTATTGAAAGATACAACAAGACTCAAACATTACATATATCCATTTAATTTGATTTAGGTTTTATTACCTTGAACCACAGCTGAGGATAGGAAATGTTTGATAGTTGCGAAAAGGTTGGATATACCGGCACTTTTGTATGTCTTCAATTGTTTTTGAACAAATTCTGCAATATAAAAGTGGCAGATTTGCTTTATTAAACAGAGCAGACCGGCTGCACACCAACACAATTAGTAACATGCTCATCTTACTATGTTGGTCTGAAGAGCTGAAGCATTCACACACAATGGATACAAACTGTGTTGTCTCATTCTACATCCTGTGAGAAAATTATATTTCATTTGTTCAAAAAATATTTGGTAATAACTTGTGTTATCTGTGTAATAATTCTCGCGTCCAGGAGAGAAGCTTAAAAAGGAGACTAAATGGAGTCTCTGAGATGGTTTCAAATTGGTACTTTAATTAAAATAAAGGCGCGGTAATGTTACAAACAGAATATTGTTCGACAGAAAAGCAGCTGTGTTTCTGGCTCTGGCAGGTGAAGAAAGAGACCGAACCCCTCAGGTCCCGCTGTATTTATATCCTCAGCTGGCTCCTCCCTGCAGGCCGGCTCTCCTACGTTTTAATGTCCGTTGTTACGCATATCAGAGGATACAGACATTGTACATTCAATATATCTAAACACGCCTTTTCTCTTCCTTAACTCTTTTATAACTTTATATGTAATACATGTTAACGGCGTCAATAGCCACTTTAGTGATAATAATGGACGGTAGTCCCGGATGTTGTCATGAAGGATTTTCAGAATAAAAGCTTGGTATTGAGAACTTCCGTTTTTTTCCAGAATAAAATAGCATTTAAACTGACGGTATGTTTAAGCTACATTATGCTATTAAACATTGATTTTAATTTCTAACAGTAGGTTTTGGTGTGCAACATCATATCGCTGCTAAATTCACCTCTATAGTAAATGGTATATTAGCCTCATGCTAAATGCTAACCGGAGATGAAGGATTTTCAGAATAAAAGCTTAACAACTGGTTGTGCACAGGAACTTCTGGTTTTTCAGAATAAAACAGCATTTAAACTGACGGTATGTTTAAGGAACATTATGCTATCAAAACATTGATTTTAATTTCTAACACTTGCGCACACACATTATGTTGGTCAAAGAAAGAGAGCCCTGTGAGTCCCGATGGATGTATCATGGGGTTGCTGTGTCTCAGGAGGAAGAACAGTCTTTACATAATTGGAAGGTCGTTGCTTTGATTCCTGGTCCCTGCTGCTTACGTGTTGTAGTGTCCTTGGGCAAGATAATGAACCCCTAGAGTGTCCGTCTTCATTTACAATCTCTCCTGATAATCAGATAGCGTAACCTCTGCCACCAGTGTATAACAAATATGACCGTGAATAATGAGGTGTGTGCTTAAACATTGTGTCCATTTACAATATTTGAATTAGTTGTAATGTTGTGGGAACATATCATTTAATATCTTGTTTGCGCTAGATAATGGTATTAACAACTGATGTAAACGGTATTTATTAGACATGAACAGATCATAAGGCCGAATTCAGACCACAACAAATTAAGTGTGAAAAAGAAAATAGATCTTGTGACATACAGCTATGGAAAATGATCATGGTAGAAATAATTAAATCATTCACATTAATGGTGGTTTGGTGTAATTTGACTGGCCATTGCATTGTTACCACTCTACAGCAAAGGTTGGGCGAGAGTTTTATTTCCATGCTGCATGCTGTTACAAATTGTGGTCTACATTTGGCTTCAGAGGGTAATTATAACTGTGTTGATTGATTGGATAATATAGTGTGGTAGGGTACTATTTAAATCCAAGCAGTAATTATAAAATCACATCGTATCCACATTTTACAGCCTTCAGGACCTGACTTATTAGTGCAAAACTACTTTTGAGAAGAAAAAGCTCATTATGAGATATTATAAGCTAACCATCTCTTACCCAATAGGTAAACTTAAATATAGCTCGAAGGTATAAGTGTTTTGAAAGTCCAGTCTGTAGACAAATGGTCGATGCTAAATAGTAGCCACATGATACACTGAAGGCAGGCCTAACACAATGGCTCTTTACGGCAGGCGCTATTTAAATGTGCTTTTGCTCATAGTTAAACTTTGCTTGCTATTGGGATATTATTTTGTTGTAATCCTCTGGAGCAGAGAGAGGAGCTGTGGATTATTGTTATTGATTAGTGCATCAGTAGATATAGATAAGTTGCAATTTGGTTCCAAAAAAAAAAGGCACTGGAACAGGTTCCTAAAACACATTCAACATTCTACTACAGGTGTGTACTTAACAAGTCAATCTACCAGGGATTCGTACATAGCAGAATACTAGGAAGTAGAACATCAAAATGACAGAATTCATTGTGCACAGAATTGGAAATCAGTACACTTATTTTCCCATTATAGGCTCATTATTTAATCTCATTTGTTATCCGGTGAATTACATCAAGCCTATAGTCTGAATCAGTTCTTGAGGCTTCCTTGATGTCCAGTCAAATCAGTCTCGTACAACGTTGTTTGGTAGAGGGATAACATATATCTCTCCCTCGACTTAATCATGACACATTTGCATGTCAGTGAGTCTGGATGTATGGCATACACATTGTTGCACTCAGACACTTCATACATGAAGCTTGATGCAATGTGAAGTGTTGTGTCTCTGCACAGCTTCCTTCCAGACTTCAGAAACTCCTTGACCAAAACAGTGTATTGTACCAGAAACTACCAAGCTCAGAATTCTGATAAGCATCCCATTCTGCAGCTCTACAACAGAGTTGTTTCTTTTCTGGAGGCGGCTGTTTGTGTCAGAGTGATACAGTATTCCACTCTCAATGAACCCGTTGTAGTAGGAAGCTTGTCTCACTCTGACACCTAGTAGTTCCTCTATTGCAAGCATGTATAACACAGAAACACCTGTCTGTACTGACTTACCAACAACTCTGACATGGGCACTGATTTGTCAGTTGAACATTTGCTGCCCTGCAGTTCAGAGAACATATCTTTAATATTCTCATCAGTATTTTATATTATTGTGGCTCCTTTCTTTGTGAGACTCCTCCCTCTAAGGCAGTGGTTCCCAACCTTTTTTCCCAAGAGCCCCCCCGAATGACTCCTGTTGGAAGGGCCGCGCCCCCCCCCCCCCCCACACACACACACACACACACAAGTTGGCGCAACAGCGGTAATTCAAGTTGAAAAGTCTCAAAATGCTACAACTACTGTCACAAACTGGATGAATGTGAAGTATGTTGTTAAAAGAGGAAGAAAGCCTAATCAAGGAGCACTATTGGAGTGACTTTGATGGTTATTGGACTCAGGATTAATTCATCTGGATTCCCGCTGAATGAAGAAATGAAAGGACGGCGCAAGTGGCAACAATTCACAAAGGGATTAAACTGTTTAAAACACATGCTCAAAGGAAGCCGGATTTTGCCGATGTGTTTATGTGGATTCAAAAGTCGTAAATAATCTACAAAATGGAGGAGACCGATCTGATCGGAGCAACTGACGAATAATCCAACTGAACCCGGCATGGACAATGACTATGCTTTAAAAATGCTCTTATCCAGCAAAGCCTGGTTTGGACACTTTACGGACAGAAGAAACATTTCTATTAAAGAAAGAATTATACATTTTTGTATTTGTATGCCTTTAATAGCTACTAACTTGAATTTTTATTCAAAAGAATTAATACATTTTTTGTATTGTAATGAAGAGACAATGCTTTTAGTGACAATCATGTATTGAGTTACAATTATATGTAAAAAAAAATGCCTATAGTGATCTCGGTCGGTGGCAAGATTGCCATAAGTTCCTTGTCGATCAGCTCAGTTTTGGTGCCTATGTACCACCCATTGTGATGGTTTGTGGAATCCAGCCACAGAGTAGCCAGCTCTCTAGAAACCCCGAGACATACACTGTGCTGGTATTCAGGAACAAAGTCTTGGACCACTTGAAATGTGTCCAATTAGTTGACTTGGGCCTTTCACTCCCATGACAGGCTGCTGAGTCACAGAAGTCACAACCATACATTCCATTAAACTGCTTCGTATTTCGGATAGGTGGCCGGGCAACAGAATCTGAACTACATCCAACTCACAGGTTTATCATTACTTTGAGAAAAAAGATTATTAATTTAACCCTTTTAGAAGATATGGTCATTTTCGAGCCTGAGACCTGAAAAACAGGCTCGGGGTCTAACAGGTTAATCAGACCAGGTTTTCCCCAGAAGGCTGTCCAATTATTTACGAAGCCCACATTGTTTGCTGGGCACCACCAAGACAACCAGCGCTGAAATGATGACATGCGGCTAGACATGTCATCATTGATCAGATTGGGGAGGGGACCAGAGAAGATTACGGTGTCCGACATTGTTTTAGCATAACTACACACCGACTCCACATTAAGTTTGGTGCATTCTGATTGGCGTAAACGAACATCATTAACACCGACGTGAATAACAATCCTACTGTATTTACGTTTATTTTTAGCCAGCAGTTTAAGATGCGCCTCAACGTCGCCCGCTCTGGCCCCCGGAATGCATGTGACTGTGGAGGCTTCGGTCTCTAAATTCACGTGTCTCATAATAGAGCTACCAATAACCAGAGTTGGCTTCTCAGCGGGTGTCTCGCTGAGTGGGGAATATCTGTTAGACACGTAAACGGGATGGTGGGGACCTGCGGGTTTCGCGTTATGCCCCTTCTGAACAGTCTATTTCCCAGACGGGTCGGTTAGAGCAGAAAATACATCTATCATAAAGGAAGTAAACAGGGCTGCAAAAGTTACAGTTACCTGCAGGGAAGACCTCGATTTGGAGCAAGGCTGGATAGAGGTGATTTGGCCTGCCAAACGTCGACCGCAAAAGGAGTCGAAGCCAGTTGCAGCCAAATTGCTGTTCATAGGAGGTAAGTTAAAAATACAAGTTAAATGATTCTGAAAAAATCTTTATAACGTTAGCTAACTTTGGCTATAGTCTCTAGAAATGTAACGTAATGCTAGTAGAAAGAGTTGCTTTATTGTCTAGCTAACGTTAGCTTGAGTCCCATTATGAAGCTCTATTCAGTAAAAATGTGTATAAGGCGGTGGTAAATTATAACGTTAACATACAGGACTGTCTCAGAAAATTAGAATATTGTGATAAAGTTCTTTATTTTCTGTAATGCAATTAAAAAAACAAAAATGTCATACATTCTGGATTCATTACAAATCAACTGAAATATTGCAAGCCTTTTATTATTTTAATATTGCTGATTATGGCATACAGCTTAAGAAAACTCAAAAATCCTATCTCAAAAAATTAGAATAGTTCCTCAGACAAAGTAAAAAAAAAAGATTTATAACAGCAAAACACAATCAAACATTTGAAAATGTCCATTAATGCAATCAGTACTTGGTTGGGAATCCTTTTGCACGGATTACTGCATCAATGCGGCGTGGCATGGAGGCAATCAGCCTGTGGCATTGCTGAGGTGTTATGGATGCCCAGGATGCTTCGATAGCGGCCTTTAGCTCATTAGCATTGTTGGGTCTGGTGTCTTTCAGCTTCTTCTTCACAATACCCCACATATTCTCTATGGGGTTCAGGTCAGGGGAATTTGCAGGCCAATCGAGGACAGTAATGCCATGGTCAGTACACCAGTTACTGGTGGTTTTGGCACTGTGGGCAGGTGCCAGATCATGCTGGAAAATGAATTCCTCATCTCCATAGAGCTTTTCAGCAGACGGAAGCATGTAGTGCTCTAAAATCTCTTGGTACACAGCTGCATTTACTCTGGGCTTGATGAAACACAGTGGACCAACACCAGCAGCTGACATGGCTCCCCAAACCATCGCTGACTGTGGGAACTTCACACTGGATTTCAAGCAACTTGGATTTTGCTCCTCTCCAGCCTTTCTCCAGACTCTGGCGCCTTGACTTCCAAATGAAATACAAAACTTGCTTTCGTCTGAAAAGAGGACTTTGGACCACTGTGCAACTGTCCAGTGCTTCTTTTCCTTAGCCCAAGTCAGACGCCTCTTCCGTTGTCTTGAGTTCAGAAGTGGCTTGACCATGGGAATACGGCTATTGTAGCCCATTTCCCGGATACGTCTGTGAACAGTGACTTTTGATACCTGGACTCCAGCTTCAGTCCACTGTCTTTGAAGCTCCCCCAAATTCTGGAAGCGACTCTTCTTCACAATGCTGTTAAGGCTGCGGTCATCTCTCTTGGTTGTGCAGCGTTTCCTGCCACATTTCCCCCTTCCAACAGACTTTTTGTGGATGTGCTTTGAAACTGCACTCTGTGAACAGCTTGCTCTTTGAGAAATTTCTTTTTGTGTCTTACCCTCCTGATGGAGGGTGTCAATGACGGTCCTCTGGACAGCAGTCAGATCAGCAGTCTTCCCCATACTTGTGATTTAGTTTACTGAATCAAGCTGAGTGTTTTTCAAGGCTCAGGAAACCCTTGCAGGGGTTTCGAGTTAATTAGACGATTCAAGTGATTCGTTGAACACCCTACTAGTATACTTTTTCATGATATTCTAATATTTAGAGATAGGATATTTGAGTTTTCTTAAGCTGTATGCCATAATCAGCAATATTAAAATAATAAAAGGCTTGCAATATTTCAGTTGATTTGTAATGAATCCAGAATGTATGACATTTTTGTTTTTTTAATTGCATTACAGAAAATAAAGAACTTTATCACAATATTCTAATTTTCTGAGACAGTCCTGTATGTTCAAATTAGGGGTGTGGGATATTTATCTCTTACAGATGTAGCGCTTCATTTCAGACAGTTTGAAACGCGAGGGCCGTGATTGGTACGTGATCTTCCCTCGCTCAAGGGAAAACCTCCAGCTTGACTTGAGACCTCCCCCGTGATAAATAAATGTAATTATAATGAAGCCAGCTGCAATGGATCATTGATCCACCAGGGGGTGCTGTGGGGTTCCACACTGGAGCTCATGTGAAATAAAGTCAGATACAGTACGCTGGATGTGGAACTTTGTTAAGATCCATATGTCACGGATATCATACTCTGTGCTAAATAAGAGACATGTAATCATTTTCAAAACATCACCGTGTTGTTATTTAACAAAATAATGTTGTTTCGTCGAAAAAAACGAACGGGAGGAAATGCATCCCGGCTCTCGATTTTTAATCCTAATTTAATCATCATCTTCACCACGATCATTTATTTATTTTTTCATTTTCAGTCTTTATTTCGAACAGATTAAAAAAAAAAAATAACAAATGTGAAAAAGAGAATACCGTATTGTTATAATACAGTATTTATCCACATTCATGGTAATATTTGTATATTCAACAAAAAAAAAATGTCTTCATTTTAATAATAATAATAAATCATATGTGTCCGAAAGGGAGCAGGAGGAAGCAAATGCTTATTAATTCCCACCCCTTACTTGATCAATGATTGTCCTTTAAATCATTATGCAAGTTATTCCTACATACATGTACATTTATACATACATATACAATCATTTCTCATCTTCAATCACCTTTCTTCATTCTCATATTTTTCCAAAAAAGTGTTTCTGTACATCCTTTAAACTGAATTATGCTTGTGCTTTGTTTGAACTCCTGCTCCAAACCATTCCATAAAATCACCCCACAGATTGTTAAACTCATACTTCTCAGAGTTGTTCTGACCTTGAGTTGTTTAAAATGTAGATTTCCTCTCAGGTGATACCCACCCTCTCCGTCTACGAACAATGTTTTTAATTTCCTAGGAAGTAGATTATGTCTGGCTCTGTACATGATTTGTGCCGTTTTAAATTTAACCAGATCAGTGAACTTCAATATGTGTGACTTCAAAAATAATACATGTGTGTTCAAGATATCCAACATTATTGATAACTCTTATAGCCCTTTTTTGTAATGTGCATAACGGCTGTAGGTTGGTTTTGTACGTGTTTCCCCAAATCTCCACACAGTAAATCAGAGATGGCAATATCAGTGTGTTATATAGAGTATGCAATGAGTTCCAGAACGTATCTGGCTTTTCCCAATTTTAGCCAGTTTTGCTTTTACATGAGTGATATGAGGTTTCCAGCTGATGTTGTGGTCTCAAACCACACCAAGGAACTTCATTTCATATACTCTTTCTATGTGTATGTTATCTAGTATTAATTGTATCTGTGGATTTGTTTTATGTTTTCCAAATAACATAATCTTTGTTTTATATTTAATGATAATTTGTTTGTGTCAAACCAATGTTTTACTTTAATCATTTCTGCTGTTATCACTTCCATTAGCTCTTTCAAATTGTCACTGGAACAAAACATATTAGTGTCATCTGCAAATAAAATACATTTCAATATATTTGATACTCTGCAAACGTCGTTGATGTATATTATGAACAGCTTAGGACCCAACACGGACCCCTGAGGTACTCCACAAGTTATGTTCATGTATTCTGATTTATGTTCACCAATTTCAACAAATTGTTGTCTGTTGCTTAAATAATCTCTCACCCAGTTTAATCCCACCCTCTGATGCCATACCGTTCCAGTTGTATCAGTAACATGTTGGGATCTATGGCGTCAAATGCTTTTTGTAAGTCTATAAATATTCTAACTGCTTGTTTTTTATTGTCCATGCAGTTTGCTATTTCCTCACTTAATTCCATTAGTGCCATAGATGTTGATCTGTCGTTCCTGAATCCATATTGACTGTCGTCCAAAAGCTGATGTGTTTCCATGAAACTTTTTTTTCAAGGATCTTGGAAAACTGAGAGAGCAATGACACAGGTCTGTAATGTGTGTCACGGTGTTTATCCCCAGTTTGATATAATGGTGTAACTTTTGCTATTTTCATTTTATTTGGGAATTTACCAGATTGAAAAGACAAGTTAAAGAGATGAGTTCTGCAATTTCTTCAATAATGTTTTTTACTAGAATCATATCAATGTTATTCCAATCGGTCGAGGATTTGCTTTTACATTTTCGCACAGTATCGATGATTTCTTTTTCTTCGACTGGTGTGAGGAAGAAAGAGCTATTGTTTTCATTCCAGAGGTCCGTATCTTCCCCTTTTGTTCTTTCTACGGTTTTAATTTTTTCTGCCAGATCTGGCCCCACATTTACAAAGAATTCATTAAAACCATTAACCACATCTTCTGTATTATTAATAACATAATTTTTGTCCACAAAAAACTCAGGGTAACCAGAGCTTGTTGCTCCATTTCTAATGACACTATTTAATACTTTCCATAAACCTTTCATATTATTCTCTAATATTTTATTATAGTATTCTTTTTTACATATCCTCAGAATATGGGTTAATTTATTCTTATATATTTATTTTCTGCTTCTGAAGTTCTATATTTTATGAATTGTCTATATAGTGTATTTTTCTTTTTGCAGGCATTTTTTAGGCCATTCGTGATCCATGCACTGAGTTTGTGTCTCTCTCTGCATTGTTTCACGGGACAGTTTGTCATAAAGTGCTTTAAAGATGTTTAGAAATTCATCATAGGCCTTGTCAATATCGTCTCTCTCATATATTACCCTCCAATTCTGCTTTAGTAAATCATTCTTAAATGCAATTATGGTATCTTCAGTTCTCAATCTTTTGTATTTTAAATGGCTGGCGACTTTCGGTTTCTTAGAACTGCAGTGATAACTAACTTTAACTTCATTAAAACGTTATTTAGTTTCACAGCGTGAAGGTGGCCATTTTAGAGGCCCAGACATAAGAATCAAATTGTTCTTTCGTAGTGACAGGTTAAGTTTAGAATGACTGTCAGATAGTGACATATGGGGTCACATGAGAAGGTACTGGTGCCTGACAGTCCATGGAGGCACTGACTGGTTAGGTTAGGGGTTAGGTTGAATTAAATAATCCGCGATCCAGACATGGGACAGACGTCGTGGATCAACGTAAAGCATGGGCCATCCTGGGACCGGTGTGTAGGGTGTGTAGGGCTCCTTGCTTCTTCATCTTTCCCTCCCACGTCGGGCTCCTTGCTGTTCATTTAAACCACAAGGATATTGTGTTCCCCGTGTAGAAATCCAGTGTTTTTCCTGTTTTCTGCGTGAAAAGTCTGTCCATGTTAGGCTGGTTTGCAGTCCCATGATTTTAAGTGACTCCACTTGGTGTTTAATAAAATGTTTCACCACATAAGTGTCTATTCTTTTTTGATGTCTGATATTGTATTTATGTTGAATTAGTCTCATTTGGATAGAATTGTTGGTTTCTCCTACGTATTTCATGTGGCACTTTGAACAATGAATCATATATATATATATACAGTTTGATGTTTTTGGAGTTATGGGAGGCCCAAGTTAAATTACACTTTTGGTTTGTAAATTGGTCACAAAATGAATGTTTGTATTCCAGACATGGTCTCTGCTTCATATTTTGGATAGGTTTTAACTTGCTTTGTACCAGAATACATAATTCTTCTTAAGAATGTGAGTCAAACCCATGCTCTGCTTTGAGTAGGTCGTAATAATGGGAATAATGCTAGGTTTGTTTTCCTTGTTTAGGATTAAATAAGGTTTTTAATATATTATGTAAGAAGGAACGAGAATATCCTCGTTTCCGGAGAGCACGAAATAAGGTCCGTGTGGCTTCATGGAAATCTTGTACGGTACTACATATTTTGTGAAAACAGAGTAATTAGGATCTAACAATTCCCTTATAGGTGTGTTGAGGATGAAAACTATTTTTCCAAAGCAGTGCGTCTGTGTCTTTGAAGTAGACTTTGAAATCTAATTTGCCGTTATTCCCTAATTGTGGTCCTTTAAAAGGTCACAACGTCTAAGAAATTGACTGAATTGTCATCTGTAACATACTTGACTTTAATGGTTGGATGTTGGTTGTTTAATAGTCCAATAAATTGTTCAAACTCTGCTTTGGAATGAGTCCAAATGCCCCAGATGTCATCCAAGAATCTATAGTAGTGGAGAGGTTTAAGTGGTGACGAGGCTAGCGCTGATTCTTCCCAATCTGCCATAAAGATGTTTGCGTAAGAGGGTGCAAACCTTTTTCCCATAGCTGTTCCACTAATTTGTAAGTATATTTGGTCATCAAATTCGAAATCATTCCTTAATACATTTATCTCCAGCAGTTTAATTTAGTGTCCGTCTGGTCTTTTGGTCACAGGATATCTCTTAAACCATTTTTGGATTGCTTCAATACCTGACTTGGTTTCAATATTGGTATAAAGGCTTTCCACATCAAGTGAATAGTCTGGAATTTTCCGGTAACTGAAGCTTTTTTATTTTATCAAGAAAATCATATGTATCCCTGACATAACTAGGATGCTTATTTGAAATAGGATTTAAATGATGTTCAATAAATTCTGCTACCGCATATGTTTCACTATTACAATGTGACACAATGGGTCGTCCTGGAGGTATTTCAAAGGGCTTACTACAATTTGCAGGTTCCTTGTGTATTTTTGGCAATAAGTAAAACCGTCTAGGGCGTGGATTTGTATTGCCTTGAAGATATAATTTTTGCTGGTGATTAATAAAACCTTCCGTGTACATTTGGTGTAGACCATTGGCATTGTTTCAGGGAAAATGTATTTGTCAAGTTTCTTATGAATTGAATTATTTAATTGTCTTTTAGCCTCCCATATGTATTGTTCTCTATCCAGGATGACGACAGCACTACCTTTATCTGCTGGTTTCATAACAATATGTTTATTCATTTGTAATTGTTTTAAAGCTGCAATCTCTTCTTGTGATAAATTGATTTTATCCCTATTTTCCCAGTGGAAATGTTTGATGGCATACGTGTCCGCCCTTATTAATGATGGTAATGATCCTAACGTTGGAGTCCAACTGGAGTGAGGAACAAAGGGTAAGTGTGGTCCGTTTCTTTTCCCTTCAAAATAGGCTGCTAATTTGAGCCTCCTATGGTAAGCTTGCATGTCCAACATCATCTGTGCTTTTTGGTTTTTATGAATTTCGACGGTAGGTACGAAGGTAAGTCCCTTATTTAATAATTGTAATTGTTTTAATGTTGGTTTAAAATGTTTTGCCAAAATAACAACATTTTTAAAGGTAGTGTCTGCGTCCTCTGTCGTTTTTCTGTCTTTAGAGGTTATTACGGTGTTTCCGTTTGTATTTGATATCCAATAGTTTTTAGATTTTTGAATGGCCCATACTGCAAGATTGGTTTTAACGAGCTCAGAAGTTTAATTTAGTAGACCAAAACTGTAGCATGGCCTTGTTGTTAGGTTTGTCCAGTGTACATTGTCAGAATCTGTTTCAAAGTCCTTCCTAGGTAGTGGTGGCAGAAAAGGCATGTGAGCCCTGATATGTGCATTGATGATATCGAGGCTCTCCTGATTCTTCTGCGGAAGGTTCTTGGAGTAGTTGATGATTGGGATAAATATTTCAGCAGCTGGAAATGTATGCTTGGCCATCCTCAGGACCCTTTGGAGTTGTTTTATGGATGTTTCTTTAAGCTTTTGTTCTTTATTGTTCAGTCTTACTGAAAGGATAACCTTATCAACTGATGCTGTGGGCTTTAGTTTGGACAAAATGGATTCAATGTGTCTGAAATTTGCCCCTGGGTAGCTATCTATCTGGAGGTTAGGATTATCGAATGCAGGTATTCTGGCTAGATTAGCGTCTCCGATAATCAACCGTTTCTTTTGGACAACAATTTTCTAGTCAACCATTTTCTTGTTGGTGATAGAATGTCTGTGGGTTTGTTGTCCAGGTTGTATCTCCTCTGGATCTTCTGCTGTGTGTGGTAAATGACCGTTTGTGTAATCTTCCTCTATCTCGTCAGGTTCCTCTGTGGGGGTCTCCTGGGATGCATCTTCGTCTGCCTCGGAGTTGGACGACTGTTCTAAGCGCAGTGAGAGATCATGCAGTGAGAGATCAATGGAGTCATCATCGTCAATGACACGATTGTTCTTCTTCATCTTGTTCTTTCGTCTGGCCTTAGGGACGTCCCCATTTTGGGGTCTCAGAGGAGACCAAGCCTGGTCTCCTTCTCTTGGCTCGGGTGATGTTCTCCCTTTTTCTCCCTCCAGAGGTGGAAAGTCCTCTAATGAGAGATACTGTTCATTCTCAGAGGGTGTTATATTCTGTGAGGCGTGGTCGTTTATGTCTGGTGGGTTGTTGGTATTTTCCACTTTAGGTGTTTTTTCCTTAGACAAAGATATCAGAAGAGCCTCTGTTTTGTCAATGGTCTCTTCAGTCATCCTATCTTTGAATTTCCTTTTGGCCCATCTAATGGCCACCCGCCAGTCAAAGGTCAGGATGGTATTGAGTTCTTTGAGGCTCTGCTGCACGCCCTCCACGTAATGTCCTTCCAGAATCAGTTGTGTGGTGTAGGCCCAATTGTTTGCCTTGCCCTCTAATAATTCCTTTGTTTTGTTGGTCATGGACACTGGCGTGATAACATTTTTTAGGTAATCAATCAGTCTGGTAAAGGTAATGGATGTTTTCTTGTTGGCCTCATTCCCTTTGACGGATATATTATTGAGATAATGTACCTGTCTCAATAGGTTGTATATTTTTCTGATCTGTTGTCCTAAAATGTTGTGTGCGTCATGTTTTGGTCGGTTGTCCCTATTTGTAATTTGTGTTCCACGCACAGGGGGATAGCTGGGGAATCGCGGTGCGTTCCTGTCATTCTGTGGTGCCCAGGCTCCCCGTCTCGGTGGCCTTTCGACAAACCACTGTGGGTGAGTAAATTGTGGTCTTGATTTATAGTAGTTATTGTTGCCATTAGGGTTAGGGTTAGGTTTGATGAAAGAATCCGGTATCCAGACATAATCTGGATACACGTAAATGCACTGGCCATCCATGTACTGATTTGGAGTTTAAGTTTGGGGGTTATAGTTGTTTTTTTGACATACAACCTGCCTTAATTTGTACACATCTTCAGTAGTGCTCCTCGAATCATCAAACGTTTCGACCCGTCACTAGACATTCTCCTCGAGGTGGGTCCTGCAAGGTTGATCAAACCATGCAGTGTGTATTTTTCCAATTACATTTGATTTTAAGCTTGGAAGGAAGCCTGCTCTTTATAGAGATGTAGGCGTGGTCTAATTGACTGTTGATACTTCCGTGTTTTATGTTAAGTAGAGTATGTACATTTCTGTTTCTTCTGTAATTACAGGAATGAATATTTTCTCTTAAATTCTGGCAGGGGTGGCGGGTGCTGTAGGCTAGGGAAGGCTAAGCCTTCCCAAATATTTGTGTCACTGCATCCTGGTAAATAAAAAATATAATGTATAATGTTTGTGTCTTTGACATTAGCGCTGCTATGCAGCCACCTGTGCCCTGTACTACGAAGCCAGTTCAACATACCCTGGACATGTTTGAGTTATCTAAACTAACCCTAACAAACGAGATCTCGCTAAGCGGTCCTACGACGCTGGGTATCAACTCGGTAAATCAAGCCAGGGTTTCTCTCTCTAGCTGAGAGCGCGTTTACGTGAAAGGGGCGGGGTTAGTAACATTTGACCAATCACAAACAGGGACAGCGCAGCGTCATACTTCATTAATGAAAAGTAAACTAATATTAGACAAATATGAACTTTAAACATCCATGATTTAAACATATAATCCAGGATACAAGCCACACCTGCAAGGTGAATACAGAACAACTGGTTAAAAAATAACTAGGCCTACCGAGTGTTTGAAAGCGTACAACAGTTTTATGATATCACTGCCCCATCTAAGACACGAGTGGATCTGTCTTGAATTACATTTGAGTTGAGTGTTTAGTCAACTTAATGTGTTGCTTAATATAATACTTCTGCATACAGTATGTGACACTGTAGGTGATGCACGGCCAGATACGGCTCGAGAAGCTGACTCAGATAAGGAAGTGTGATATATTATGATATTATATGAATGATAAAGTGCGACACGTCGGCGTCTTCTCTGCATACGGCAGTTTAAACTGTATTTCCTTTATCCTGTAATATGACTTGAGAGATTTAAACTCCTCACACTGAGCTCTGATTGGTCAGCAGGCGGTGCTTTCACTGAGTTGATCTCTTTTCTATAGACGGCGGGCGTCAGGTAAAAAAAAAGTTATTTAGCCTTCCCAAACCTGAGCCTCACGCACCGCCTATGCTTCACGGTAAGGTGAGATGAATATAGTTCAGTGAGCGTTGCTTTGGAATCCCTTTGTAATATTAATGTTGCCTGTAATTTTATCTTCCCAGCTATGTCTGTGCTCAGTGCAGCATCAGAGAGGACTGAGCGGGAGAGAGAGGCATTGGGCTCTTTTATAGATCTTGTGGGAGTGTCCTAATCGGCGCACTCAGTCATCGTGTATCACGGTACATTAATTAAGTGTCCTGTTTGGTGCACTCTGTATCTCGTGTCAAGCTTACAGTTAGACACAACACTGTCATTGCAAGTGACCCTCAGTTAGTTGACTTTTATGTTCAACTGCTAAATTCGTTACTGATAAAAAAGGGCTTCTACTGTACCTAATTACCTTAACACTAGACCCGCCAGAGGTTTTTGCATAGGCCTACCTAACACCGTCAAATCCCGCTATTAGAATGCAATTTTTAACAACATAGGGTGCTACATAACACACTTTCAGGAAAAGTCACGGACTGGGAGACTTTAATATTTTATTGAAAAAAAGTTACATTGCACACACACAACACACATCACACAAATTGACCCGATTGGCTGTTCTAGTGTTAAATAAACTCACTAATTAATGAAACCAGTTCAATACGCATTATTCTTATTCTTATCATTCTTTATGAGCGCAGAAATAGTCTTAAAATCAGACCTGTTTTTTAAATGAAATCTGACGGCAGGCAGTTAGCTCTGATCACCTAATGATCAATGCGCCACACCTGTCTTTCTGTATTTGTGAATGAAGCGCCATCTCCTGGTTAAAACCTGAAATTGAAAAGCTGGCAACGCCCTCTTGGAAAATAGTGGGAGGGCTTAACATTCCTCGATACTGGTTTTAGGCAGGTCGTAGGCAGGAAGCTGTAAGCTGGAGTCTGAAATGAGGTGCTACATCTGTAGATAATATTTTAAGTGTTATTTCCACATATGCAAATAAGGACTTGTGAGCTCCTGCAGGCACTTAACATGCTCACCTTGCACTAATAACGCAGCAGTAAACCATAATCTGGGTCCCGCACCGTATTTTTTCACTCTCAGGGCTTCTTAATATTTTAAAAACCTATTAATGTGTCATACTCAGTTAACGGTTATACACTCAGCTAACTGAAGATATGAACCATTTTTTCTGAATCAAAGCACAAGTCTCACAAGAAGCATCTAAATTAGCCCTGCGCGAAAAAATGCTAACCCAGAACTCAGGGTAAAAATAGCCTTAGTACTTATTATTTTATTATTATAAAACGATAAAAACGCGGCTGAAGGTTAATCCAATGTGTCTGTGTCACTTAGAAATTATTACTGATAATCCTTTACTCCATTTTTATGTAAAAACCTCATATTAGCTGCTAATGATAACAGCCAGAGCGTATCGCAGCTTCCGGTTCCGGGGTGCAGCACTCATTCACCAATGGGTAATGTTTAGATGGATTTTAGGAACGTCCCCTCGATTATATTGGCTCTAACGGTTCAAAAGAGGTGTTAATCAATAAAATCGAACAAGGGGGGCCAGAGATAGATCTAAATCTCTCTAAAAAGGTCAAGCTTCACTTGTTTTGCATCAGTCTTGATACAGGGTACTTATTGTATGTTATAGTTTAGATTCCTAAAGCTTTTAGTCTACTATCCCATCATTCAAGGGTGGTTTTCACTATAAGTAATGGTTGTTTTTTGGACAGACACTAACATTTAGATTTTTATACTATGTTCAATCTGAATTTACTTTAAAATAAAAACATATTGATTCTGACTTTTCTACATCCAACACACAGGTTTATCATTGCTTTGAGAAAAAAAGATAATTAATGTACCCTTTTTAGAAGTGATATAGTCATTTGTTCAGGGAATGTCATTTTCGAGCCTGAGACCTAAAAAACAGGCCAACAGGTTAAGGTCCCACTGGACCCTCAATAACTAATAAGTACATTTTGAAGACTACATATGATATCATGGCAGTTCCTGTCCACAATCACACACAGGGGGACATGGCTTGCTTTGCCCCAGAATGGCGTGTTTTTTCACCTTGAAAAAACAAGCTTCAAAGCTTCAGCAGTAGTCAACTTCCTTGCCATACCTCCGACACTAAAAGAACGTAATAAAATGAATTATAATCGTACAATTAATTAATTACATATATACGGTGTGTGTATCAGTGTGAACAATAGTGCATGAAAAAGTGCCTCAAAGTGCTTACATTTTGTAATGTCAGAATTAACTGTATCTTGTTCAGAGAACCAAGAAGTGGTTCAAAAGCGGGATGCTTTCATCCGAGGGGAGGACATATTTTCGGTAGCCGAGTCCCAGAAGAAAGACATGTACAGTCAAAAACCAAGGAAAGGCAGTAAGTTTGATTGGTGTGTTTTGATGATTGATAGTTTGTGATTGAATGACATTGACTGATTTTGTTTATTGTTATAACATTCACTGACAAATAATTTTCCGTTTCACCTTGAATGATATTGACAGCTATGGTTTTTTGTATTTTGAGGCCACTACATTTTCATCCTACGATTACCAAATGCTCTTTTTAAATACATGCAACTTCTGTGGATTAATGGAAAGTGTAGTCTTAATATGAGGAAATGTAATGTGGGTGAAATGTTGTTTTAAATTACAAGCGTTAAGCCTGGTGTTTGGGTGGTAATCTTCCAAGGCTAACATGATGTATGTTGTCAGTCTGGTTCACAGATGGTGACTGCCATTGGCAAACAGCTCAAGAGATCCCAACAGGCTGAACCTCCAAGCCCTCAGAAGAGGTGACATCTGAATCACCTCAACACTCTTCATATTCTGAGGTCACCTCGAAATGAGAAGGAGGAAGATGAGGAGGAGGAGACTTGCATCCTTCCACAGAAGGAGCCAGCGTGCCAGCAGCAACCACAGAAGGTCTGGGTGGAATTGGATCAGGAAACATTGGAGGCTCTGAAAGTTGGGTTGGTGCATGTGCATGCTAGTGATGCCTGGGTTAGCTCTGCAGCCACCTGAATTAGGGGTCGACCGATATGGCTTTTTCAAGGCCGACACCGATTATTAGTAATCAAGGAGACCGATAACCGATATTTGGAACTGATATACATTTGCAGTAAAATCAGAAAATCTTGGTGTCAAAATGTAGAATAACACAAACTCCAACACAACTTCTTTGAAATGCATTTAAGCATATTATGTTTAATGATTTTTTCAACATCTTAAAACTGGTTTCCTCTCTGTGACCCTGAGGAAAGTAAATTAAGAAAAAAATGAAATAAAAACTACTAAAACTTGTTCTGAACTTCTGATATTTGAGACCGATAATCGGTCAAATGCGGGATATCGGCCTCGATAATCGGCCAGGCCGATAATCGGCCGACCCCTAACCTGAATCCTCCCACACTAGTGATGTTAAGATTCGCATCGGTGCACCGGCATTACCGTTCAAGATGCCAGTGAACCGGTTGAAAGTGCACATCGGCTACAGTTTGGGTTGAACTCACGATGCATCGATATTGTGGCTTTGACAAGTCTGCAGACAAGACAGCAGCAGGGCTCGCAATTAACGATGTCCCGATGTCCCGGGGACCATAACAATTCCTACTGGGACACAAATCTATTTTGTCTGGGACTATTTCGGGACAGTGAAAAAAAAATTAAATGTAAACTTGAAAATGGGTGTTATTTGCAAAGTCATTGGGCTGTCAAATCATAGAATGCATTCTACGTCATCCACTCCGCTGCTGACTGCTACTAGAGTCGCGCCAATGCCACGGTCACGACAGTTAAAAAAAGAAGAAAGAAATGCTGAGGTGGTTGAATAAACAGCCCCCTGATGCAAGCCCCAATTCTGCCGACTCCCGAAACGAAAACATCCCAAGTCCTGGTCATGATGCATCGTCTTCCACTGTGGTAAGTTAGTTGTCTTAAGTGTCAATGTTAGCTAACTAGCGCTAACTCTAGCAACTGTAGTGTGCCTTACAATGCATACAAACATCCTAAAATGCGGTGTCATGTTCTTTTGAAGTTTGTGAAAATGATGTGAAATACAGTTGATCAGAATAAGAGGTGTAGCCTATCATTTTTGTATTTTCTTTGTCAGCCAGTCAGTGGCCAGGCTAGAATCTTTAGCTGCAAACATGTAAGGCATTTAGCTAATCATTTAGCTTTTCATCTTTTTTTAGTGTTTTTTTTTTTTTTGGTGAAGAACGTCAGTCAGATTGGGTGACGATTAGAAAGGGGGTCGCAAGGTAATTTTAGTTTGTCAATCAACTCTGGTATGAGAATAATGTGTCATGTTAAGAGAGTAATGTTCCAGTTGTTTTTGTGCCTAGCTAATCTCCCAGTAGATTTTGCCCTTCAAAGCAAGGCTACAATGTGCATTAGTGATGGCACGCTCGATGGCACGTTCGATGGCACGCACGCTCGAAACGTGTCTTTAACAAGAACGAACTGACCTGACCATTGTGCATGTAGGGGTGCAACAACTAATCGACTTAATCGATTATCAAATTAGTCGTTTGTTGCAGCCCATTGTGCATGTCTGCATTTTTTGGGATCACGGCCCGACAGGCCGAAAAAAATGTGTATATCTGTTGAAACCAAAGACTAAAATAATGCTGTAGAAAAATATCAAAATGACTAAGATTATAATACTCATACAAATGTTGCATTTCACAACTTTTTTAATAACATTTCTTTTACAATTGATAATGTTTTTGTCTTCTACATCTATATTAAAACAAAACAGGGGTCTGGCTCGAAGACATCATCAGGGCTTTAAGACAACGTTTTATACAACATTGTACCCTACTATGTTATGTAATGTTATATTATATTATTATAACATGAACATATGTTTTGTCTTAACTAAATTCAGGAGCTGCAAGTGCCCAAGGTCAAGGACAGAGGAGGCGAAGCGGAAGAGGAAGTGGCTTCCTGAATGATACCCCTTTGCCGAGTTTGATCCAGCTGCCAAAATGATGTACTGCTCAACATGCAGATCCTTCCCAGCAAAGGCCAAAGACAGTTCTTTGTTCATCGGTGTAAGTGGCGACAATGTACGTGTGAGAACACTAAAAATGCACATCCTTACATCTGCTCACAATGATTGTGAGAAGGCTCTCAGAGTACGGGAGAATCCTGAGATCGCACCTCTGCCAAGCTGTCTTCTAAGAATGAATCAGGGTGTTAAAGAGAAATTAATCAAGCTATTTAACATAGCATACTATGTTGCAAAGGAGGAGGAACCCGTTACAAAATTTCCCAAATTAGTGAATCTGCATTTCAAGAATGGCCTTAACTTGGGAATCACATACAAAAATGACCACGCTTGTCAGACATTCATAGACAACATAGCTAAAACCATGAACAAGTCTTTGGAAGAGAAAGGCTGCAAGATTTTTTTCTATAATGTCTGACTCTTCTGTTGACCGATCAGTGCAGGACCAGGAGATCATTTATGTCACCTATATTGAAAATGGTCTACCTGTCAACGTCATGTTGACTATGGTGACATTGCAGCATGCTAACAGCCAGGGCATCCTAGACGCCATAATGTCTGGACTTCACCAAGCTGGGCTCTCAGAAGATGACCTAAAGGCAAAGTTGGTTGGGTTCGGATGTGATGGGGCCTCTGTGATGAACGGGCATAGAAATGGAGTGTCTGCCAGGCTGAAAGAGATGTTTGGATCGCTGGTGACCATTTGGTGTGTGGCTCATCGTCTTGAGCTGACCGCATTAGACAGCATGAAATCTTTTCCAGCTCTCACAGAACTGAAGAAAAGTATCAACGGAATCTACAAACACTACCATACATCAGCCAAAGCTAGCCGTGAGCTCAAGACTGTGGCAGAAACCCTCAACATACATCTGGTAAAACCAGGGACTATCGATGGTACACGGTGGCTTCCGCACACACTCCATGGTTTGTCAGCCCTTATCAGGAACTACCAAGCCATCCTTTTCCATTTGGAGAGCCACGCAAGTGACATGCATGATAGAGAAGCAAGTGACCTCATGAAGGGGCGGGCCAGCCACACTGTGAAAGGACTTAAGCAATTCAAGACAGTCATTTTTGTTCATCTTCTTCTTGACATTCTCAGTGAGCTGAAAGACCTAAGCCTTCTCTTTCAGAGGGATGGGCTGACACTACAGATGGTGTCAGATGGACTGCAGAAGACGACCCTGGCTCTTGTAGTGATGAAGATAAACACAATTAATAGTTGATAAATAAACTCCCATGAGAGAATTTTGTATGCTACAGTGTATGTTTAGTGATTGTGAAATACTCTTTTCTTTTATCGTGTATTTCAGACAGTCCCAGGCCAGCATCTGCAGCAGTTCCTGGATGAAGTGGAGCCCTTTCCTGGAAACATGTACTCTGGTGTACAGCTCGACAGGAAACAAGTGGATGATGACAACCTCCACAAAGTGAAAGAAACACTTATCAATGGCTTCTGTGACTACGTCACCACACGGTTTGGCAGCCTTGATGATGGTGTCTTTAAAGCTGCTGCCACCATGTTTGACCTTAGCAACTGGCCAGAGGACATCACTGACCTGGCTACCTTTGGCCTGGCTGACTTCAGATCAATTCAAGAAGCGAAACGGGAGTGGATTGACCTAAAGGTACTAGTGCATCGACACTTCAGGCATCTTCAGTCTCAGGTGTTATGGCAGAGACTTTTGCAAGGTGCCATAGGGAGGCCTGAACAGTTTCCCCACATGCAGATGATCGTAGAGATACTGCTTGTGTTCCCGATGTCAACATCATGCTGTGAGAGAGGCTTCTCCTGCATGAAAAGGATCAAGTCTGACTGGAGAGGATCCCTCTCTAACCAAATGCTAAATTCCCTCCTCCGTATATCTCTGCATGGCCCTGAGGCTGAGGACTATAATGCAGAACAGGCAGTTGAGAAGTGGTGGCAAAGTGGCCAGAGAACACGACGACCCATGTTTAGCGACTAAATAAATGTAAATAGTAAATGTGAAGATCTGGTGGGGGGGGTGAGAGCAAGATGATTGACATTCATGAATGAAGATAGAAGATCAATTTATATTCCTATAGTACTGCTGACTTGTGAGGATAACTTGTAATTAGAACTGAAAACAGAGACATTGATTAAACTGTATTATGGAACTTCTGTTTTTTTATTATTAAGTCTTTTAAACTTACATGGTGGACCAGAGTCTATGGTGTGATGATTAAGTGACACAAATCAATATAATATATATAATCAAATGATATGTATTCTGCATAATTGGGGGGGCGACGATACAAATTTAAATTTGGGACACTGCTGGTTATATCCGGGACAATACAAAGTAGAATTCGGGACAGTTGTGGGACACTGAGGAAAAAAGTTAATTTCGAGCCCTGACCTGGAGGATACTGGGCTGTTGGCCAGCCTTGCAACCCCTTGGCCAACCTCCTCCAGGCGAAGGGCTGCAATCTTCTCTACTCCAGTGTGCACCAGTCTGCAGACGGTCGACTTGGGGACATCAAAGGCCCGGCAGACCACACTGTATGACAAGCCGTGTGCCAACCAATAAAGGGTCATTAAAATATTCACCTCATGTGACCAGCCGTGTGTGTTCTTTTATGGCAGGATCCTCAGCAGGGCCTCCAGAGACTGGCGCCCCAGTCTGTAGTCCTGCATGAGGTCCCTCTGGCCATCAAAGAAGACAGCAAGGACTGGCACATGAGAGCTTAAAATGGCTATGGGATCGACATCCATCTGCAAATAAAGATACGTGTTACCTTCAGCACCTAGCTTTCATTCAACTGACAATGAATTGATCTTACATGAAATTGCTGTTGTTGGTGAAACCATACTGCACCAGACTAGTGATGTTTACCTCCATGAAACCAATAGCCAGTTGTAGTCGTGCCCGACAGCGCCTGGCCTGCTCCTGCACGCCATGGCATCAGACATGTTGTGTTTGGAAAGGTTGAACGTCTGTCTATCCAACATTTATATTGGCCTGGTACCTTCTTCCTAAATTACCTTAATGGGTTTCAGCTGGTAGTTTTTCACTGACCTGCTTAGCTTTTAATTCGGCTGCCAAACCGCATTCATTTAGTCCTATTTAAAATGTGAATGTGCTACATATCCACACAAACAAAGTGTGCAATCCAATTAATGTTAATCTGGGTTTTGATAGATAACAAATCTGTTTTTCTTCTCTCAATTATTTTATTCCTATTGTGCACTCTGATCAATATTAATCAAACTATTGTTCGTTTATACATTTTAAGAATGGCGTTCATCTTTTTTAAGAATGAGTTCTTATTTTATTTATTGGTGTCTACAACAGATGATACAAATGTTTGTGTCAGTAGATGTGTACTAACAGAGGAGGGGGTGTTTGTGGAAATAACGGGGACAGAGCTGCTGTCAGACGATCAGCTGTGCGGCATCATCACAAACGGACGTGGCTTCACGTGACGCTCCGGAGGAAAGGACGTCCCATTGCTCTGAAAACTCATTTCCCTGCTTCTCGTGGTTTCCTTGCGTCTCTCCTTGCTTCCCTGGAGGGAGGGACTAGATGCAGGGAAACGACGCAAGTGAGGGACGCAAGGAATCCATTTAACCGACCTGAGCCGGGGCCTCAGTGTTTTGTCTCCCTGTTCCTGCCTGTTGGCGTCAGCTGATGGAGGTGTTATGATTCTATCTTGTTATGCAGCATGTTGATTATTCTCTCTGAACTAGCTGAACACACGGGTCTGGGGTAGAGTTCTTCAGAATTGATTGTGGCATCTCAACCGTGTGGTCAGATCGTAGCCCGTGACATGTCTTCTCCGGCCGAAGCTCCAAATAAACCGTTAGTGTTTGCCATCAAAGCTCCAGCTCTCCATCGTGTCTCTCTTTGAGTCCTGACTCCAATTGCTTCAGAAGTTTCCTCCACATTAATAATAATGCATTTATTTTAGGGGTGTAACGGTTCACAGAATTCACGGTTCGGTTCGTAGCTCGGTTTGGAGGTCACGGAAAAAGAACAAGAAAAAGCAAAAAAAAGTGCACCAAAACAACATTGTCAAACCACTCATGTAGAACTGGAGCTCACCCCCAGGCCTTCTCGGCTGTGTGGCTCTTTCCTGTGAACAGGTGCTCATTCTCAGTCCTTTGGTTAATGAGGGCTCTGGTTTGGGCCTCCGTCCCTGTTTAAGGAGAAATATGTTATACATCAGCAAAAGGAAACCTTAAGCCATTAACATGTCACTCACATAATGCTGCATATAAATGACTGTATATGCCATATTGAATGTATTGAATTATTTATTACAAATACATTGTGACTGCCAAATGAATGATGGTACCTTAGTTACGTCTGTATGTGGCAGGTAGTTAAATGAAGAAACAAGTGGTTTCCAACTGAAATATGTCCGATAAATAACGAATGCTGCGTGTGTGTGTGTGTGTGTGTGTGTGTGTGTGTGTGTGTGTGTGTGTGTGTGTGTGTGTGTGTGTGTGTGTGTGTGTGTGTACACACGTTATGTATTGCAAATCTTGCCTTTAGTTGGGCATTTCACATGAACATTGTTGAGAAAATATAAAGCGTTCAATAACAGACATATGAGTAGTGGGTTAAATAAATGAACAGATGTTGCATTATCGTAACGGTATCGTTGTAGGCATACAAATAACATTAAGTAATAGGTACTTACACTTGTGTAGTTTTTCTGCCGCCACGTCTTTCAAATGTGCCAGCTGCATGCTGGAGGCAGGGCTTTTACACCGAGTGAAATCAAGGACAAGGACTGTGACTGAATGGAAATGACAATAAATTAAACTGTAAAACGAAAAAAGCGATCATGAAAATGTTTCCAATAAAATGATTTTTGACCCCTTTGTTGTTCAGATATATCACATATTTGTAACTAAATGAAACATGAAACAAAACACGGAATAAACTGAGGAGTGACTCTCGTGAGGTTCATGTATTTTCTTCACTCCGCTGGGAAACTGCTCTCATGTCAAGAAGCATGAGAGCAGTGAGCGATACACAGTACGGGGGCGGGGCGAGTGTCTGAGGATTTCATCGGAGGATGGTCTGGTGGTTCCTCGATTATCGCTCCTCCATTACCGCTCCTCGATCCTCCGGCAGAAAAAAGAGCCATGGGACGGTACTCAAGATGGCGCAGACAAATCAACTTCCGGTGAGACCGAGACCGAGGAGCGAGGAAATGAAAATAGTCGACCTGAGACGGGGCCAGAGAGCACAGCAGCCAAGGTTACAGGTGCGTGTGCTCAGTCAGGACAGTTTGAACTGACACACTGGGTCAAAGTTATGGGCCTTGGAAAATACTTCCCCAACAATTAAAAGCAGGATTACCTTAATACTGGGATGAGCGGAAGTCGGATGCTCCAAAGACAAATCCTAATTGTCCTCGTTTGTCACGCTTTGTTTCTGTTCACCAGGTTTGCAGCTTTTTCTTATGAGAACAAACACTTGCTAACTAGTATGAAATGGAGAAGCTATTCGATCATAGCCAAGCTAGCGAAAGTAAAATGTGGCAGGTTGGTTGTAGTGTCCTCCAATTTAAATGCTCCAATTTAGTGATATCAATTATTCATTCATATTCATGAGCATGATAACATATTTGTATTGACCTTAAGTTTTTTTTCTATACTATCCCACCATGTATCTACCCGTCCAAGAGCACATTCGCCATGTAGTGCTGGATAGACCCCCAAAACTGGCAACTCGGCAGTGAGTCAGTGTCGGGGGGCAAGTTTAAATATCTTGTCTATTTTTGCATCTGTATTTGTAGGCTATTAGAGCGAACATGTTCAGTGTTTGAATGGGTTATATGTAAAAGCTTTATAGTTCTGAGTTTACAGGAAACACTGCAACCGCTGCTGGTAGCGTAGCTTCCGTTATGTAGCCAAGATGGCGGTCGTTGAGTGTGAGAAGTCCCCAGCGTTCCGACTCAACTTTGTTAGTGTGATGAGTGTTTGAGTTTGATTACCATCCAGGTACTCAAACTGCATGTTGCCGTACGTCGCATAAGGAAGCACTATTGCACTCAAAACGGCAAGTTTAAGAACAGAAGTACACAAACTGAGACACAGCATGAAAATATTTCTGTGACAACTGAACCAGCTTCATCTGTTTTCAGGGCCGTGTTACACACAGTGTTTTGTAAGCTCCATTACAAGGAGAACCTTCTTGGTATGGGCTCAGAACAGTCTCATAGCACACAGAAGGATTCACACTTGTATTTCCGGATCCACACTTGTGTTTTTCAATTTACACACAAATGTGTTCCGTTTCATATACATGTAAATAAAATCCAAATACAGAAAATGTATTTTTGATTTGTTTTCCGTTTAAATCCTCTGAACCTGCAAACACAACCCGCTTCCTGTGCACGGATCGCTGTGCATTCGTGTGTGGATTTTTTGAGACTCCCCTGATGGTCAGCTGATTCGTACTTGTAATTTTTTCTATCTATAACCAATCAGATGTCTCCTCAATTCTAAGCCAATCACATGAGCGCGCCCCCATGAGGGTAGATTTCTTGCGTTGATGACGTAGCGCTTCATGTACGCATTTTGCGCTGTCCGGAGCTGACAGGTCCATGGAGCCTGCCTGCAGGCGCTAATCTCAGGACACCTCCACTCTCAGTACAGCGCCACTTTCCGAACAGGAGATGCACGCAAATACAAGCCTTTATATTATTAAGGTACAGCGCCACTTCCCGAACCATTGATGAATGCTTGTGTACACAAACCGTTTTAAATGTGTGTTTCCTGTGTGGCGAATACAGCTGCTTTATTTATGTCTGTATGAAGTTGTTGTGAGTGTGGAGGGAGCAGCTACAGGTTAGCTTAGCCTAATCGATCAGTGCACTACGAAGCCAGTGCTAGACAGTGAACTGTCAACGGTCATTATCGGCCGATATTCACTCTTAATAGTTTGATCGGTGCGCTCTATAAAGGCCGATCAGGAGAGCTGGATCTGATCGATATGGACATAAACGTGTTACAGGCTTGGCCTGTCACTTTAAGAGTAGCAGCCGCAAGGGGTTGTGGGTTTTTGGAGTGTGTGTGTGTGTAAAATGTGATGGCCAAGGCGAAGTGCGGAGTTATGAAGAGAGAGACGAAAGTATAGAGAAAGTGGTCAGAAAGGTAAGAGTAACTAGTCTGTATGTAGGCCTATGCAATACAGTGTCAATGTAACTGATTAGTCTGAAGAATGTGAATAAACGGAGGTTCTTCCCACGGCACCCGAACGCCCCGTTTGCATCCTTTTTCCCCTCGAAATGTCTGGGCAGCTGGTTACCGGCTGACAGAAAGTCAGAAACCACCGGTGTGTAACCAAAACTACGGTTTCGGTGCAGAGATACCGTTAGTAAAAAAGTAACAAACGCGAGTGAAGTATAACCGGACGCGAGAGAGATCAGATCAGCTGCTGAGTCTGATGGAGACTCGCAGCTCTGCATGATCACCTGAAGCCCCGCCCTCTGTTTACGAGCTGACCGGACAGCGCAAAATGCGTACATGAAGCGCTACGTCATGAACGCAAGAAATCTACCCTCGTGGGGGGGCGCTCATGTGATTGGCTTAGAATGGAGGAGACATCTGATTGGTTATAGATAGAAAAAATTACAAGTACGAATCGGCTGACCGTCAGGGGAGTCTCAAAGAACCCACACACGAATGCACAGCGATCCGTGCACAGAAAGCGGGTTGTGTTTGCAGGTTCAGGGGATTTAAACGGAAAACAAATATGTGAGGATCAAAAATACACATGTAAAACTTTTTTCTGTATTTGGATTTTATTTACATGTACATGAAACGGAACACATTTGAGTGTGCATTGAAAAACACAAGTGTGGATCCTTCTGTGTGCATGAGTGTATTATGAGACTGTTCTGAGCCCATATATTGGAGAGTTTTCTCAACAATAACTTTGATTAGAGACCAGCTGTGTCCCAGGTAGAGTGGCCATCCACCAATCGGAAGGTCGGGGGTTTGATCCCCAGCGCTGGCAGGGATCTACATATTGAATTGTCATTTGGCGAGATACTGAACACCAGGGTGCACCCGATGGCGTAGCAAGTGTGTGTGTGTGTGTGTGTGTGTGTGTGTGTGTGTGTGTCTCTCTCCTAAAGAGAGAGAGTGGCAACGTGAATGTGTTTGAAATTATGTTGTGAAAAAGCACTGACTTGTTGCAAAAACTAGTAAAATGTTATATAAATTCAGTCCATTTAAGATGTCCCGCAGTAATCCTGGAGGAGCCTTCAGAGTGTGTTCCTTCTCTGCCAGCCTCGACCCTCTCCTCCCTCTCCCCCCTGTGAATCACCAACAACCTGCAGAATCTGCTGATCAGTGTGTTACTCTTCCTTCTCCTTTATCTCTATCTCTTGCATCTACATGTAAGTGTCTGCTTCACCCCATCGGTCTCGTTCCTCCCTCTCCCTCCCTGTCCATGGGTCAGATTTCTTGCTTAAAGGAGTTTTAACCTTCCTCTGATCTGCCTTTCCCTTTGATTCCTCTTCTTCCTTTTGATTCTTTGATTGAATGCTGTTGAAGTTGGCCAGTGGGGGTAATATGACGCAGCTGAGAGATTCCACCTGGTGTGTGTGTGTGTGTGTGTGTGTGTGTGTGTGTGTGTGTGTGTGTGTGTGTGTGTGTGTGTGTGTGTGTGTGTGTGTGTGTGTGTGTGTGTGTGTGTGTGTGTGTGTGTGTGTGTGTGTGTGTGTGTGTGTGTGTGTGTGTGTGTGTGTGTGTGTGTGTGTGTGTGTGTGTTTCTGGAAGTCTGACAAGGACAGAGAGTAGCGGAAATGACTCGAGGTGAGAAACATTAACCATTTCTTGTTCTCTTGGATTGGTTGATAAGTCTAGGAAAGCACAATATAAATAAACTCAATTTATTAATGTACTTGTTTTGTTTTTTCGAGCGTGTAGAACTAAAGAAAATACAAATGAAACAAAAGGTGATACAGACATGATACAGTACTATACAAATGAATGCAATAAGAAAACGAAACATTGAATTAATAATTGAATAATCTGTAGTACAAAGTTTAGCTAATTACACGTCCGAAAAGGGGTAGAAGTTTACACTTAATTAATCCGACCCCTTCTCCCAAAATCTAAATTATTTTATTTTTTTACATCTTAATATATGTTAAAGGTGGGGTAGGTAATTTTGGAGAAACCAGCTCGAGTGCGCTAGAATTTGCAAGGTGACTTTGCTTCCCTGGATCTGATTGCTGGTCAGTTCTAAGCATTAATGTGTGGAATGAAAAAGACGATATCTCGGGTTCTGCTGCATTCATTCTGATTCTCTTTAAATTGTCCATCCTGAGTCCGACAGCGGGTGGAATGCTACAATCCTTCTTTAAAGGTGGTATGTAAATTATTTCAGAAACACTTGTTATTATATTCCATGGAATGCTCTTAACATCCCGATAGCAATTAATATATTAACTGCTTTGACAACAAATCCATAAAAAAAAGTCATCTGTGGAAGCCGTGGCGCTGTAGAAAGCACGACCAATCATCTAACCCGGCCCGGCTAAAGTAACTGGATGGCCTACCTGCCTGTCAGCCTTCCATCTGTGCACAGACTTATCTCGTGTCCTCATTGGTCATCTGCGCGTTCGTGTGTGTTGGAGGAGGGGCTCTGTAAGGAAGTCTGAAGGAAGAGGCAGATTTTTTCCGGCTGTGTATTTTCAAATACTAGCGCACTCATGCTGGTTTCTCCAAAATTACCTACCCCACCTTTAACTGTGGGAACATACCTTTTATTTGTTACAAACATAAGACGGACAACAGTGATGAGTTTATTGAAATGAAGGCAAAACACCCACCAACAGCCGGTACTGGTGGCCACAGGCTCCACTGACTGCAGAACCTCCAGACTGGATTTAAGCTTCTTCTGCTGTTGTGTTTCTGATAAGCATAAACTGTTAATGAGTGTCACCTACCTTAAAGGGAAACTGAATATGTGTGGAATAATTTTAGCTCTAAGAATAATGGGTTTGTATGATCCCTATAGCCGACATTTTTAATAAGTCTTATTGCTCTTTTTTGTAGAATAAATAGGGATTGTGTTTTATAATTACTGCCCCAAACCTCTGCACAGTAACTTAAATAAGGTAACACCAATGAACAGTAAAGAATGTAGAGAGATATATGATCAATAATCTGTTTTGCCTTGTTTGATATTGCAGTACTTTGGAATGAATATGTTTTATCTGAGGTTTCCAGCTCAGTTTCTCATCAATTGTGATTCCAAGGAATTTTTCTTTATCTCTCTCAATGAAAATCCCATCTATCTTAAAGCCCGCGTCACACTGTCCCGAAATTGACACCCGATGGACACACGATAAAGGAAATGTTCAAATTCGGCTGTGATCGTAAGAACATCGGGCCATTCGTGAGGCATCTTAAGCCATCGTATGACCGCCGGTGGAGTTTCTCAGGCTCCGGCAGCAACTTCGTGAGCGGTGGCAACATCTTTGGCATGGCAAAGCATTGCCGAAGGACCTTGCGAAGGTTCATTTCCGTGTTGACTTCGTGTGTCCATGTTGCCCTTCGTAAGGCCATCGTGTAGCCACCGTATGACATCGTTTCCCATGTGTCATGGACATATAAAGGCTAACTCCCAAAGCTTCAATCACAATGCAGCATCTGCAGAACGGCATACTATGACGAGACAACAAGGAACAAGAAGGCAGCAGCTTCTTTTGATGCACCTCAGAGAACATGATGAGCAACTCTTACAGGTAACAATGGTCTTATTTCACGTCGTCATTTCTTGCTATTTGTGACCTGCTCAATCGAAATCAGTAGCAGTGATGACACCTGTATCAAGCAGGTGAAACGGGAGCACGAGGACACGGTGCGTGATGTTTCCTTGCAGATCGCTTCTCTGGTTGTTTTATTGCACAACAGAATCATGTAAACAACCCGATGTGTGTTCTGTGACACTGAAAAGGATATTACATTGTTATCGTTGCTTTCGTTGCAGTTGTATCATGCCACTGCCGCGGCGCCAGGATTTCAATGTTGGGTGGGCCAATGTAATTTCGGCTGGGCCTGTTCTAATAGATGTTTCTCGTTAACAGAAAGAAAAGAATAAGAAATGCTTATTATTGGAGGCAACTGTGGCATGCATATTTCCTATAGTAAAGACACTTTTTCTAAACCCTTCTCTTTTAAACATTTTCACTTATAAGAAGCTTAAATATTATTTAAATGACCATATCTTCACTTCTAAAAGGGTTAAATTAATAATCTTTTTTCTCAAAGTAATGATAAACCTGTGAGTTGGATATAGAAGAGTCAGAATCAATATAGATGTTTTTTTATTTACATAGTAAAAAACTGTAAATTATAGTGTCCGTCCAAAAATTCTTTTTTACTTATAGTGACAACTACCCTTGGTTGATGGTAAGGCAGACTAAAAGCTTTAGGAATCCAAAGTACAACATATAATAAGTACCCTGTATCAAGATTGATGCAAAACAAGTGATATTTGACCTTTTTAGAGGTTTAGCAACAAAAAACCCCACCTCTGGTCATTTGGGTGTATTTGCCGTTTCTCTGGAACCTATTGGTCGATTTTGATGATTGACACCTCTTTTGAACCGTTAGAGCCAATAGAATCGATGGGGGAGTTCCACATACACAAACACGATACCATTGAGAAATGAAAGCTATGCGCATGCAGTTTGCCCAAAGCGAAACCTTGGGGCGGCAGTCCACTTTTTGTCATTTTGAATTTGTCACTTGAGGTTTGCATTTCACGAGCATATTAAACTAACGTTACATTAACCTCCGCTACACAAGCACGAGCTAATGACGTTTGTGTCTTAATGCTTGTTTATTGCAGCATTTGGCTTCTTACACTTGGCTGGGTGAAGTCGTCAAATTATCTGTGCACGGTATGCATCTACGTTATCACAAACAGAGCTGACACTCACTGAGTCTGAAAACCATGAAGAGTCCGAAACGTTTGCTGCTTCGCGCTGTGTGGAGGAATCCACTCATTCAGTCTGCTGCTGACTCGTGCATGATGAACCTGAATCTCTGGATCTGCTACGGTTACGGCTATGAGTCCGCACGAGTCTGCAGGAAGTTTCACTGATCCGCGTCCCCTGAGCCAAACGATCACTTCTGGAAGCTATCCTACTTGCTAAAGGCTAGGCAGATGGACTGGGGTACATTGTAATGTGATTTTACATGTGATAAGGAGAATAGCGAGTGATGCAATTTATAGTTTTAATTTGTCCGTCACCAGGCGTAGGACTCAAAGGACTCGGGTTAATGGAGAGGGGAGACTCGTCTCCCAGGTCATTACTAGGATCCGGGTTAATGACCCGGATCAATCAGGACTCACCCATCTCTAGTTCTGCTTTACTCATTTGCTGCTGGCTGTTTCATCTGATTCTCCACCGACCAGCCTCCTCCTGTCCCAGTTTTGTACACCTTACGGAGTGATGGCATCTCTTTCCCTGTGCATTTTGTGTCTCCTACGTCTCGCTGAAATGTACCTGTTGGTTCTGCTCTGTTTTGCCCCGGGGGTTTATTGCACTCGCTCTTTGTACACCCCCAGGAGCAGAGCCTATTCCACAAAATCAAAAGTCTATAATATCCTTTTACTGTATCTCTGACATAATCATAGGCGGCGCGTGAGGCTCAGGTTTGGGAAGGCTAAATAACTTGTTTTACCTGACGCTGCCCGCCTCCGGCGTCTATAGAAAAGAGATCAACTCAGTGTGCGGAGTTTAAATCTCTCAAGTCATATTACAGGATAAAGGAAATACAGTTTAAACTGCCGTATGCAGAGAAGACGCCGACGTGTCACACTTATCATTCATATCACATCATCAATCAGATCATCGATCATATAATATCATAATATATCATATATTTCCCTATCTGAGTCAGTTTAGTATTATTTTAAGCAACATTATGTTGACGAAACACTCGAGTCAAATGTAATTAATGTCAGATCCACTCGTGTCTTAGATGGGGCAGTGATATCATACAACTATACGCTTTCAAACACTCGGTAGGCCTAGTTATTTTTTAACCAGTTGTTCGGTATTCACCTTGCAGGTGCAACTCTGTGGCTTGTATCCTGGATTATATGTTTAAGTCATGGATGTTTAAAGCTTATATTTGTCTAATATTAGTTTACTTTTCATTAATGAAGTATGACGCTGCGCTGTCAGTACACTTGTCCCTGTTTGTGATTGGTCAAATGTAGCTAACCCCGCCCCTTTCACGTGAACGCGCTCTCAGCTGGTGAGAGAAACCCTGGCTTGATTTACAGAGTTGATAACCAGCGTCGTAGGACCGCTTAGCGAGATCTCGTTTGTTAGTTTGTTGTTGTTAGTTTGTTTGTTTCTCAAACATATCCAGGGTATGTTGAACTGGCTTTGTAGTACAGAGCACAGGTGGCTAGCAGCGCTAATGTCAAAGACACAGACATTATACATTATATTTGTATTTTACCAGGATGCAGTGACACAAATATTTGGGAAGGCTTAGCTTTCCCTAGCCTACATCACCCGCCGCATATGAGCAACCCCAGAAGAACTCCAATAGTTGCTTTTATGAAAAAGTCATACAAGTAATATATGTGCATATGCTCGATACACACGTAGGACATATTGTTGAGCTGATTGATTGTCAGCACTACTATTACTCCATTCTTGTATTAGGAGCAGTGGGCAGCTATTTTGCAGGAGTGTGGTCTGGTGCCTTGCTTAAGGGCACATTGGAATTGAACAGGATGCAGCTGGACCCTTTCAACACTCTGTAATTGGACCCTTCTGGGACTTGAACCAGCACCTCTATAGTTACATTACATTACATTGCATTTAGCTGACGCTTTTGTCCAAAGCGACTTACAATAAGTACATACGACCAGGAAGACACAACCCTGAAGAAAACAGAATCATAAAGTACATCAGGTATCACAGAGCCAAACATTTCAAGTGCTACTCAACTGGCTATAGATAAGCCAGTCCTTTATTAGTATATAAGTGCCTTGTTAGTAATTCTATCGCTCGAAGTGGAGTCGAAAGAGATGAGTTTTCAGCCTGCACCGGAAGATGTGCAGGCTTTCTGCTGTCCTGATGTCAATGGGGAGCTCATTCCACCATCTTGGAGCCAGGATAGCAAACCCACGTGTTTTTGCTGATGGGAACTTGGGTCCCCCTCTCAGCGAGGGTGCAGCGAGACGTTTGGCTGATGCAGAGCGTAGTGCACGCGCTGGGGTGTACAGTTTAACCATGTCCTGGATGTAGGAAGGGCCAGATCCATTCGCAGTATGGTACGCAAGTACCAGTGTCTTGAAGTGGATTCTAGCAGTTACCGGGAGCCAGTGAAGGGAGCGGAGGAGCGGCGTGGTGTGGGAAAATTTAGGAAGGTTGAAGACCAGACGAGCCGCTGCATTCTGGATGAGCTGCAGAGGTCGGATGGCACATGCAGGTAGACCAGCCAGGAGGGAGTTGCGGTAGTCTAGGCGTGAGGTGATGAAAGCCTGGACCAGAACCTGGGTGGCTTTCTGGGTCAGCTGGGGACGAATCTTCCTGATGTTGTACAGCGTATATCTGCAGCAACGGGTTGTAGCAGCGATGTTTGCAGTGAAGGACAGGTTGTTATCTAGGATCACACCCAGATTCCTTGCAGTCTGAGTCGGGGAAACAACAGAGGTGCCGATGTTGATTATCAGGTCAAGAGTGGGACAATCTTTTCCCGGAAGGAAAAGCAGTTCAGTCTTGTCAAGGTTGAGCTTGAGGTGATGAGCAGACATCCACCGAGAGATGTCAGCTAGACAAGCAGAGATGCGTGCAACGACCTGGGTCTCTGAGCGGGGAAAGGACAGAATTAATTGTGTGTCGTCAGCGTAGCAGTGGTATGAAAAACCATGCGGGCTAATGACTGATCCGAGCGAGTTTGTGTACAGGGAGAAGAGGAGGGGACCAAGAACAGAGCCCTGAGGGACCCCTGTAGTTAATTGACAGGGGTCGGACTCGGACCCTCTCCAAGTTACCCTGTAGGTACGGTCTTTGAGGTATGAGGCGAGGAGGGAGAGTGCAGAGCCTGAAACTCCAAGTTCTTGGAGAGTGTGAAGGAGGATCTGATGGTTCACCGTGTCGAATGCAGCTGACAGGTCCAACATGATGATGACAGAGGAGAGGGATGCTGCTTTGGCAGTGTGCAGTTCCTCAGTGACAGCAAGGAGGGCCGTTTCTGTGGACTGGTGCGGATCCAGAAGGTTGTTCTGATGGAGATAACAGGAGAGTTGTTTAAAGACAGCGCGTTCAAGTGTTTTAGACAGGAACGGTTAAGTTGCCAGCTCAAGTCCCCACAGACTGCCCAACTGTTGCCTCAACATAGATTGGTCAATGTATTAGTTTTTAATATATAGGTGTTACGTTCCCTCTAGGGCTAGGGGAACCAAAGGGAAGCGACACAACCAGAGTGGGATTGGTAACAATTACAAGTGGTTTTATTTATAACAGGAGATAACAAAGGCAGGCAATCAGCCTGAAAAAAACCAAAAATGCCAAAACGGCTGGTCTAACCAGCAACAAAAAGAGAACTCCAAACGAGAGTTGTAAAGCTTATTCAGCGTAATAGGTAAAGGAGAAAACAAAACCTCACGTTAAACGTGGTACAAATGAAATGAGGAAGGCTGCACCCACACAGCTGTAGCTGGTCAACAGGTGCTGGTCAACAGGTGCCAATTACCTGGGTCTAAGCTAACACAATACCACACACAACACACTACTTAGCACTAAGCAGGCTAACTAAGTACAGAGGATTACAGAGTTTACGAACACAACAAATTATGTAACAAGAGGCTAGAGGCGTCGAAAAGGATCCAGAAACTTTACTTTTACATTTTTCTGAGATCACCGTCGGAGATTAAATAAAGAGAACCATGGCCAGGTAAATAAGATGAAGCTGTTCCTTTAGCCCCCAGTAATGTTAGATTAGTAAGTTAACAAATTAATTAAATATAGCTGATGTAATTTAATCATATTATTTCATATTTAAAATAAGTCTTAATTTTTCTGTATAAAACAACATGTTTTTTAAATGAACAAAAGCATGTTGAATAGATTGAATGTCAACAATAGTAGTGTTCTGATCGTAATAGCTGTGATTATAACAGTTTATATTCTCCTTCTTCCCCTAAACCAGCCCAGATGATGTCCTACTGACCCCAGGTCAGCCAGACCGCTCTGCTGAAATACACAATTAAACATTTTCTATGACCTATTTTTTGTCAGTTTTGACAGTTTAATGACCTAGAGATACCCTATTATTCCACTGCTTATGTACACGTGTTGTAAATAATGGTTAAAACCTCAGTAAATGAAATAAACAATGTGTTTAACAATTACAATTTAATATTGTATTTTCATTTTATCACAAAGTAGAGGTAAGAATATATCCATCCTCTCTCTGCAGCTTCATGTCTTCTATTATTATTACTTCCATCATTGAGACAGGAAATCAATCATGTACTTTAACATCACCAGCAGTAACACAAATACCAGCAAAAGTGTGTTTATGGAGTTGTTTATTTGTATTGTATGTGCAGCAAGTATATAGAAGCAGCTGTTTGGGGAATCAGACAGACTCGAGCTATAATCGTTAAATATCTATTAAAAGAAAGGACACGTTCAAAATCTAATTCTGAAACTAAGACACGAGTCTGTAGGACGGCAGTAAGCAGAGGTCTGGGTGGAGGATGCTCCTGATCGCCGTTTTGCTTTCTCCAGCACCACGGGGGGTCCAGGTGGATGGCAGCTCTGTCCTGATGATCCGCTGGGGTTAGGGGTCCTTCTCCAGCACCTCGGGGGGTCCAGGTGGATGCAGCTCTGTCCTGATGATCCGCTGGGGTTAGGGGTCCTTCTCCAGCACCACGGGGGGCCAGGTGGATGCAGCTCTGTCCTTATGATCCGCTGGGGTTAGGGGTCCTTCTCCAGCACCACGGGGGGTCCAGGTGGATGGCAGCTCTGTCCTGATGATCCGCTGGGGTTAGGGGTCCTTCTCCAGCACCTCGGGGGGTCCAGGTGGATGCAGCTCTGTCCTTATGATCCGCTGGGGTTAGGGGTCCTTCTCCAGCACCACGGGGGGCCAGGTGGATGCAGCTCTGTCCTGATGATCCGCTGGGGTTAGGGGTCCTTCTCCAGCACCTCGGGGGGTCCAGTTGGATACAGCTCTGTCCTGATGATCCGCTGGGGTTAGGGGTCCTTCTCCAGCACCACAGGGGGTCCAGGTGGATGGCAGCTCTGCCCTGATGATCCACTGGGGTTAGGGGTCCTTCTCCAGCACCACGGGGGTCCAGGTGGATACAGCTCTGTCCTGATGATCCGCTGGGGTTAGGGGTCCTTCTCCAGCACCACGGGGGGCCAGGTGGATGCAGCTCTGTCCTGATGATCCGCTGGGGTTAGGGGTCCTTCTCCAGCACCACGGGGGGGCCAGGTGGATGCAGCTCTGTCCTGATGATCCGCTGGGGTTAGGGGTCCTTCTCCAGCACCTCGGGGGGTCCAGTTGGATACAGCTCTGTCCTGATGATCCGCTGGGGTTAGGGGTCCTTCTCCAGCACCACAGGGGGTCCAGGTGGATGGCAGCTCTGCCCTGATGATCCACTGGGGTTAGGGGTCCTTCTCCAGCACCACGGGGGTCCAGGTGGATACAGCTCTGTCCTGATGATCCGCTGGGGTTAGGGGTCCTTCTCCAGCACCTCGGGGGGTCCAGGTGGATGGCAGCTCTGTCCTGATGATCCGCTGGGGTTAGGGGTCCTTCTCCAGCACCACGGGGGGTCCAGGTGGATGGCAGCTCTGCCCTGATGATCCGCTGGGGTTAGGGGTCCTTCTCCAGCACCACGGGGGGTCCAGGTGGATGGCAGCTCTGCCCTGATGATCCGCTGGGGTTAGGGGTCCTTCTCCACCACCACAGGGGGTCCAGGTGGATGGCAGCTCTGTCCTGATGATCCGCTGGGGTTAGGGGTCCTTCTCCAGCACCACGGGGGGTCCAGGTGGATGCAGCTCTGTCCTGATGATCAGCTGGGGTTAGGGGTCCTTCTCCAGCACCTCGGGGGGGTCCAGGTGGATGGCAGCTCTGTCCTGATGATCCGCTGGGGTTAGGGGTCCTTCTCCAGCACCACCGGGGGTCCAGGTGGATGGCAGCTCTGTCCTGATGATCCGCTGGGGTTAGGGGTCCTTCTCCAGCACCACAGGGGGTCCAGGTGGATGGCAGCTCTGTCCTGATGATCCGCTGGGGTTAGGGGTCCTTCTCCAGCACCACGGGGGGTCCAGGTGGATGGCAGCTCTGCCCTGATGATCCGCTGGGGTTAGGGGTCCTTCTCCAGCACCACGGGGGGTCCAGGTGGATGGCAGCTCTGCCCTGATGATCCGCTGGGGTTAGGGGTCCTTCTCCAGCACCACAGGGGGTCCAGGTGGATGGCAGCTCTGTCCTGATGATCCGCTGGGGTTAGGGGTCCTTCTCCAGCACCACGGGGGGTCCAGGTGGATGGCAGCTCTGTCCTGATGATCCGCTGGGGTTAGGGGTCCTTCTCCAGCACCACGGGGGGTCCAGGTGGATGCAGCTCTGTCCTGATGATCAGCTGGGGTTAGGGGTCCTTCTCCAGCACCACGGGGGGTCCAGGTGGATGGCAGCTCTGTCCTGATGATCCGCTGGGGTTAGGGGTCCTTCTCCAGCACCTCGGGGGGTCCAGGTGGATGGCAGCTCTGTCCTGATGATCCGCTGGGGTTAGGGGTCCTTCTCCAGCACCACGGGGGGTCCAGGTGGATGGCAGCTCTGTCCTGATGATCCGCTGGGGTTAGGGGTCCTTCTCCAGCACCACGGGGGGTCCAGGTGGATGCAGCTCTGTCCTGATGATCAGCTGGGGTTAGGGCTCCTTCTCCAGCACCTCGGGGGGGTCCAGGTGGATGGCAGCTCTGTCCTGATGATCCGCTGGGGTTAGGGGTCCTTCTCCAGCACCTCGGGGGGTCCAGGTGGATGCAGCTCTGTCCTGATGATCCGCTGGGGTTAGGGGTCCTTCTCCAGCACCTCGGGGGGTCCAGGTGGATGCAGCTCTGTCCTGATGATCCGCTGTGCACTTTTCAGATTAGGGGTCCTTCTCCAGCAGATCCATTTCTCCAGAATTGTCCTAATTACAGAGAAAAAAGTGAATTAATCATATCAAACACAGGGTTGCAAAATGTAACTCAGCATTTCAGACAAACAATCCCTAAAGGATCATTTAAAATGATGTACTGTTCTGGTTTTTTAAAAACTAAAGAGATGAAATGACAGTCACACGTGCATCCCTTAGACAGCACAAACTAACATCAAGCAAAAGGCTGCTGTCTATGTGTGATTGTCTTATTGTTATGGGATTAGGATAAATTAAATACACTTTAACCTAAATAAAAGATGATCAAATCTGGTGGAAATATTTATACTATACTGGTGGAAATACTATACTTTTAGCTCTACCTCAAAGCAGAGCTGAATACAAAGGTTGTAATGTTGTCCCAAAGTGTAATAAACAGTAAAACATTGGAACATGTCAGAGAAATAAATAAAGCTAACAGCAGACGTCAGGGTAGTGTTTTATAAATCCCACCGTACTGTAGGCTATACCGGTCTAAATGTTTTCACTTTGGTCTATGTATGTAATACAAAGTATAACTTATCTATAACAGAGCCAAGATCTCTGTTTGACTTTAGTAAACTTCTGAATTTAATTAAAAATAAGTGTAAACAACAGTGCAGTACGTCCAGCTAGCTAGTTAGCGTCACATATTTATCCGTATTATTTAACGAAAATGTACGTTGTAATGCCCCTTGGGTTTGACGTGTGTGACGTCAGTTAATTTAAAGTAAGTTAAAACCTGTTATCCGTGTAATAATTCTCGCGTCCAGGAGAGAAGCTTAAAAAGGAGACTAAATGGAGTCTCTGAGATGGTTTCAAATTGGTACTTTAATTAAAATAAAGGCGCGGTAATGTTACAAACAGAATATTGTTCGACAGAAAAACAGCTGTGTTTCTGGCTCTGCCAGGTGAAGAAAGAGCCCGAACCCCGAAGGTCTCGCTGTATTTATATCCTCTGCTGGCTCCTCCCTGCGGGCCGGCTCTCCAACGTTTTAATGTCCGTTGTTACGCATATCAGACATTGTACATTCAATATATCTAAACACGCCTTTTCTCTTCCTTAACTCTTTCATAACTTTATATGTAATACATGTTAACGGCGTCAATAGCCACTTTAGTGATAATAATGGACGGTAGTCCCGGATGTCGTCATGAAGGATTTTCAGAATAAAAGCTTGGTATTGAGAACTTCCGGTTTTTTCCAAAATAAAATAGCATTTAAACTGACGGTATGTTTAAGCTACATTATGCTATTAAACATTGATTTTAATTTCTAACAGTCCCTCCTTACACACCTAAAAGGTGTGTATAATACTGAAATCAATGAGTTCTTCATCTGAACTCTGCATAGTACATAACTCATATCAAAAACATACAATCAAAATGGAATGTTTCGAATAGCCTCAACTTTACAAAAATACAAAAAGACTTTGACTGTGTTCAAACATAAAAGTGTTCCCTTGTGCATAACTTCTAGTGTTAACATTCAATATCATTCTTCAAAATAGCAGCAATGGCTTGGTATTAGTACATTTCTTCCTCCCTCCTTTCACAGAAACCGTTCTCATACCACGCTCAGTGTTAAGGCACTTGTTTTTACAAAGTGAAAAGAAACGACCCATTTTAAAATAGTAATGATTCTAAAATGCATGAAATCTATCATATAGAACAGTGAAAAATAATAAAAATGTAACAAACTATCTTGGACCAGTGTAATGTAATAATAAAAATACACTATCTTGGAATAGTATAGAGTAAAAATAAAAATACACTATCTTGGAATAGTATAGAGTAATAATAAAAATAAAAATACACTATCTTGGAATAGTATAGGTTAATTTAAATGGATTCACTCCATTTTAGCATTTTAGTTTGCTCACTTCTTCACATGATTTCATCATTTAAATAATCACATCGGCTGGACATTCATTGAACAATCTCATCTCTGAACATCCATATCATTTAAACTCATTCAAACTAACTCATCATTTTCATCAACATCTGTATATGGGGTGGATCGTCCTGTTCTACTAGCATTGGAAACTGTCCCCTCATGAGAAATGTACCCTCCCTCCTTTCATACTATTTAAGGTATGAAAACAATATGTTCTCTAGAAGAGGCCGTCGTGATCAATCGGTACGTTAGGACATGGAAATGCAACATCTAGGCCTCTCCTGGGCTCTATGTTATCCTTGTACACAGTGGAGCCTAAACTCCCCCTGGGACTGGTCTTTTAGCCCTACTGGCTTTGGGGTGTTTCGCCATGTTGATTAACTACATAAAAAACATCACTGGCTGTGCTATGTCCCAGCCCAATCCTGTGGCAAGACTGAGTACAAGGTTTTAGTTCCACGATACCACCAAACATCTAGTCTGGGGTACGGCATTCTAGACTGTCATTTCTGGGAGAAGATTGTGGTCAGTTACAACAGTTGGAGAATTTCATCACTTAAAAGTCCCTACTTGGTGGCTTTGGGTGGTCTGTTTTAATGCAGTGATAAAGTTCCTACTTGGTGGCTTTGGGTGGTCTGTTTTAATGCAGTGATAAAGTCCTGAATGGTGTGTGAAACCGGTGGGAATATCACTAACGCATTACACTGAATTTATCTTCACATTCTGGTCTCCTTGAAGAACCATGCTAACTCCGGGGTCGTAGCATTCTGACAGAGGAGAGGAGAAGAGAGAGAGAGAGAGATAGAGAGAGAGGAGAGAGAGAGAGAGAGAGAGAGAGAGAGAGAGAGGAGAGGAGAGAGAGAGCGAGAGAGAGAGAGAGAGAGAGAGAGAGAGAGAGAGAGAGAGAGAGAGAGAGAGAGAGAGGAGAGAGGAGGAGAGAGAGAGAGAGAGAGAGAGAGAGAGAGAGAGAGAGAGAGAGACGCATTACCTATAGTTAATTCTAAACACTGAGGTAAAATAAATCCAAATCCTTTCCCACCATTTTCCTAATCTTACTATCTGTCCTTGGATGTTAAATGTAATTAATGTCTACTAATAGTTGTGCCATATCCCTAAACATTGCTTTTACCCACTGTAACATGGCTACTCCAAATAACTCTTTCAGGAAACCATTTTCTTCTATTATTTTAAAAATACCTACATGTTTACAAGCACCACATATTTCACACACTATAAAAGAACATCCCCATATTTTCTCCATCACTTTAAATCTCACTGTTATTTAGAACATAAGTAACTTTGGTGACTGGACATATCTGCAATGTCGCCACAATCTGCTGGGGAATTTTGTTCATAGAGTTTGTACATACAAAGCTGTACTTGTGGGTTAGTAGCCTGTTTCTACTGTAATAATTTTCAATAACTTTGCTCAGGTCACCGGTCGGTTGTCCATAAACTTAACAGGGGGTGTTTCTCGTACAGACTAAAACATGGATCCAGTGTATTTGGAGATTCCCCTAATCTGTAAATCCCCATCACTGATTATCCCGATCACTTAAACCCATCTCATCATTTGATACAAGAACTCCATATATGGGGGGTGAATCATCTTGATTATAACCACCTCACCTTTGGGACTGAGTATTTCTAAATCCTCCTCTTGTTGCTCAGCTGATCTTTTGGCTCTGGGGATAAGTGAAAGTCTCTGAAACTCAGCTGGAGTTTTGTTAGTGATGTGGGCATTCTCTATGAGTGGACTAATGGATCCATGTCTTACTTGATATTGTACTCCCCATCCAACCAGAAAGGTGCCAAGTGTAATGAGCACAATCAACAATGCTATTCTGACTCTTATCCCTAGGGGACCACACAATTGGTTTGGCTTTGTTCTTGACATCATCTCTATTTTCTCCCTGGTTGTGTCAGTTACAGAATTTAAATAATGAGTACTATAATAACGTATACAAAAGTTGGACTCTTTTTCAGATGTAAAGCAAAAATAGGTTTTCACTTTAGTGTACAATCTATAAAAATCTATAGACAATTCGTCTTTTGAGCTGTTTCTATCTTTATCTTATTTATATTTATTGTTTTGTTCCAGCTCTGCCAAATCAGTCCTAACTCCCAATAATGTTCTGGAAGTTGCCAGTGAAGGGTGACAATGTGTGAGGTGGTGTCAATTTGCTCCTTTTTCTTTACCTTTAAACCGGAACGCGTGTGAAGTTCATTACAACTTCTCACTGTTCCGTCCACCGGGATCAGCCCACTGTCTTTTGTGAACTTTCACCCTCACCCATTCACCTGGCCGAACAGGAGTCTCTTCTGGTGTGTCGTCTGGTATCTCTGTAGCTTTCCTAGCCTGTGTAGACAAAACTTGGATAATATTACTCAGAGTTCTGACATATTCATTACTTCTATTCGCCTAACATCTAAAACCACTCCCTCCTTGGAGGAGGCCCAAGCTTCGGCATACCTTTTGTCGTTATGAGACCTATTATTAACTTCATGTTATTATTTATTAACTACAACGTCACTGAAATCAACATGTCTAATCATGACACTCCCTCCTTTGAGCATAACATGCTCAATTAATATTGCAATGATTACCCTATTCTGAAGAGGACATGTAAAACCCATAACGTTGCATCAAATAAACATAACTTCTCCGTGTACCCATAAGGCGTAAAAAATATATCGTATGATGTATGGTTTTCTGCGGATATAAAAACATTCACTAAAATCTTCCATTAGCACAACAAATTGTTTACTTGTTTCAACAATGGCTTTTGTCCTGGTATTATGCATCATTGTTGTTGCGAAAAACAATACCCCTGGTGTCGCCAATGCGTCTCAATAATTCTAGGATTAGAGGATTGGTTGTTACTGCTGAACAAAGATATGATAAAATAATATTTCTCTAAACTAGAGGGAAAATACGAACTATTCTCACAGAGGCTGACATGCATGAAGGGCTGGTGCCCCTCACTCAAAATGAGATATTGCCTTACGCACTACATTCTAAATCAGTAAAGTTACTCAAGAATAAATAAATAAAAACTGATTCTTGAAACTGTTGTAAAAACCCTACAACTTCTTCATCCAAGCTCTCAATCAGTGTTATGTTATTTAATCTGCAGCTCATTTCCTTAAAACAGATACTTCAGACCGATTATAACATTTTGTTTATGAGAAAAAAAAAAAACTGTAATCTGACTCCATAAATCACATAATTGTTTGACTAAAAAAAAACTACACTTCCACTAACAATAAATGAAGTTCCCCTTTAAACACAGCCCCGGTCTTCTGACGGGGTCCATCTATGCACTGGCTGGAAAATGTTGGGCCAGTTTCTGTCGCTCTGTCACTGTTCTCCTGCTAACAGTCACTCTCTAGTTCTGCTGGGTTCTTGTTGACTTCTTCACTGGTTTGAGACAAGCGACCCTATCGGACACCTCCCTTTGTAGCCAGACTTCACCACAGCAGAATCGAGTTTCTGTTTTCAGGTCTCAAGAGCTCCACGTCAGGTGTATCGCCGCCCCTTGAACTGCAGTCGGTGTAAACAGGAGGACTTGGTAAGGATTCTCCTTCTCTGGCGAGTACCAGGTTTCCGTCTTCATATCTTTGGGTGGAAAACCCGTCGTCTTGACCTCACTAGCTGTGTGGACACAATAGTTTTCTGTGTAGGGGAACAACATCACTCGTAATCCATTTCCTTCTCATAATTACAAAAATAGTCTGCTAAATGTTCTATTCTGTGGATGCTTTATGTGTAAATGCAAATGCTACTCTCGATTTTGTTTTACATTAAACCTCTCCCTCCTGTGCTGACAGATATGGCTCAATGTAGCTGGATTTCAAAATACCCTTGTGCTGAAGATGCATCACCTGGTGGTCTGACCCTCTAAGCTTCCTCATTGTTGTGGTTGAGTGGCATTTGGGTCATGTTTGGCACCCCTGTTCGTCTTTGACATCTCTGGGACCCCCTGCCTCCGTTGTCATCATGGAAACCTCCCCCGGGGTAAATGCATGGAGGGCCGTTGTTTGGTGCATGTGTTGGGTGTTTCATTTGTTGTTGTGGACAATCTCTAGCCCAATGGCCCATTTGATCGCATACGTAGCATCCCTCAAACCGGAGAACTTTTCCTCTGCCTCTGCTTCCTCGGAAACCTCCTGGTTGTTGGTTCTGCTTCTGATTTTCTGGCACTGTCTGAGATGTTACTGTTTGAGGTGTCTGCCCTGCATTCTCTGGTTCTTCCTGAGCTTGAATTGTTGGAGGTGTCTGCCCTGCCTTCTCTGGAAGTTTCACCTCCCTTCTCCTTGTCTTGTTCCTACAAGCTACGGTGTCTTTTCTTCAGCTTCCCTCCATATAGTTAGCTGTTGTAGGCATTGTTCGTGCTCATAGTCGAGTACTGCTCTTCTATGGGCTTTTGTTGGTCCAGGTTGATCATCTGCTGGAATCAGTCCTCTTGTTTGCCACTGTTCCAACAGTTTCTCAGCTTGGTTCCATGTCTTCTGTCTATGGTTTGGAACTGTTGTAGCATCTGATCTGATTTTTACCCTTTCCTTGATATCTGCAGTTGTGCCTGGCTCTACGTCTGGCCTTAATTTAGTTTCTTTTGGTGACATGTTCTCTAACTATTTGAATGAAAAAATATGAAATTATCAAAGATTGAAGCACTAGTCCTTTGACTAGTACCTTCGTTGCTGTTCGTCCGAACTTTAAATCTGTATTTTTTAATAAGGTCAATCTATAAAATATAAATGATTATTATTATATTTTTTTTTTCCAAAGTCAATCTATAAAATATAAATGATTATTTCCTTTTTTAACAATTATGCAAATGTTTAAAATCAGAATTGTAAAAAAAATAGACAACAATTGTACTGTGTACAGTTTTGACCTTCAAATATAAAAATTAGAAATCTGGTGTGGCTCTACTGGGTTCCACTTTCCGAAATGTTTGGAATTATGTAAATGTCATAACTTGTGTTAGCTTCAATACATTTGTTTGCTTTTTTGAAAGAGTATTATGTAAGGTTTCTTATCTTATAATTAGAAACCACTTGCAATTCTATCTCGGCGATGAAGCATGTGTTCATTTATAACACTTAAAATCAAGCTTCAAAATGTTATAGTATCTTTGTCAAAACTGACCTCTTTTTAACAAGAAGAAGCTTATTTTCCTTAAAAATGGGAGAATATGGTTAAACAACACAGCACATAACCGCCAAAACACATTTGCAAGCAAGAATATTCAAAAAAATCCGCCAATACACACTTGCAAACAAAAATATTCAAAAACCCGCCAATACACACTTGTAAGCAGAAATACGTACAAAACCAGACTCCTACAAATACCAAACGTCCCACGGTAAGATAACCTGTCTATTTTATAGTTCCAACTCTGCCAAGAAATATGATGTGTCCTTCTCAATATGGAGTGCCTAGCCTCATGTGAGTGTGAGTGTGTAAGAACAAACCGAGTACTTTCAATTAGCATTTCACGAAATGGCGACTGCCGTGTGGCTTATTTTCAACATGAGGGCAAGACAAGATGGCAACTTATTTTCCAACCTTTAACCTGAAGAACAAAGGCATTTGAAAACACCTCGTGGTTCTCACAGCGGAGTTGAAATAATGAACACAAAACACTGCAGTTTAAAATAACATTTCTATTTATTGTACAATTATCAATGGGCCTCAAACCCTTACGTCATACGGCTCTGAACCCATGCACGTAATGTTTTGACTTTAAGAGCCAGTATGGTTATCTCCTCTGTTTAAACACGCTATAATGGGACAAATTAAGACGCTATCCAAACACAATTAGCAGAATATCGTCTATCTAACGCACGAATGTTGCATTTCTCATCGTAATCCACACGCAATGTCTGTTTGAAAACAGAAAATACAACCACTGAAAGCTTCAAACTTTTCAGGCCTTTTCCCCGAAAAGGACTTTTTTAAAAAGAAAGCCTCACACTGTAATTAAAACACTCACCCAACTTTGTTCTTGTCTCAAACAGCCCCCACTGTTTAATAGCCTCAAACTATTCACGTTAAATTAAAACGTAACAAGAAACACTTGAAATGATTGCCCTCATCACAAAGGACTTTTAAAAAGAAAAACAGCCTCACACTGTCTTTAACACAAACACTCACTCCAATATTCTCAGCTTCCACTGTGATTGTGTTCTTTGTCTCAAGCAGTCCCGACTGCTTAATAGCCTCAAACTATTCACGTTAACTTCAAACGTAACAAAAACACTATTGAAGTGATTAGCCTCTTGCCGACATGTAATAACAGACAAATGAATAGCATGCAGGGTTAAATATAAGAAAAATAAGTAATTTGAACTCACCTGCTTGTGACAAAACAACGCCACGTGTTATTGTTATAAATTTGGTTGTTTTAACATTACATTTCCCAGCTATTCTCAGTAAACCGGAAGCAGCCGTCCAACACACAATCCTAAGATTGTCCTGCATAAACTATCGAAGAATTTGACTTAACAGGTTTCTTCTTACCGATGGTTTGAGCTCTTTGTGTGTCGAACGGATTGCCAGCGGTTCCGGGCAACAGCCGGCTGTGTAGTCTCTCCCGGTCTAACGAGAATCACGTCGGGGTCACCAATTGTTATCTGTGTAATAATTCTCGCGTCCAGGAGAGAAGCTTAAAAAGGAGACTAAATGGAGTCTCTGAGATGGTTTCAAATGGGTACTTTAATTAAAATAAAGGCGCGGTAATGTTACAAACAGAATATTGTTCGACAGAAAAGCAGCTGTGTTTCTGGCTCTGCCAGGTGAAGAAAGAGGCCGAACCCCTCAGGTCCCGCTGTATTTATATCCTCAGCTGGCTCCTCCCTGCGGGCCGGCTCTCCTACGTTTTAATGTCCGTTGTTACGCATATCAGAGGATACAGACATTGTACATTCAATATATCTAAACACGCCTTTTCTCTTCCTTAACTCTTTCATAACTTTATATGCAATACATGTTAACGGCGTCAATAGCCACTTTAGTGATAGTAATGGACGGTAGTCCCGGATGTCGTCATGAAGGATTTTCAGAATAAAAGCTTGGTATTGAGAACTTCCGTTTTTTTCCAGAATAAAATAGCATTTAAACTGACGGTATGTTTAAGCTACATTATGTTATTAAACATTGATTTTAATTTCTAACAAACCCAATACTCACATTTATTAGTGATTCCTCCGCTCGCTGCTGCTTTTAAATCCACTCTGCTGGGGAGACCGGAAGCCATTTCATTTGAAAAAAACTCCCTCTTCCCTGCGCACATTGCACCCTGGGATATGGTATGCATCAGGAGAACTGCGCAGCTCATGTACACACACACACGCACGCACGCACACACACACACACACACACACACACACACACACACACACACACACACACACACACACACACCATGTATACATCACTTCAGGGGACATTACATTGACTTACATGCATTTCCTGGAGATGTATCCTAACCTTAACCATAACCAACCATGCCTAACCCTTACCCTTAACCTAATCCTAAACCTAACCAAGTCTTCACCCTAAAATTAATAATTCCCCTTATGGGGACCTCCAATTTGTCCCCATAAGGAAAGCCAGTCCCCACACGTGACTGTGTAAACAGATTTAGGTCCCCACAAGTATAGTAATGCTAGGCCACACACACACACACACACACACACACACACACACACACACACACACACACACACACACACACACACACACACACACACACACACACACACACACACACACACACACACACAGACACCGAGTTAACAGTCCCAGGAAGGCAGCGGCTGTAACAATAGGTTCCAATCTTTAGTGAAGCACCATAACAGGCACAGGAGGTTAACTCCTTTATTATGTCATGCCTAAGACACTGATACAACGTTATTTAAGTGGCTACTACATTGATCGGAACATAAATACTCCTCATTCAACAGAGTGCCATTCAATGTTCTCTAGAGCAGTGGTTCCCGACCTGGGGGGGCGCCAGACCTCAGATGATTTGAGGCCAAATATCATATTTAGACTTTTTTTTTACATATAATTGTAACGCAATACATAATTGTCACTAAAAGCCTTGTCTCTACATTACAATAAAATATAAAAAATAATTAATTAATTTCAATACAAATTAAAGTTAGTATTAAAGGCATAAAAAGACAGAAATGTATAATTCTTTCTTTAATAGAAATGTTTCTTCTGCCGTAAAGTGTCCAAACCAGGCTTTGCTGGATAAGCGCATTTTTAAAACAGTCATTGTCCATGCCGGTTTCAGTTGGATTATTTGTCAGTTGCTCCGATCAGATTGGTCTCCTCCATTTTGTAGATTATTTACGACTTTTGAATCCACATAAACACATCGGCAAAATCCGGTTTACTTTGAGCATGTGTTATAAACAGTTTAATCCCTTTGTGAATTGTTTCCACTTGCGCCGTCCTTTCATTTCTTCATACAGCGGGAATCCAAATGAATTAATCCTGAGTCCAATAACCATCAAAGTCACTCCAATAGTGCTCCTTAATTAGGCTTTCATCCTCCTTTAACAAAATACTTCACATTCATCCAGTTTGTGACAGTAGTTGTAGCATTTTTGAGACTTTTAAACTTGAATTACCGCTGTTCCCCCCCCCCCCTTGTGTGTGTGTGTGTGGGGGGGGGGGGGGGGGGGGCACGCAACTTCCAACAGGAGTCATTTGGCGGGGCTCTTGGGGAAAAAGGTTTCTGCTCTAGAGGAAGCATCAGGCAGTCCTCTCCAGTCACCTGTAACAGGAATGTTAACAGATGTAAAACAATAGATACAATCAATTAGTAAATGCTAATTCCCCTAGTTGTAAAACTGAGTGTGCCACAGGAATCCATTAGCCTCAGAGGTCATTACCGTTATAAATCCTTCGGGCGTGCTGCAATGAATTATAAATAGCTCACTGTTAATTCATCTTGATTAAAAGAATTGTAACAGTGATTGTGCTGTCTCTAACGTAAGGCTGTAGATAGATGTGGTTAGGTTGATTCATTGTTAAACATGTCCAATGTCATTTGTAGTCTCAGAAAAACCATTGATACCCTCTTTAATTTTTAAACTCAGTCTCTGGAGCAAATGCCTCAGCCCAGCGGACTTTCCTGCGGCCCCCTCTGAGTTTATCAATGGTAAATATTTCTTTAGTAATTACTGTTTTGTTTTAATGATTTAGTTTGTCGTTAAATGAACCTCTGTTTTTTCTGTTAGTTCACTAAATCACGCTTTGGTGGGTCACAATCTGCCTCCCTGAAGCCACATTTAGTGGCTAGGAAGTCCCCCAGCTCTTCCCCTCCTTCTCCATCCTCTGTGAGTTCTCCTTCTACATCCCCTGTGAGGACCTCCATGCCTGCTCCATCCTCTGTGAGGACCTCCATGCCTGCTCCATCCTCTGTGAGCACTGCTGTAAACACCATCCTGGCAGTAGGCTCTGTGAGTACTGTGTCTATTCAGTTATTATGCTCCAAACATCTGGAACAAACTCCCAGAAACCTGCAGGTCCGCTGCAACTCTGACTACTTTTAAATCCAGGCTGAAGACTTTTCTTTTTGTCGCTGATTTTAATTGAACTATTCATATCTTAGACTGCACTGTAACTTTTATCCATGTATTTTTTATTTTAATGTTATTTTATTCGCTTTTCTTTTTAATGATTTTAAATGCCATTTTCTTAATGTCTTTCATTTTTTGTAAAGCACTTTGAATTGCCTTGTGTTGAAAAGTGCTATATAAATAAACTTGCCTTGCCTTGCCTTCTCTTCCGAACAGAATGAGTCTGGAGGAGATGAGCCAGCCACTGCTGCAGCAGCTTCATTCTGGTTGCCTCGGGAAATGAGCAAGGCCATCCCTGTGCAGGACCAGAGGTGGATTTCCAACACCCTTTTTAATTTTGGCAAACTGCGGCCACATTTGAAGCTGTGGTACGAACCTCCTGTCCCAGCCCTCATATACCACCAGCCCCCGATGCCAGACCGCTTCTTCACCCATCGGCTGATGGTGTGGATGCCCTACACCTGTGGAACGTGAGGGTGTTCTGCCCAGTTTGTAGGAAGCAGCTGACGGGCGCGGGTGTCCATAGGAGGTCTCGGAAGGTCTTGGACATCGACAGGTATTACCTGATGGTGACAGAGACACTCAGGTGCAACGTGTGTGTCGTGAACTTTCTGTCGACCAGTCAGACCGTGCGGGACCAGCTGGACCTGCCGCACGGCTGATTCTGACCCAAAAGTGAGTAAAGCCGTTTTTAAAAGATGGTGATTGAGAAGACTCAAAGCACTGCAAAAAAATATATAGTCAACAATGGTATATTACATGGAAATTCATAACATTGAATGCATTTCAAATGTCTTCTTGATTAGTTAAATACAGCTGTGGTATGATATACAGGCTACATGATATTATCACTGTCTTATGTTGTCCCCTCCTGGTCCCAGCCCCGTGTAAACTATTTAAACTAGAAGGTAAAACTGATATAAATTAACCTTGTGTTACATCTGATGCAATGGGTTTATCACACACTTTCTGTGTTTTGGATAAACAAATACAATGAAATGTGCATTTCAAGTATGCTTGTGACATCCGTGTCATTCGGTTGCTTCGGGAGAGAACACTCGGCAACAGCCCAGCACGTCTTGTGAAGCAGCTGAAGGAGAACCATGGGGAGGAATGGCTGAACCGGTTGGCACACTATCTTGGGGAGTGTGCTGACTTTGTGGCTCGGCCCAGCCTCTTCTCTGTGGTTTGCCAGGAGCCCCCAGAGCCCATCGACCTCCCAAGCAGTCGCTGGGTGCTGTCCGTGTACGGCAGAGATATACTCTCCCGCATGGGCCACATCAAGGCAAGCATCACCTCGACATTTGGTTCCATCTTAAAGATGGACTCAACCAAAAAGGTAATATATAATGTGACTGTGTATTCCATTTCCATGTATGTTATACTCTTCTATGCACAATCATCTTTTTCCGCAGTGATAACATTACAAATATTGTTTCTATTGTACATGTGTTCAGTGTCATCGATCTACATACATTTACTCCTATAGATAATTTCTGCTTTGACTTAAACATTGCTGTTGTCACATTCCAGATCACAAAGAAGCTGTCTGGCCACGCCAAGGGGACAGCTCTCTGGGTGACCTCCATTGGTAATGAGGTCGGCCAGATTGTGACAAGTGTCCTCACAGCACAGGAGGGGCCTGGACTGGACACGATGGCCTCTGGTGTGATGGAAAGGTATCGCCAGGCAGCTGTTCCACCACCAGTGCTGCTGTATGTTGACTGTGGCTGCTGTGTGAGTGACGGGACAAGCATGCTGCACAGCAGGTTCAGTGATTGGCCAGATCTCCACATTCGGCTGGACATCTGGCATTTCATGAGGAGGTTGGCTGTTGGCTGCACCACTGACGCTCATCCCCTTTACCCCACCTTCATGGGCTGCCTGTCTGCATGCATCTTTGAGTGGGACGCAAGGGACCTCACTCTGTTGCGGCAGGCAACGAGGGCGCTACTCGTGCAGGAGGGTGTGCCAGGTCTTACTGATCAGATGGTGGACGGAAAGATCAGTAAAAAGGAGCTGAGCCTGTACTGCCGCAGGAGGACGCGCGGGGAAGTGGCCACTATCACCCTCATTGAGCAGCTGCTGGAGAAACTGGGGGGGAATATTGGGAGAGACCTTCTGGGGGTGCCGCTGCTGGAACAGGTGCGCATGCAGTGTGCATGCAGGATGTGCCAGGTGTGCACCACGAAGAGTGGCATCCTGCTTACAAAGTACCGCTGTGCAAGAGGGTCTACATCGCTGGAGACATTCCATCTCCACCTGAACAGGTTTATTCCAGGTTGGTTCAATTGTGTGTATGTTTTTCTTTATGACATAAGTATTCCGTTTGAAAAGGAAAATATTTGTATTTGTTCCCAGGAACCAGTGCACCAAGTGTACCTCCTGGAAGGCCTGAACAGGTGGCACCGGGAGAGAGGGGCTGCTGCGGTGACCAGCAAGCAGGCATCACTGCTGACGTGGCCCACTGCATCAACACCAACAGCCTCAAGGGGTTTGGCCGAGCATTTGAGCCGACCTTCAGGCCGCCTGCCAAATACACTGGTATGTATCATTGATATCTGGCTTCATTACACTTTGGGTTTAAGGTCTCTGTGAATTTACTAAGTTAAACAACTATCATTGCCATGTGATGATTTTTAACAGGATGTGTTGACTACTTGCTCCGTCAGACTGGACGGCCTCTTCGAACCATCCCTGATTCCGAGGAGACTGAGAACATGTTGGAGGATGTGGATGAAGGTGAGGAAGAAGAGGAAGATGAGGGCTTTGAGGAGCCCACAGTCCAAATCCTCCTCCTTGCCTTGTCCCTCTGCAACACTCTCCTCCTCCCTGCCTGCTGCCTCCTCCCAGCCTGCTGCCTCCTCCCAGCCTGCTTCCTCCTCTCAACCTGCTGCCTCCTCCCTGGTTGCTGCCTGCTGCCTCCTCCCTGGTTGCTTCCTCCTCTCAGCCTGCTGCCTCCTCCCTGGTTGCTTCCTCCTCCCTGGTTGCTTCCTCCTCTCAGCCTGCTGCCTCCTCCCTGGTTGCTTCCTCCTCCCTGGTTGCTTCCTCCTCTCAGCCTGCTGCCTCCTCCCTGGTTGCTTCCTCCTCCCTGGCTGCGGCATCTGCCCATGCTGCTGACTCCTTGCACCCTTGTGCCTCCTCTCTAACTGTTGCTCCCTCTCTGCCCTCCCTGTCCGCTGCCTACTCCCAGCCTCCAGGCTCCATGCCACAGCCAGGTGTCTCTTCAGCACTTGATTCAGTGCCTCCTGATGAGTCTGGGGTATATACATCAAAATGCAATTATGTGTTTAATGTACAATTACATCCTCACATTATTTTTCTCTTTTCTATATTTTGGCAGGCTGTGGATGACTCTGGCATGGCAGGCATGGACAGAGTGGACAGCTTGGCAGAGTGTCTAGTGGAGCTCAGGAACCAGCTGGTCCTAACAAACCAGCAGGTCAGGATCATGAACAGTCAAGCTGCTTTTCCTCTGTGCATATACAAGTTGACACTTTGAGATATTCTTGTCTTATGTGCTGTGTTCTCCCTCTCTCAGGTGAGTTGCTCTGTGGCAGAACCTGCTGGATACGCAAAGGGTGGTTTTTGCTGCCAGACATCAGAGCAGGCTGGACACAGGGCGGTTCAGGTCTCCTAAAAAGAGGCAGGAGTTCACTCCAGGAGTTTGAAGAGGCATGCTCTCACCACCACTGCCCCACTTGCACAGTGGCCAGATTGCTGCCGCCTGATTGAGGCAATCTTTGTCAGGCTCTGTGTAATCCACCGTAGTCCCAGGAAGAGGGGGACTGGCACAGTGTGAAGATGGGATCTCATCCTGGAGGACTACAGGGGCGGATCTACGGGGGGGCAAGGGGGGGGGGGGGAGCTGCCCCCCCCCCACTGTAGAGCCTTGCCCCCCCAGCTGCCCCCCTAACTTTTGTTTCCCTAAAACTGTACTAAAACAAACCTTCACTATTTCCACAAGCTTCTCAAGCAACAAAACAAGCATTACATTAGTTAAAAGTGAATCATTTTAAATATCATTTTAGGCCCGTTAAAAACGCAGCTACGGCCCTGCATTAAACTGCGGAGCAGCGTTCACACAGACCGCGCCTCACAGAGCTGCAGAGAGGGAGCGAGCTGTCCCAGCGCCTATGGGTCAGCTTCCCCTGGGAGCATTTCCCCTTCCACTAGTTTTGTTTTTACTAAAGACGAGAGCTTGAAACTAAATATTAATAAAACGCTGCCGTTTGAATCGATAGCGTTTAACAGATGGGCGCTGTTTGGGGCGTTACGTTACAAAATACTACGCAGACAGCGTTAGCTGGGAGATCGATCACTTTGCTAAACTATGCGGTAGCCTACTATTAAATCCACGTAAACTACACATCACAGCAATGAGGCCAGATCAATGAAACCAGGATACATCCTTTACCTTAAAAACTGGATCGAAACACAGCTGCCTGTGTGCGCTTGATAAATACTTTCTGATGATATGCTACTTATTAGCTAGGCTACATGGCCCTAACGTGTAAAGTTATACAAGCATTTGTGCCAGTGCTTTTCACAAGTAGACTCTTGCAGGCCAGAGTATAGGAGTGATTCAACAACAACAAAAAGACATATCTGAGAAGAGATCAGGTCGAACAGAAAGAGGGAAAGGAAAAGAGAGACCAGGAGGGTCAGAGCAGGAGGAAGAGGAGGAGATGAAGAGACCAGGAGGGTCAGAGCAGGAGGAAGAGGAGGAGATGAAGACAGTGAAGAAGAAGAAATGTATGTGAGGAATAAAGATGAAGTATCAGAAAGAGGGCCAGAGGCAGGGATCAGGAGGCAGAGGAGACTCCAGCTGGACCACATGGGATGTTCTTATCCATCACAGCAGCACAATCAAGCAGCTCTTTGTATTGACAATTATTGATTGAAATGTGTTGCTGCACACGTCACCTTTAGCTCTCTGAAGAGATGGGTGATGTCATTTGTGTACTTAATTATACTAAGTACTTACAGTATTCAGAATTAGAGTATTCTCTGAATCGGGTGCCTTTTGGGTCTTTATATCTTTGAAAAATGAAACCAAAATGTTTGGTCATAACATCTGGAAGTGGACTACTTACATTTTCCCACCTCAGGCACAAAATATAAATAATTACTAGGAATTTACTTTTAAACATTTAAAGTTGAAGTTTTTGACAAAAAGTAAGCATGAGACCTTGTTTAGCTAATATATGGCACCTCATGGAAATCAAGGACATTACACAATTGTAATATTTTGCAAAACTATTGTTTATTTTGTAATAAACAATTATTTACTATTATTAATTCATATAACAGAGTTGAAATGTTGAGCTTGTCAATCTTAATCTGAAAATACAAAAACTGAAATATAGGTAAGAGAAGAAACTGACACTTTTGTGATGTAATCCCCTCAATGCAGATCACACATGGACTGATCCATTATTTTAATAGGAGGGTAAATGGTTTGGCGTGACGGGGTTGAAACAAACTGAGGGACGTGTCAATATTGCAATTTCATAGATAATTCAAGTATTTTTTCAGAATTTATTTTTGTTCAGTTAAAGTTGACAAGCATATGATTATATTAGCAACATTTTGGAATAATTGGCCATTTTGATTTGTTTAATATTAAATTAATATGTAATAATGCTTAGTGAGGACATGCAAATATGTCTGTCTAATACTACGACAACACATTTTTTGTAATGCAAAACAACCTGTTCCATTAATTAATTGCTTTAAAATACATTTTGTAGTTTCCTTTCATTTAAAATGATTGAAGTAAGCTTGGGGGACTCAAAGGGCACCCGATTGTTTGTCTGAACACCTTGTTTCTCTTGTGCATTAAGAACACTTGAGTTAGGGCATGAATTAACAATAAATAGGTTATACAGTGTAAAATACCACGTACTGTCCGGCCTCCCATGCCACCCTGGCATGACCTCTTTCCCCCCCTTTGCCCCCCCATGTAAAATGTTCTAGAACCGCCACTGCCTCCAGCCCAGGAAATAGCACTCAGCGGCAGAGTTCCCGTTAGCCGGTAATTACCGGACTACGACCGGTAAAATATGCTCAAGACCGGCAAATCTAAATCTCTCCGGTCAAAGTGTCCGTTCAAAATAATTTCCGTTTAGCGCAATACCGCGTCAGTTGCGCAACTTGCGCCATTTATGTGACAGACAGAAGAGTATGTGACAGACAGAAGAGTATGTGACAGACAGAAGAGTATGTGACAGACAGAAGAGTATGTGACAGACAAGAAGAGTATGTGACAGACAAGAAGAGTATGTGACAGACAGAAGAGTATGTGACAGACAAGAAGAGTATGAGACAGACAGAAGAGTATGAGACAGACAGAAGAGTATGTGACAGACAGAAGAGTATGTGACAGACAAGAAGAGTATGTGACAGACAGAAGAGTATGTGACAGACAAGAAGAGTATGAGACAGACAGAAGAGTATGTGACAGACAGAAGAGTATGTGACAGACAGAAGAGTATGTGACAGACAGAAGAGTATGAGACAGACAAGAAGAGTATGAGACAGACAGAAGAGTATGAGACAGACAAGAAGAGTATGTGAGAGACAGAAGAGTATGTGACAGACAGGAAGAGTATGTGACAGACAGAAGAGTATGTGACAGACAGAAGAGTATGAGACAGACAGAAGAGTATGAGACAGACAGAAGAGTATGAGACAGACAGAAGAGTATGAGACAGACAAGAAGAGTATGTGAGAGACAGAAGAGTATGTGACAGACAAGAAGAGTATGTGACAGACAGAAGAGTATGAGACAGACAAGAAGAGTATGTGAGAGACAGAAGAGTATGTGACAGACAGGAAGAGTATGTGACAGACAGAAGAGTATGAGACAGACAGAAGAGTATGAGACAGACAGAAGAGTATGAGACAGACAGAAGAGTATGAGACAGACAAGAAGAGTATGTGACAGACAGAAGAGTATGTGACAGACAGAAGAGTATGAGACAGACAAGAAGAGTATGTGACAGACAGAAGAGTATGTGACAGACAGAAGAGTATGTGACAGACAGAAGAGTATGTGACAGACAAGAATAGTATGTGACAGACAGAAGAGTATGAGACAGACAAGAAGAGTATGTGAGAGACAGAAGAGTATGAGACAGACAGAAGAGTATGTGACAGACAGAAGAGTATGAGACAGACAAGAAGAGTGTGTGACAGACAGAAGAGTATGTGACAGACAGAAGAGTATGTGACAGACAGAAGAGTATGTGACAGACAGAAGAGTATGTGACAGACAGAAGAGTATGAGACAGACAAGAATAGTATGTGACAGACAGAAGAGTATGAGACAGACAAGAAGAGTATGTGAGAGACAGAAGAGTATGAGACAGACAGAAGAGTATGTGACAGACAGGAAGAGTATGTGACAGACAGAAGAGTATGAGACAGACAGAAGAGTATGTGACAGACAGAAGAGTATGTGACAGACAGAAGAGTATGAGACAGACAGAAGAGTATGAGACAGACAGAAGAGTATGAGACAGACAGAAGAGTATGAGACAGACAAGAAGAGTATGTGAGAGACAGAAGAGTATGTGACAGACAAGAAGAGTATGTGACAGACAGAAGAGTATGAGACAGACAAGAAGAGTATGTGAGAGACAGAAGAGTATGTGACAGACAGGAAGAGTATGAGACAGACAGAAGAGTATGAGACAGACAGAAGAGTATGAGACAGACAAGAAGAGTATGTGAGAGACAGAAGAGTATGTGACAGACAAGAAGAGTATGAGACAGACAGAAGAGTATGAGACAGACAAGAAGAGTATGTGACAGACAGAAGAGTATGTGACAGACAGAAGAGTATGAGACAGACAAGAAGAGTATGTGACAGACAGAAGAGTATGTGACAGACAGAAGAGTATGTGACAGACAGAAGAGTATGTGACAGACAAGAATAGTATGTGACAGACAGAAGAGTATGAGACAGACAAGAAGAGTATGTGAGAGACAGAAGAGTATGTGACAGACAAGAATAGTATGTGACAGACAGAAGAGTATGAGACAGACAAGAAGAGTATGAGACAGACAGAAGAGTATGAGACAGACAGAAGAGTGTGAGACAGACAGAAGAGTATGAGACAGACAAGAAGAGTATGTGACAGACAGAAGAGTATGAGACAGACAAGAAGAGTATGAGACAGACAGAAGAGTATGAGACAGACAGAAGAGTATGAGACAGACAAGAAGAGTATGAGACAGACAGAAGAGTATGAGACAGACAGAAGAGTATGAGACAGACAGAAGAGTGTGAGACAGACAGAAGAGTATGAGACAGACAAGAAGAGTATGTGACAGACAGAAGAGTATGAGACAGACAAGAAGAGTATGAGACAGACAGAAGAGTATGAGACAGACAGAAGAGTATGAGACAGACAAGAAGAGTATGAGACAGACAGAAGAGTATGTGACAGACAGAAGAGTATGAGACAGACAAGAAGAGTATGAGACAGACAGAAGAGTATGAGACAGACAGAAGAGTGTGAGACAGACAGAAGAGTATGAGACAGACAAGAATAGTATGTGACAGACAGAAGAGTATGAGACAGACAAGAAGAGTATGAGACAGACAGAAGAGTATGAGACAGACAGAAGAGTATGAGACAGACAGAAGAGTATGAGACAGACAAGAAGAGTATGTGACAGACAGAAGAGTATGTGACAGACAGAAGAGTATGAGACAGACAAGAAGAGTATGTGACAGACAGAAGAGTATGTGACAGACAGAAGAGTATGTGACAGACAGAAGAGTATGTGACAGACAAGAAGAGTATGTGACAGACAGAAGAGTATGTGACAGACAAGAAGAGTATGTGAGAGACAGAAGAGTATGTGACAGACAAGAAGAGTATGAGACAGACAAGAAGAGTATGTGACAGACATAAGAGTATGTGACAGACAGAAGAGTATGAGACAGACAGAAGAGTATGTGACAGACAAGAAGAGTATGTGACAGACAGAAGAGTATGAGAAAGACAAGAAGAGTATGTGACAGACAGAAGAGTATGTGACAGACAGAAGAGTATGTGACAGACAGAAGAGTATGTGACAGACAAGAAGAGTATGTGACAGACAGAAGAGTATGTGACAGACAGAAGAGTATGTGACAGACAGAAGAGTATGTGACAGACAAGAAGAGTATGTGACAGACAAGAAGAGTATGTGACAGACAGAAGAGTATGAGACAGACAGAAGAGTATGAGACAGACAGAAGAGTATGAGACAGACAAGAAGAGTATGTGACAGACAGAAGAGTATGTGACAGACAAGAAGAGTATGTGACAGACAGAAGAGTATGTGACAGACAAGAAGAGTATGAGACAGACAAGAAGAGTATGTGACAGACAAGAAGAGTATGTGACAGACAGAAGAGTATGAGACAGACAGAAGAGTATGTGACAGACAAGAAGAGTATGTGACAGACAGAAGAGTATGAGACAGACAAGAAGAGTATGTGACAGACAGAAGAGTATGTGACAGACAGAAGAGTATGTGACAGACAGAAGAGTATGTGACAGACAGAAGAGTATGTGACAGACATAAGAGTATGTGACAGACAGAAGAGTATGAGACAGACAGAAGAGTATGAGACAGACAAGAAGAGTATGTGACAGACAGAAGAGTATGTGACAGACAGAAGAGTATGTGACAGACAGAAGAGTATGTGACAGACAAGAAGAGTATGTGAGAGACAGAAGAGTATGTGACAGACAAGAAGAGTATGAGACAGACAAGAAGAGTATGTGACAGACAGAAGAGTATGTGACAGACAGAAGAGTATGTGACAGACAGAAGAGTATGTGACAGACAGAAGAGTATGTGACAGACAAGAAGAGTATGAGACAGACAAGAAGAGTATGTGACAGACATAAGAGTATGTGACAGACAGAAGAGTATGAGACAGACAGAAGAGTATGAGACAGACAAGAAGAGTATGTGACAGACAGAAGAGTATGTGACAGACAGAAGAGTATGTGACAGACAGAAGAGTATGAGACAGACAGAAGAGTATGTGACAGACAGAAGAGTATGTGACAGACAAGAAGAGTATGTGAGAGACAGAAGAGTATGTGACAGACAAGAAGAGTATGAGACAGACAAGAAGAGTATGTGACAGACAGAAGAGTATGTGACAGACAGAAGAGTATGTGACAGACAGAAGAGTATGTGACAGACAAGAAGAGTATGTGACAGACAGAAGAGTATGTGACAGACAGAAGAGTATGAGACAGACAGAAGAGTATGAGACAGACAGAAGAGTATGAGACAGACAAGAAGAGTATGTGACAGACAGAAGAGTATGTGACAGACAGAAGAGTATGTGACAGACAGAAGAGTATGTGACAGACAGAAGAGTATGAGACAGACAGAAGAGTATGTGACAGACAAGAAGAGTATGAGACAGACAAGAAGAGTATGTGACAGACAAGAAGAGTATGTGACAGACAAGAATAGTCCATTCTAATGTCTAACACTTAATGTGGAGAAAGAGATGTCCTGGATGGGTTGATTGTGCGTTGATCTGTTGGTAATGCCTCAGGGTTCCGGTGGGCATGTAAACAAATGCATAATGTTGCGCTATACTTTGCGGCTTCACCCGGTTGCATAGCGACACTTATTGTTTAGGTAGTCCTATCATTAGCTAGAACCAGCTGGATCTGATCGATATGGACATAAACGCGAGTGAAGTGTAATCTGACGGGAGAGAGAGATCAGCTGCTGCTGACGAGTCGACACACAGCGGTGAGCGGAACAAAACACACACTTCAGGTTAGAATATCACACGTAGCTATTTTAATCAGTGACCTCACAGGTGCCGGTCCAGGTCGCTGCTCCACAGGCCCCGAATGCCAGCCTCTCCTCTGTTCTTCCTGCTCCAACCACCCGAAAGCTGACCCGCAAGGTTGTGCCCAACACGTGCAAAAAGTGTGGGCAGTTTCGCACAGCGGAAACCGGACACACAGAGTTGGGATTCAATCCTGCAATCTTGTGGATGTGTTTTCAGCCTCAAGAAAAAAACAAATACATACTTTGAAATGCTACAGAAGGGAAATTGGGAGCAGGAGAATCGTTTTCTCCTCTTTTCTCTTCCTTTTTCTTCATAGCCTTCCCATCTCTCCTAGCTATCATCCTTTTTCACCTCTAATGGAAAGCAACAGCACCTCCATCTCTGTGAATGGCCATGCAATGGTAGTAATCATACATTCTACTGGCAGGTTGAAGGTTCAATTGGCAGTAACTGGACTGAGCTGCTGCAATTTCATTACCTCATCAGTGTCTGATGAGGACATAACAGTTGAGTCTAACGGGATGATGAAATAGTAACAGGGAAGGGAAAAAAAGGAGAAATTTCTTTTCTTCACAGTTAGGGACTACAGTAACTCAAACTAACAGAGCAGCAGATTAAAGCAGAGTTAAGGGTCACTTTTTTGGTGACGTGACGTGATTCAAGATGGCGCCTGTGTCGGCTCGCCGCTCGCTCAGCTGTCTACCTATAGCTATCCTGTTTCTGTTTTATGTTTGTCAGAATGTCTCTGCTCTGCTCGTCTATGATCGCCAAGCCCTCCTCCACCTCAGACCCTCACTGGAGTTGATACTGCTGCCCAAAACCACATCTGGCAACCAAAAATCGTCCCCCCCCCCTCTACTGTTGGACATACCTTTCTACCTGCGCAGGTTGCCCTCCATCCTGCCTCGCCGAAAGCGCTTCAGACGACGGGGAAAGCGTGGTGGTGCACTGGTCCACCTTAAGGCTTACCTGACGGCTTCTTCCGGGACCTATCCACGCCTCGGATGTCATGGCCCTCCCGCTGCACGTCATGTGAGGGATCGGTGGATTCGCCCTGTCTTTCCGGAGCTGCGGCCTCTGCTGGACCCGCTGGCAGCTCCTCCTGCCCGACTGACTGCTCCTCCTGCCCGACTGGCAGCTACTCCTGCCCGCCTGACTGCTCCCGGCCCGCGCGGCGTTCAACACGGACATCTTCGACAGCTGAGACGAACTACACCGTCGGCAAGCCCGGAGCAAAAACTTCGTCTGGCTTTGCTAAATGCTAGGTCGATAGCTAACAAAACGTTCCTGCTGAACGACTTCTTCACCTCCCGTGAACTGGATTTCATGTTCCTGACGGAGACCTGGGCACACGCTGGCGAGTACACATCATTCTTTGATCTTCTTCCTCCTGATTGTACATTCTTTAGCTCCCCCCGTGCCACCGGCCATGGCGGGGGCATAGCTTCGGTGTTTAGAGCTAGCCTCCAGTGCCGATTGCTACACCATGTCACTAGCTATGCTAGCTTTGAGTTGCAGCTCTTTGAACTGAACCCGGCCTCGCCTATACTCTGCGCAGTTGTGTATCGTCCGCCAAAGCGCAATAAGGATTTCATAAATGACTTTTCTGACTTTCTGTCCGGGATCATGGTGAATTATGATCGTGTTTTGATCTCCGGAGACTTCAATGTCCATGTGTGTTGTGAGTCCAAACCTCTGGTTAGGGACTTTTTAAATCTCCTTGATTCTTTTGGTCTCGTTCAGTCCGTGGCTGGCCCAACACATGAAAAAGGACACACTTTGGACTTAGTATTATCGTTTGGACTGTCTGTATCTGTTGATGAAATATGTGCAGCAACGCGTATCTCAGACCATTTACCGGTTCTGTTTACAACCTCCATCCCTTCCGCAGGAGTCGAATCACGTGCCCCTGCGCGTCGTGTGCGTTCGATTAACCCCTTGACTGCCTCACAGTTCTCTGATGTTTTTAACGCTTCTCCGATCTGTAAATTAGATGTGAACTGTGCTTTTAATGCTGATGAGCTTGTCTCCATGTTTGACTCTACATGCACACTAACACTGGATTCTGTTGCTCCTTTTACACTTAGACGCACAAAAGTGCTCTCAGAGCCGTGGCTCAATGACTGTACTCGTGCTCTCAGACGCGCTTGCAGGCGTGCAGAGAGAAAATGGAAAAAGGATAAACTCCATGTCTCCCTAGAAATCCTTCGTGCTTCCCTCTCTGACTACCAGACGGCAGTCAAAGCAGCCAAAACAGAGCACATCTCTCTGTTAATCTCCAAAAACAGCCATAAACCTCAGGTTCTTTTTAATGTCCTCAACTCGATCATTAATCCCTGTGATGTTTCTTCTATTGTGCCATCGACTACTCTCTGTGATAAGTTTCTTAAATGTTTTATTGAAAAGGTATCTGCTCTTAGGCTAGCTCACACTAGTGCTACCCCAGATCCTGCTCCCTTTCTGTGCCCTGCTGTCCTCGACCACTTTGAGCCTGTATCCTTCTCTTCTCTCTCGGATGTGGTCAAGCACCTGCGGCCGACAAACTGCACCTCAGATAGCATTCCCTCTCGCCTTCTCAGAGACGTTTTAGATTCAGTTGGAGCAAGTATTTTATTAATTGTAAACACACACGAAAAGTTTCAGTCTGGCTTCAAACCCATGCACAGCACTGAAACAGCCCTTTTAAGAGTTTTTAATGATCTGCTCCTAGCCGCCGACTCAGGTAGCCCAGCTGTCTTGGTGCTGTTAGACCTGACAGCTGCTTTTGACACTGTGGACCATAGCATCCTGTTGTCACGGCTTGAACAGTCCGCTGGCATCACAGGCTCTGCCCTTGCATGGTTCAGGTCCTACCTGACAGACCGTAGCTTCGCTGTGCAGCTAGGTGCCTTCTCCTCTGCAAAAGCCCCTCTTACCTGTGGGGTTCCCCAAGGCTCGATTCTGGGCCCCATCCTTTTCCTACTGTACTTACTGCCCCTAGGCTCAATTCTCACAAAACATAATATTCCCTTCCACTGCTACGCCGACGATGTACAGATATATCTCCCTCTCGAAGCAAGTGTCACACACTCATTACAACAGTTGATGGACTGCTTAACTGAGATAAAATCCTGGCTGAGCAAAAACTTTCTAAACCTCAACGAAAGCAAGACTGAGGTCATCTTTTTTGGACCCCAACCTCCAGCCTCCCAGGTTGATATTCTGGGCTCCCTCCAACAAAACATCCTCCCCTCGGTCACGAACCTTGGGGTGACCTTCTCCAGTACTTTTAAATTCGACAAGCAGGTCAGCAGCGTAGTCAAATCCTGCTTTTTTAAAATAAGACTTTTGGCCAAAACCAAGTCGTATTTATCTTTTAAAGACCTGGAAAGGGTTATTAACGCCTTTGTGACCTCGAGACTGGACTACTGCAACGCTCTGTATATGGGTATGGACCAGGCATCAATTAAACGCCTGCAGCTAGTCCAGAACGCAGCTGCACGTTTGCTGACTGGCCATAAAAAGCGTGACCACATCACCCCAATTCTGGCCTCACTGCACTGGCTTCCAGTTCGGTACAGAATTGATTTTAAAATCCTTTTATTTGTTTTTAAAGCACTAAATGGGCTGGCTCCGGCCTATATAGCTGAACTCCTCCAGCGCTACACCCCAGCCAGAGCTTTAAGGTCTGCTGACCATCTGCTGCTGGTAGTGCCCAAGACCAGGCTCAAAACCCGAGGGCACCGAGCCTTCGCAGCAGCTGGCCCCAGGCTCTAGAACACTCTGCCCCTCCACGTGAGGTCGGCCCAGACCCTAGGGGTTTTTAAATCCTCACTAAAGACTCACTTCTTCTCTCAGGCCTTCTAGTTAGAGCGGAGCACGACTCCTGACTATTCCCTGTGTTTGTTATATATCTGTTGTAAATTATTGTCTTTTATTGTGATTATAAGTGTTTTTTATTGCATGTACAGCACTTTGGCTCGACCAAAAATTTTTGGTCGCTTTTACTCACAGTACTGTGAATACTGTATTTATAAACAGGCCTTGGTGATAACCAATAGAAAATATGAAGACTTCAGAAGTCACCCCTCACATCTCTTTGAAACTAGAAAGAGGTCATTCGTGGTTTCACAATCCAGAGTATGCATATTCCATCAAGCTGGATGCTGCTTCCTTTTACACAGCAGCACATTCTTTTTCATCCAAGTCCAAATGTGTCCCAGCTTTCAGTAGTGTTGGAGCAGATATCTCTGGTCTGCGCCGATCCTATAGGAGTGTGCTTTAAAAGAGGGAAAACTCAAAACAGCCAGGATGAGGGTTAAACAATAATCCGTTTTAATGATAAAAGATAATAATACAATACACTTTCAAAGGGGTGGGGTGGGCCCCCACTCCCTGCTCTGGTTCTGATGCCGGGAGATCCTCTCATCTTGTCGGCCGGAGTAAAAGAGAGCGAACACACAAACACAAACAGGAGATATAGAGAAACCACGGGGAGGAGTCGGGTGAGATTCTCCCCCCACAGGGCCCATTTTGCAGCATTCCAGAGACTTGTTCACAAAGATATACTTATTAATACTCTCATATTTCCAGCTTTTGTTTACACACTGCTATTACTAATACAAAGTAATTAAACACATATATACCATTCAAGATATGTAGACTTCCCTGAAACATGACATACTGAAGACCTTAAGCAGAAGAACTCTCATATACACAGCCTGCTTACCTTCCCCTCCCCCAGAGTAATAAAAACTGTTTAGCACCCAGGCATGTTTGAAGCAAGTTTAGTCCTCACATTTATGAAAGGATAAAACAGAGAAATCAATACAAAACACAAACACAGGTATTGTTTGAACAGTATTCACTTAACTGCTACTATTGATAATTACCAGAGAAACTCCAGGGCCTCTTTCAATATCTGGAAATTGCAACAAGACTTTCTGCCATTTCTACTGTAACACTCTTCCCAAATATCAGATGATATAATCATTAGTAGCACAAAGCCTCAGAGGCTGAAAACACTAACAGGGGACTTTTGGCCTGTTTCACTGAGTGGAGAGACAGAGGGCAGTGGAGAAGAGAATAGCAATCTCCAGTTCCTTAGGTAAATAGAATTAAATATTACATTTTAATTTGCTTTTCAAAGTAAGTAATTAAATAAAACTGCTGATGGTGTGTCATTTGAAATGTAACTTAGTCATTTTTCAAGTAGCCTGAATGGCGCTTCCACAGCTGGTCCACGTCCTCGGTACCTGCCTCCCCCCGTCCCCAGTGGAAATCATGAATCAGCCAATCAGCATTGAGCTCACTGTAGGTAAATCGGCTCATCATCATGTTATGTCAATCAACACAAAACATATAGCATGAATACAAATGATGTGTCCAAAGCCAGTTCTATCTCACACAGGCTCCGCCCTCTACTGGACTCTGTGGGTACTACTCTCATCAATGATACGCGAGCATTCAGACACTGAAGTTGTATAAACGTAGCCAGCCAATCAGGGCGAGCCTACCTGAGTGCTACGCCTCCTGACTGTCATCCTTTTCTCTTCAGCGAGCAGGACAACACCTGACAGAGAAAGTAAAACGTTTGAAAGAAGAAGAAAGAAGTAAAATGTGTCGGCTTATACCACAATATGATATCAACAAGTAGTCAATATAGTCTGATTAGCTTCGGTTGCTATGCTAACATCACCTGTAGAATGCCAGAGAAACAGCGTTGTGATGCCAAGCGTCAATTCAGACTGACACACATTCACTGATGGGGATGGGGAATATTTATCAGCTGCATGTGTGACAGTCGGACAGTGAATACTTTCCAGCGGCTGCTGCCGTGAGTTAACGGGAGAATAATCTCCGGTGGACGACCTGCGCTCCAGCGGGCGGTAATGCCACTGAAACACATTAATAAACAATGCACCACGGCACTCTGGAGAAAGGTATAAGGCTGGAGAAGTAGTTCTTTAATTTAATCTGGCTTCGTATGATTAAAAACTACCCAACGCAGTCCTCTATTGATGTTGTGAGCGGTGTTGCGGAGAAAATCAGCGACGTAAAACGCAGTGTGGGTCTTAAGAACTTCGAAGGCACGTAAACGGTTACGTCATGACGCAAACGATGACGCAATAATTCACTTTTGAACCTGCATTTAACAATGAGTGGACCAAAGAAAAGTCAACAATGAGTGCAGAGTGTTTAAAGAGGAGTGGACAGCGAAATATTGTTTGCCAAGAAACTCTTGCGGTTTTCAAAGAATACAACATCAGTCGCCACTTTTCCACCAAGCATGCTAACTATGCTAGCAAACAGTCAACGCAAGAACGGGCGGCTACTGCTCAGAGGTTGGCAGCCAATTTAAAGACTCAGCAAAATAGTTTTCTCCAACAAAGAGTCAAGCACCAAGGCAAGTTATTTGCTAGCATTCAAATTAGCAAAGGCCAGCAAACCTTTCTCCGAAGGGGAGTTTTTGAAAGAATGCATGGTAGAGACAGCAGGTCTCTTGTGTCCAGAGAGCAAAAACTACATTTGAAAAAATTAGTTTATCATGCAGGACAGTGACTCACCGAGTAGAACTAATTGACGAAGATTTGGCCAGCGGGTTAAACAAAACAGCTGAGTCATTTAAGTTATATTCGTTAGCACTGGACGAAAAGTACCGACGTAAAAGACACCGCTCGGCTCTTAATTTGTATCAGAGGGATTAATGACAATTTTGACATAACGGAGGAGTTTTTGACCATGGAATCTCTAAAGGGGACAACACGAGGAGAGGACTTGTATGGCAGTGTGTTTGGTGTCATCGAGAGGCTGAAGCTACCTTGGTGTAAACTTGCCAATGTCACTACAGATGGATCGCCAAACTTAACAGGAAAAAAAGTCGGGCTGCTGAAAAGAATCCAGGATAAGGTGAAAGAGGAAAACCCTGAGCTGGATGTCATTTTCCTGCACTGCATAATCCACCAGGAAGCCCTGTGTAAATCTGTATTTCAACTTGATCATGTTGTGATGCCAGTCGTAAAACTCGTTAACTGTATGCGAGCAAGGGGACTTCAGCATCGTCAATGTATTACGTTCCTTGAGGAAACGGATGCTGATCACCAGGACTTGCTTTATCACTCTCATGTCCGCTGGTTAAGTTTGGGGAAGGTATGTCGACGAGTGTGGGAGCTCAAAGGGGAGATTAGCTCATTTTTGGAGTTAATCGGGAAAGCTGACAATTTTCCAGAGCTGAGCGACGCAGATTGGCTTTGTGATTTTGCTTTTGCTGTGGACATACTGACACACATGAATGAGCTGAACACAAAGCTACAAGGGAAAGATCAATTTGTGCACGAAATGTACACAAATGTGAGAGCCTTCAAAGCCAAGTTGACTTTATTCTTCTAAGACAAATGTCAAACAAATCATTCGCTCATTTCCCCACACTGAAAGAGGCCCCTCGACGTGTGAAGAAATACAGCAAATCGCTGGACGACCTGCACGGAGAATTCTGCCGTTGCTTTTCTGATTTTGAAAAAAAATCGAAAAGTCACTTCAGCTGGTGTCATGTCCCCTGTCACACGACTGTGAAACAGCGCCGCAGGAGTTGCAATTGGAACTGATTGATCTTCAATGTGACTCCGTCTTAAAGGAGAAGAGTTGTATGCTTCACTAAGCCAAGCCAAGTTTCCAAACATTAGGAGGAGGGCACAGAGGAAGCTGGTGTTGTTTGGCTCTACCTACGTGTGTGAGCAGACGTTCAGCGTGATGAACATCAACAAATCACGCCACAGATCCCAGTTAACTGATGAGCACCTCAGATCTGTCCTGAGAATTCCCACAACCAAACTGACACCAAACTTTGATTCACTGGCAAAAAAGGGTGACCAACAACACTGTTCCCACTGAAATGAAATGTAAGTTTTCTTAACTTTTTCAGCTAATGGCTTTTACTTGTAATTTGTATTTGTTCACACAAACACTCTCCATCCATCTGCTACTGGCCCGGCCCGCCTGTCTAAAAGTTTGCCCACCCCTGGTCTAGAGCCTCTGTCCGGTACATTGGGCTCTATTCTATCCTAGCTATAGCTACTGGTGGACAAGGGGCTTGCTCATGCCACAGTCAAGGTGTATGGAGCAGCCATCTCGTCCTGTCATGCGGGATTTGGCGGCAGACCAGTCTTAAGCCAACCGCTTATGAAGCGTTTTTGAAGGGGATCAGGAGGCAGTGCCCAGTGGTGCATGTTTCCACCCCGCAATGGGAACTGCCATAAAAGAATGGTGCTCGAGGCTTTGGTTACAGAACCGTTTGAGCCTCTGGAGCTCCTCCCTGAAGGCGCTATCATTGAGAGAGAGAGAAGCAAACATAAACAGCTTTGCTGCTTGCTTTGACTCCTGCCAAGAGAGTATGCAAACTGACCGCTCTATCGGGGCACCCGAGTTGCCTTCTGGTTCGTGGTGACCGTAGCAGGGCGACACTCAGACCGAACTCCTCTGTTCCCAAGAACCTAAGGAGTTCTTTCAGGTGGAGGGTTATACAGCTAGACGGCTTTAGTCGTCCACCTAGGCACAACGGCTTCTTGGTCTACGCCGGGCCCGTTCATAAGGTAAGTATCTCTTAGACATGTCTGGCTCCTTTTTCATCGTTGGTGCTTGCTGGGGCAACACAGGACTGGTGAAAGGAGGAGGGCTGTGGGTCAGTAAGCTGTATCTGACCCCCTTGGACATAATGCACTTACGTTGTCCCATGCTCCTTAGGGACCTGGGAAACGTGGTGCGCAGTAAGCCCCATACAGGGCTGGAGGACTCCTTCCCCACTAGGGTCCGTGCACACACTACACGAGGTAAGCGTGTGAGTGTGGAAGACATAGTACACTTACGTTTTCCCCATGCTCCTTAGGGACCTGGGAAACATGGTGCACAGTGTGTAGTCACTTGCGCTGGCACCTGCAAGGTGAAGCTATGGGCTTATTCAGACCAATTAGGCTCTACCAAGCCAAGTAAGCTGTGGCCCCGACTTCTCCACGGTCTCAACCGGATGATGGGAAGTTGGGGTGCGGTGGCTGTTAGCCAAAGGCCGGTCAGGGGCAATGTGGTGGGTCGATGTTGTGGGACGACAGGGCGTTTATCCATCGGGGCTCCACCCACTTGTACCCATAGAGTCCAGTAGAGGGCGGAGCCTGTGTGAGATAGAACGGTGGGTTACATATTGTAACCCTAGCTATATAAGCATAGGCGGAGCCCCCTATATGGGGGCTCAGTCTTTCCTATGCCGCTCGCTGAAGAGGGTGTAGGATGACAGTCAGGAGGCGTAGCCGCCTTATGTACTGTGAGCTGCGCGTGCATTCAGGTAGCCTCGCCCTGATTGGCCGGCTACGTTTATACAACTTCAGTGTGTGAATGCTCGCGTATCATTGATGAGAGTAGTACCCATAGAGTCCAGTAGAGGGTTCCGCCTGTGCGTATAGAACTAGGGTTACAATACGTAACCCATCGTTGTGTAATAAGTGTTATATCTTCTACATTCTTAATTAAAGTACAGGACTATTATCAGCTAAATGTAATTATTATAACACAAGAAAGAAATACTCATTATGCATAATGTTCCTCCTTTAAAGGTGTTCCGTTATTATAGAATACTATATTATTCAGATTTTTTTAAATTACCAATACATGTAAGGATAGTTCAATTTTGTATTTCATCAATGTGAAGCCAATTTTAGATACATTGGGTACGTTTTAAGCACAGCTTTGTATTAAATCATAAAAGCATATTATGTTTACATGAAAAAAGTAATTAAAAGTTTAAGAAGTAGAGCAAAAGGAATTCAAATGTGGTGTGGTAGGAATATAAAGCAAACACAATGGAATTACGTACAAATTATACTTACCGTAAGTATAGTACTTGAGTGAATGTACTCAATTACATTCCACCAATGTTTAGAGCAGGGGGGGTCAGACTCAATGTCATCGTATGTTTATAAAACCTTGAATTCAGAGAACCATTTTTTACTTTCAGTTGACTCATTAAACCAGTGAAAAGACCCAGATGGTGGATGGATTGAAACAAATCAAAGCTAAACTAGAGTAAAGTATGCTTAATTCAATTCTAAGTAACATTTTCATCCATTCTTATGAAGCCTGAGAAACAGATGTAAATACACGTTGGTTTGAAGTATCGCGACGATAACAATTCACAATTGAGCTTGCACAAAAGTAGGCTGTTACTCTTTTAGGAAGGACCAAAAAACAACATCTGGCCCTCGAGAGCGAAACATGCAGATGAAGTGCTTCATTACACCCGGTTTCCTGCAGTGAACAACTGTACTTTGCACTTTATTTTCCTTGTAGCCTATCAGCTCCTGCTGTTGAGGTCAGAGACGGTGAGGATGCTTTATGGTCTTCATTTGGTCTACATTTATGAGCCTAAAATGAAATATTGAAATAAGCTATGAAGAAAAATGGAATCCCTTGATTGCCAAGAGGCACCATTAAGAGTGTTATTGCAATTCATTTGAGAAGTAACAAGTTATTTGGTTTTAATTATATCCAACTTCAATCACTCTAGCTACTGTATTAGGCATAATGCAACGCTAGAGAGGAATACCATTTTTCCTGCATCCTTTTCAAAGGTTTATTCACTATGTATGGAGATCGCTGTCATTTTGGGGAATAAGGTTGTTCATAAGGATTATAGAACGCCTGTCACTAAACCCTTCCCTGAATAGGAATTGTTAGCAAATGGATTTAGGTACACCTGTCAAGCAGCAGCAAATGTTAGCTAGGTTGCTGGTGTTAGCCATGTTTCTAAATATGAACATCACTGGTGTGCCAACGGCAACAGATAATAATCCTCTTGGACTCGCAAGGACGGAGAAGTTATTCTGCTTTAAAATGATTCAAGGGATTTTGGCTGACTGCCAGTCTGAGCTACTGGGAATGTGCTGATTGGCACGTATGAAGGACGATGGTGACCCAGGCTACCAGCGGCCTTGAGGAGAGGGCCTTGGGCTTGGAGAACAGGAAGAGAAAAAAGAGTATGAGAGATAACTGAGGGAAGGTCAAGCTGGATCACCGCCTGATACAGAGCACTGATAATTGGAAGCATGGCTTTTAAATGCACTGGGCAGTAATGAGTAGTAAGATGCTAGTCGTCACCTTCATTTCACAGAGTGCAGGCAAGGATGGACACTTCAAGTTGTTAAATGAAGTAGCAGAAGGAGTAATTATTCTCATGTGCGTTCTAGAGAGGAAGAAGTGTTTGGCACTTATGTGACTCTGAGTAGGTGCCTGTTGGGAGTCAGGGGGTGTTAATTGGTGCACAAACAGTGGGTGGAGGAAGTGTAGTAGTGGATTGGCTGCTAAAGGGGGGAAGGCAAGGTCATTGTGTCTTTTTCAGAATGTATGTAAGACAACTAGGTTTCTGTACGTATGGACATAGACTTTGACATTTGGTGTATACTGTTATTATAAAAATGTCTTTGATGACTGTCGGGACTCAATATATGGCAATTCAGCCATATATTCTAATTTCACATGATTAATGAGTAATCAAATGAGTAATGATTAAGTGTTCTTGCCCGCCTACAGAAACTCTATACGACATACTACTATAGTCTAAACTTTGAGAAGTGGAAAGTGCTAAAGCGTAAAGCTGGGAGGTTCGGATATCTCACTGAAATGTACAGATTTGAATACTAGCATAACAAAAGAATCATAAGAAGTCTGTGTTTGGTTGGGACATTTGGAGAGGCTCTAAAAGCAACACTTTTCAATCCTCCCAATTTCCATAAACAAGAGTTGATTTACTCTTTAGGGCCTCAAAGTTGTTTTGTATCGTGGCCTTTCTTGTTTGTGTCTATTCATGGGATTATGTGTTTGTCACCTCAGCAACAGCAGGCACAGGAGCACTGATGCATACTAAAGGCACCAGCGGTAGGCTACAGAGCCTGTGGAGCACAAAATAAAGGAACAACTATATTGAACTTGGACTGAACTCAAAGTCTTACCTTCACTTGTCTCCCTGCTTTGAGACCGAGTGTGCCAAATAGTGTTTGGATGTTAAGAACACACAATGCTTCCCTAGCCACTTATCTACCAATTTCATTTTGTTTTCTTACTCAGTTTGACACCCTGGAGTCTCTTTCAGGGTTGTCCCTGTTTAGAGCACTGTCCAAATTGGATTCTGTTTTAGGGACGGCCATGGGATACATCTAAATCCGGGGCTGTTTTAATTAATGCTGACGTCTCCCAGCTCTGGGCCGTAGGTGATGCATTTGAGGTCAAATAAAGTTGGACCAAATTAAAGCAGTGTGATACTGTACTTGTTATCCACTTCATTCCAACAGTCAGTCATAGAGTTGCAAAGTGGGCATTCACCCCCGGTTCCAGGCAGTGGTAGGATGATTATTTTTGTATCTATTCCAATTCAAAGTCCATCTGTCTCATCTGCAATGCGAGCGTGGCTTTATCGAAGAAGGGTAATTTAGGAGCGGCATTTCAAAACAGTGCACAAACGCTACGAGACAGAACTCCCTCCTAATTCTGCCCTACGCTCCCAAAAGGGGAGGGGCCTGAAAGGACAGCGAAATGCACAGCAGTCCATTTTCACCAGGCCCAACAACAAGAGCAAGGCTGCTACCAGAGCATCTCATCGGGTCAGAGCAAGGCTGCTACCAGAGCATCTTATCGTGTCAGAGCAAGGCTGCTCCAGAGCATCTCATCGGGTCAGAGCAAGGCTGCTGCCAGAGCATCTCATCGGGTCAAAGCAAGGCTGCTCCAGAGCATCTCATCGGGTCAGTCACGTTCTTGCGAAACACATGAAGTCTTTCAAAAACGGCGAAGTTGTGAAAGAAGCTTTCCTGGAGGCTGCCGACGTGCTTTTGGGGACAGTAAAAATAACAGAAGCATTTCAACAGGTTTTTGATTCAATAAAAACTCAAGTTGGATACCGTTATTAATCAGCTGTAAGTTGTAGTTTGTTTGAACTTATTAATTATAATTATTGTACAAAATGGTATAAGAATGTAAACTTAAATTGATTATAGTCTATCATCAATTCAGGTAAAGAAGCTAGTGTTGCTTGCATCCTATTTTAAAGACATTTCTTTTTATACTCTACTAAAATGCAACAAAAAAGGGTTTGATTCTATTAATTTTGTCTTTTGTATTGCACTTTGGCAGCAGATTCCTGAGTAGCTTCAGATCGGAGTCGTCTTATTAGTAAGCCTAATTTTAATGGCAAAGAAAGGGTTCAGAGTCTTTTATTTTTTCCTGTGTCATATGTGGCAGCACTGTTCAATGTGTCTTGAAAACATTACCCACTGTAGTGACGTGTGCATAAACTCCAACTCTGTATCAACAACACTGTTGTGTAACTTCAGTTAAATTGTATGTGTGTAGATTAGAAAGAGAGGTAAGATAAAGGATCTGCAGTATTTTATGGAGTATTAATCGTACAAAGGTCCGTTTTATACAAGTAGAAGTGTGTATTTACCTGGTAGTTTACCTGGTCAGTAATGGCCAGAGGTGTGGACTCGAGTCACATGACTTGGACTCAAGTCACCAATTTGATGACTTGAGACTCGACTTGACAAAATCACACAACACGTGCGACTCGACTTGGACTTGAACACCAATGACTCGGACTTGAGCCTTCTGACTTGAGGTGACTTGATCATTTAATTCAGAGGTCTCCAACACGCCGATTGCGAGATGCCGCTAGAAGAGCAGATTCCCGTTGGGGAGAGCAGAATCTTCAGCCGCTCCTACTCTTGCTGTGAATCCTTGCAGGCAGGGGCGGGACTTTATGTAGCTGGGCCACCATGCGGCCAATCAATACAAGCCGTCGAAAAAAGTCCAGAAAACCGAAAAAAGAAGCAGCATCTGGTTGAGACAACTTTTGCTTAATTTGGCATATTACTCTCAATGAATATAAGAAAGCACTGCGTAAAGCCAGAGCAGCTTACTACTCTTCATTAAAGGTGGGGTAGGTCATTTTGGAGAAACCAGCTCGAGTGTGCTAGAATTTGAAAATACACACGAACGCGAACATGATACGTTTGTGCACATATGGAAGGCTGACAGGCAGGTAGGCCATCCAGGGCCGGCTAAATTCATTGGTCGTGCTTTTTACAGTACCAGGGCTTCCACAGATGACGTTTTTTTGTGGATTTTTTGTACTTTTGTAATTTTTTGAACTTGCAGGTTAGACACACCAGTGAATACATGTGTAGGAAAATGATGTATACACTAGATTTTCAAAAAAATATACAGAAATATGCACTACAGTGACATCTGGCGTCGTTTTTGTAAGACATTTTTTACTTCTGCATAAAAAAAGCCTCCTCACGTGACCTCCCGCGTGTGACGTAACATGGGGGAGAGCGGCCGGTCTAACGTATTAATAAACATGGTTCACAATGCTAGTTTTGACACAGAAGAGGTTGAAAATATATATTCAAATGCATATAATTATGAGCCTGCTAGGTGTCCAAGAGACCAGGAGCAGCCAAGGATTAGAAGAAATAACGGCCATCGGCGAGAAATGGAGCTGTGGTGTGAGGAGAACCAGTGGAGCTGTCTTGGTGAGTGACCGGCGTTAGCTACAGACAGTTAATGTTAGCTAACGTCAGTCACATCACAACATTGTAAAGTTAGCTATCATCTATCAGGCTATAACTAAAGTAGTATTGATAATACAGTAACGTTATTGGCAGGACTGTTGATACTGATCCATAACAGAAACTAATGCGCAAGTATCAGCCGTATCTCGTGTTACCTAATGCAACTCCACACTACATCTTACGGTGCTGTGTACCGGAGGGGAGAGAGAGTGCAGCGAAGGGGGATAGAGAGATGTAACACAGTTTCCTGATAAACGTTTTGTTTGATAGGCTTCAGCTGTGGAGAGTATGTGCTGCAGGGAGGTGGATGCACCTCGTACAACGCACCCAGGAACGAAAGCTAGCTCCGGTCCTTTCCTGTTAGGGAAACTGTGGACTTGATGTCCTGACAGGCTGGGGTTTGTGCAACCTGCACAAACTCAAGCTCACCATGATTAAAAATGGTGAAATGCAATGTAAAATTACCGAAAAAATACCAGCTCACTAAATCACAACCGCTCAAACCAACTACAAACTACTACCACGGATTGGGCAGAGAAGGAGTCCGAGAAAGTTGCTCCCCCATGTGACGTATGACGTTAAAAAAAACGTTTTAGTAGCAGAGCTCAAAATGGCTCCTTTCCCTCTGAATTCCTGCCCTTATGTCTTGTAAAATATATAAAATCCTGCATTAACTTTTTTATTTGTAATTTTCAGGCAAGGTTAAGCATAAATGTAGTAAAAAAAAAACCTGCAAGTTGCTCTTGAAGATATTCATTGTTATCGGAATGTTAAGAGCATTCCATGGAATATAACAAAAAGTGTATCTCGAGCCGGTTTCTCAAACTTACCTACCCCACCTTTAATAGATGAGAATAAGAATAATGCAAGATTTCTTTTCAGCACTGTAGCCAGGCTGACAGAGAGCCATAGCTCGATTGAGCCTTCTATTCCCATAGCACTCAGTAGTAATGATTGTATGTGCTTTTTTAATGATAAAATTGTTACTCTTAGAAACAAAATTAATGACCTCTTGCCTTTGACCAGTATAGTGTTATCAACAGCTCCCGGAAACGTAAGTTCTAATATTACACTAAATAGTCAATTAGAAGGTTTTTCAAACCTTGAACAATTGAATTCAATGATTCTCTCTTCTAAACCATCAACGTGTATCTTAGACCCAATTCCAACTAAGCTGTTAAAGGAAGTTTTTCCATTAATTAGCACTCCTTTATTAAATATTATGAATACGTCTTTATTATCAGGCTATGTTCCACAATCATTCAAAGTAGCAGTGATAAAACCGCTTCTTAAAAAGCACAACCTCGATCCAGAGGTTCTAGCCAACTATAGACCTATTTTTAATTTTCCGTTCGTCTCAAAAATTCTCGAGAAAGCAGTCGCAAAACAGTTGTGTGATTACTTAAAAAACAATGATTTATTTAAAGATGTTCAGTCTGGCTTTAGAACACATCATAGCACAGACAGCTCTGGTTAAAGTCACAAATGACATTCTAATAGCCTCTGACAAGGGACTTGTCTCTATTCTTGTTTTGCTCGATCTCAGTGCTGCATTTGATACTATCGATCATGATATCCTATTGCAAAGACTAGAGCACTTAGTTGGCATACAGGGAACTGCTTTAGGCTGGTTTAGGTCCTATCTATCTGAACGCTCTCAGTTTGTACGTGTCAATGATGAATCTTCCACGCAAACCAAAGTTAGCCATGGAGTGCCACAGGGCTCAGTGCTCGGACCTATTTTGTTCACATTATATATGCTTCCGTTAGGCAATATTATAAGGAATCATTCTGTAAATTGCATTGTTATGCGGATGATACTCAACTATATTTATCAATCAAGCCTGATGAAATTAATCATCTAAATAAAATTCAAGACTGCCTCAAGGACTTAAAAACGTGGATGACCTTAAACTTTTTGATGTTAAACGCGGCCAAAACTGAAGTTATTGTACTCGGCCCAAAGAATCTACGAAACACACTATCTAAAGATATACTAACTATGGATGGCATTAATTTGGCCTCCAGTGAGACTGTAAGGAATCTTGGGACGGGTACCGAGCCCCGGTATTAAACGGGCCCCGGGGCTGAATTATTAAAGACCGTGGTAGCGTTAAGCTCCGACGTTAGCGGTCTTTTTATCGGTACTGGAGACATGTATAAAAATATGTGTCATGTGTATTATTGCTACACAAACATTATATTGCAGTTTTAGTGTCGCCAACTCCGTTTCTAACATGCAAAAAGATTATTTTTGGTATTTTCGATCTCTCCCCCGCCTGCTTGCGAGGGGACGGGGCAGTTTATACACACGCAGTTTACACACGTGCAGCTGCTACATGCAGCAACACACACACGGAGGAGATGGCAGAGAGGACGCGCTCCGAGGTGGTTAAACTTTACCCGTCTCGATGGTCGTTACCAAAAGTGCAATAAGAGTTTAGCATGTCAGGGCGGTAACACGAGCAATTTGTCTAAACATTTAGCAAAAGCGCTCTACATCCAGACGGAGAAATGCACCGGGTTCGACTGTCTTTCTAGTAGCTCTGTAAATCCTTCCACGAGGAACGTTTCCACGTCAGGTGTTATGTATGCTAGCAGCAACACACGGAGTTAACTCAATGATACAAACATGGGTTAATGATTAGAGGAAACTGAGTTATTTAGTTTGTTGAAGTTTCAGCTATTCTGTTTACAGTTCTGTCATCAGATTATTTAATAGGATTTGTTAAAACGTTGTTGTTTCTTTTGATGTGAAATATTATTTATTTAATTTAAATAAAAAGCAATGTTAGTTTTGTTCACAATTTGTTTACCTTATTTTTTTCTCCAAAAGAACCGATAAAAGTACCGTTAAAAATCCGGACCGATAAGCGGTATCGATAAAAGTAGTAGTACCGTTAAAACCTTAACGATACCCATCCCTAAAGGAATCTTGGTGTTATATTTGATCAGGATTTATCCTTTAATGCCCTCATAAAATCGATCTCAAGGGCTGCCTTCTTTCATCTACGTAACATTACAAAAATCAGGCATATCTTAAAACGATGCAGAGAAACTAGTCCATGCATTTGTTACTTCAAGGCTGGATTATTGTAACTCTTTATTATCAGGGTGTACCAAGAAGTCAGTCAAGTGGCTTCAGCTGATTCAAAATGCTGCAGCTCGTGTACTAACCAGAGTTAGGAAAAGGGACCACATTACTCCTGTTCTGGCTGCCTTACACTGGCTACCTATAGAACACAGGATAGAATTTAAAATTCTTCTTCTCGCCTACTAAGCCCTGAGCCTGTTTTCCAGGTCTCTGGCTCGAAAAATACATTCCCAGAACAAATGACCATAACTTCACTTCTAAAAGGGTTAAATTAATAATCTTTTTTCTCAAAGCAAGGTTACATCTGTTAGTTGGATGTAGAAGTGTCAGAATCAATATAGATGTTTTTATTTTAAAGTAAATTCAGATTGAATCTAGTAAAAAAATGTTAATTATAGTGTCCGTCCAAAAAAAAGAAAATTACTTATAGTGAAAATCACCCTTGAATGATGGGATAGTAGACTAAAAGCTTTAGGAATCTAAACTATAACATATAATAAGTACCCTGAATCAAGATTGATGCAAACCAAGTGAAGTTTGACCTTTTTAGAGAGGTTTAGAAAAAAAAGATCCACTTCTGGGGTCATTTGGGTGCATTTTCCATATCTCTGGCCCCCCTCGTTCGATTTTGATGATTGACATCTCTTTTTAACCGTTAGAACCAATAGAATCGAGGGGAAGTTCCTAAAAGCCATCTAAATATTACCCATTGGTGAATGAGTGCTGCGCAGCCAGAATGCCCCGGAACCGGAAGCTGTGATACACTCTGGTGGCTACCATTAGCAGCTAATATAAAATCTACAATTTTTACATAAAAATGTAAATATGGATTATCAATAACGTTTTCAAAGTGACAGACACATTGGATTAACCTTCAGCTGCGTTTTTATCGTTTTAATGCCATTACGAACGACGGTACAGGGAGTAGAGGCGCATGAGCAGCTCGTCAATATGAGGGGGAAAAAACAACATAAGTTAATCAATCAATGTTTATTTATATAGCCCAATATCACAAATGTTACATTTGTCTCAGTGGACTTCACAGTTTGTACAGAATATCAGTATGACAATACGACACCCTCTGTCCTTAGACCCTCACATCGTACAAGGAAAAATTTCCGGAGAAAACCCACAATTATTGAATGATTCCATACTGTGACGGTGTAAATAATAGTATACAAGTACATGTAGCAAAACCTTACACCATTTTTTCGAAATATATTGTTAATTAAACATACCTGTGTGAAGTATGAATCTTTAAAAGCACCCTTCAGGCACAGCTCAAGCCTGTGGGCGACGCAGTGCACCTTGATCATCCACGAAGCAGTTTCCTGCTGGAGACGAGTAAGGACACCGTTTGTTGTCCCAAAATTGACAGAAGCCCGGTCAGCTGCTGTTGTAATCAAGCAGTTACTGAGGTTAAGATGGTTCTCCTTACACTTTTCTCTAATGACCTTCAGTATTGCCGCAGCATCACAGGACTCTGGCTCTGTAAAACTGAAAAGCAAAAAAATACTCCCAAAAAAAACATTATTTTATTTACATAAAGTGATTTAAGGCGACACCCCAGGTGAATAGGGTAATTTTAACTTAAAGGTATCAGCTAGACATTTCTCCAGTTAATTACTTCCAATAAGGCAATTGTTTTTTGTATTACAAGTGTTCTGAAATAGCATGTTTAAATATGCAAATTATATATTATCTCATTAAATATACACATATTTTAACACATTTCAGGAATCAAAATCTGAACTTTGGATAAAGCCAGGTTCAAAATTCTTGTTTCATTTTGTAGTCATATTATATATAATCTAAGGCTTTTACAGAATGGATTTTGGATATCTCCTTTTATCACTCCATAAATCAGAAAATACTGTCAACAGCCCTAAAATATTCATAATATTTTTCACCATGTTTTTAGGAATACAATGTTGTATAATTCAGGCTATGAATGATATATGAACAAACCCTTCAGTAAAAGCCTTCATAATATTGATAGGAATAAAACTGTGTGCTACTGAAGTTGAAATTTCGAACTCAGAGTAGGAGAAACAACTAATTTTGAGAAAACGACCTTTAAAGATTGCAGTGAGGCGCTAGCTAAACCCTCCTGTTCTCTGGATGACAGCTTGCGCCTCGACGCACTCCGTGAAGGTATTTCATGTTCGGGGTCATTTGTTTTTTGTATAATCTTGCTTCGTGCAAGTGACAATTGTTGTCGTCTTCTCTGTGAACGTTTTTTTCGCCGTTCTTTTGCCATTTTGAGATTTCAATTTCTAGCGGAAAGCTAACCAGGAAGTGTTTTAGCACACCACGTGACGCATCTGAACGAATCACGTTGTCAGAAATTGACACCAGCCAATGAGATTTCGTTTCTTGGTTTAAGACCCCTTTGTGCTTTCACGATTGGTTGCTGATACAAAGGAAATGACCATATTTGGATCCGATGAGATTGAGCAGGAGAGACGGAGCTTTCCAACATTATCTCTGATGACATGGTGCACACAGCGGTCGCGGTACTTTATGTTACGTTAGAAAGCTAACTTTAGGAGAATTTAGGAGAAATCTACAGACGCAAATAGACAAACTAGTAAAATAAACACTTAGTAAAATAAATACTTAAATGTGTATTTTGTACGTTTTCCTTCCAAAAGCCTGAAAGAAAACATGTTATGGAATCAAAATAGCACAAAATCTCAAAATTGACAAGTACTTGAAAAACGATGTTTTTGCCTGCCGTGTCTCGCCTTAAACAGTTTCACGCTGAGTGGCAGGCAGCTCTTATTGTATTCAACTGAAATGAGAGTTGACTACAGAAATACAAAAGCTTTTATGATTGATATCAAAAACATACCAAAACAAAATTATTACGTGAATGTGAAGAATACAAATTAACTTCTTACCCAAGTAGTCTGATTCTTGGTGTGCCATTTTCTATTAACTTGATGCTGACCACCTCTTTCTCTGATGTGCTTTTGTCCATGCTCCTTCCAAAGCCTCCAACATCCACTACCCTGAAGAGGTACTGGGCATCCACGACAGCCAGCAGTACCAAGGAGTGGGTGGACTTATAGTTGAAGTACAGGGACCCAGAATTTGGCCATGGCCGTCATGGCCGCCGTGAAAGTCCTACCCTGATGACAAGACAACCTTCTGGGCTTGTAGCTTAGTTGATAGGAGGAGATGATGTTTCCTACTGACCACTGTCTCCCTGACATTTCTGGTGACAGACTTGATACTGTAATCATAGTATCTGTCAAAGATGAGGTAGACGTCACTCTCTGACAGGTATGAAATCAGCCGTGTTTTAATATTATCAATAAAATCAGCGACAGTACCATCAGCTGGCCGGTGTATGGTCCAAAGAAGTGCTGATCCATCAGTGACAGTGACATCTGCATCACCGGCATTCCTCCTGGAGACTTCTACCTGGAGTGACATCTTCAGTGTGGACTTGGCTTTACAAATTCGCATTCCATCCTCTGTGAACATGGCAGTTGGGACTGGTGCCAGCTCATAGGCAAGGACATCCTTCACATCAACATCGCGGTCACTAGAGAACAGTGCAATGGTCCTCCAATAGATCACATTTAGGTCATACATGTTGGAGTCGCCAATTGTGATGGATTTGGTTGTTGTTGCCATGGTCTTCACTTTGCTTGAGATGGTGTTGTAAAATCCCTCTGGCCAGGTCTTTTCAAATTGTTCTAACATTGCCTCTCCGATCTTTACAGCACTGTGTCTACACTGGCAGTTGGAGGGGCTATCTTGCCACACAGTTGTCGGCGAAATGCCGCTCCTCTGTCTTCATAACAGTCAAAGCATGAGACTGAAGTTCCCACCTAGGGTCAAAATAATGCGCTGTGATGTGCAGTCGACACTTTGGATGCGATCCGAATGATCTCACACAGTCCCTCGTCCTCCACAATGCAGTGAAGATTATTATAATCTGATATTTGGGAAGAGTGTTACATTAGAAATGGCAGAAAGTCTTGTTGCAATTTCCAGATATTGAAAGAGGCCCCTGGAGTTTCTCTGGTAATTATCAATAGTAGCAGTTAAGTGAATACTGTTCAAACAATACCTGTGTTTGTGTTTTGTATTGATTTCTCTGTTTTATCCTTTCATAAATGTGAGGACTAAACTTGCTTCAAACATTCTAGGGTGCTTGGAGTAAACAGGTTGTATTGCTCTGTGGGGGAGGGGTAGCTAAGCAGGCTAGGTGGATGACAGTTCCTTCTGCTTAAGATCTCCAGTATGTCATGTTTCAGGGAAGTCTACATATCTTGAATGGTATATGTGTGTTTAATTACTTTATATATGTGTGTTTAATTACTTTGTATTAGTAATAGCAGTGTGTAAACAAAAGCTGGAAATATGAGAGTATTAATAAGTGTATCGTTGTGAACAAGTCTCTGGAATGAGCAAGGGGGTGTGAAAATCTATGCAGGAAAAGGAGATAACGGACACCAGATGTTTTTTATTATCAGCTCAGAGACAATAGTTTATTACCCTCTCCTGGCACGCGCTGATTCGCTAAGAGAAGCCATCTTTTTTGCATCTCCCAATGAGAAACTGACCACAGCTCCTCCTGGGTTTATTTTCTGCATATAAGCTATTCTATTTTTTAGTTATTTCTCTTTTACTTCTGCCGACAAGATGAAAGGTCCTCCCGGCAGTTGAACCAGAGCAGGGAGTAGGGCCCAGGCCTACTCCTTTGAGAATGTAATGTATTCTTACCGTTTATCATTAAAACAGATTATTGTTTAACCCTCATCCTGGCTGTTTTGAGTTTTCCCTCCCGTTATGATTGTATCCAGCTCGCCAAACGACATGCAGTGGCAAGGTGGGTTCTAAAAACCTCCATAACCCAACAAGTGGTGACACACCGACGTGAGGCGAGTTGGAGTACAGAGGAGGTCACATGAGCAGCCAGCGGATGGAGGGAGATACCTGGAATAATCTGACAAACTAAGGATCCTAAAACTAAAAGGTAAAACGGACGCCTGTTTCTATCGAAGGTCTGTAAATTGGCTAAGCTAAAAGTTAGAGTTGTCAAGGATATTTCCAGGTGTCATTGACGGTATAATGCAATACATATTTTAGCATAGATAGATAACCATAACATTAATAACGCAACAGTTAGAAGTCTCGTGGATTTTTCAGAATCACACGACTGACTCGTTAGCTACACGTGAAGCGATGAGGAGTGTAAGACGAAGGTGAAATGCCCCGTGGGTTTTTTCAGAAATCGAGACGGCTAACTCATCGGGGATGTTCAGTGGTTTTCTAAAGACTCCATCCAGAACAAAACAGAATAATGCTTTCCTGTCTCTTAGGAGCCGGCAGTTGCATTATATGTATAGAATCCAAGAGTAGAAACGCGAACTTCAAAAGCCATTGAAATTAACGGATTTCTCTTGTTCTGTTGGGTTTAACGCCCATTCTGTTGAAAGAAATATTGCATCTTAAAAGCTGAACAGACAGCGTGGAGGATATATTTAGGTGCATATATATATATATATATATATTATTGAACACAGGAAAGCCTTAGTCAGATAAAGAAATACGAAGTCATTCTTGTTTCAAGAAAGCCCCCCTTCTCCTGGAATGCCTGACAGCTCCAGCCGGGGTGTCTGTGAGAGTATCCCCCCCTTTCTCTCTCCTGTTTGCTCTCTTCTTTAATGCCTGAAGAAAAAGGAGGTCATTTAAAACAAGGGGTGAATAATCAACAAGTGATCTGAAGTTGGAATGAATAACAGTGAAAACTAATACATCAATGTGTGATTTGATGTAGTAAGATATATTGAAATAAATAACAAACTATAATTTGTTGTTTTTGGCATAGTTTTTGTAGGATACAGTTACGTCACATTGTGGTTTTATGAGAGGTTTGAGAACTGCTTGTTACCATTGCATTGCATTGTGAATTTCGTGGTATTTGTCATTAACTGAGAATTGTACTTAATTAGATTTCAGAGGAACTTAATTGCATACAGTAACGTTGAGGGAAAGTAAAAAGAGGTTTACTGAGTATATGAAGTACATTCAAATTAAATATAATAGTGGATTATTCTACCTAGATTAGAAATACAAAGAGGACAATTTGTTAAACATTAAATAACAAACTCACTGTATGAAATATACATTGTAATGTTATTTAGGAGTTGTATTGATCATGCCACAGTGACTCTGAGTTGGTGGTTGTTTAATGTAGATAGGAAACTGAAAACGCAAACAATTCACCACAATTGTGTTTTTAAGTTTGTAAAGAAAGAGTAGAAAGTAAACAGAAGGTTTTGTAAGTTTGTCAGTCAGAGAGAAGCTGTTAAAGGTTTAAACATTACAGAGGTGCTGCACGAAGACAAAAGCCATCTCACACGGTTGGATAAACACAGAGGTGATTGATGAGAGAAGCTTGTGGACAAGAGCAGGCTGCCCAGAGAGAGAGACTAGGAACTATGATCAAATGATAGGACAAGAGATGTTGGGAAATTTAGGCTCACCTCTGTTATTGTGTGTTATGAACTGGCCTTGTCTGGTTATATTTTTATTGAAGCCAGACTACAAGTCGTATGGTTTAATTTTTATTGAACTCAGTCTCCAAGCAGTGTGGTTTCTATCTGCACATGGTTGAGTCTTCTCTCCCCTTCCCCCGGTCATCCAAGTTATTTGACCCCATGAGGTCAAGAGTCATTCTGTTAGACCACAATCTTGTGTAAGACAAATCATTGTTCTTTTGTCACATTTTGAATTACATAAGAGTTCATATGCTAAATCAATTTATCTTTAATTTGTAGTTAGTGTTTGTGGTTGCTAACAGATTCAGGAATGACATAGGCCTACACTTGGGTCGAATTACATTACTGTGATCTGATTAGTGTGCTCTGCAACTTTACAATTGTTGCTACATAGCAGTAGGATTTTTGAATGCGGAGGGGTTCTTTCGTAGTGTGTGGAATATGCGATGCTGGAAACATGTGGGTGTTGAAAAACTTAGTTTGGGTAAATATGTCACAATGGATGAAACGATTATTAGAGGGAGTTTTTGTCATATCATTAGTGGACATTAATTGTGTTGTTCAGATGACATTTAACATTTAAGACAGATAGTAAGATTAGGAAAATAGAGTGGAAAGGATTGGATTTATTTTACCTCAGTGTGTTAGAATTAACTATAGGTAATGCGTCCCGGGACCTGGACTCTCTCTCTCTGTCTGTCATACGGCTGGGACCCCGACCCTCCAAGCAGACAGAGGACCTCACCACAGGAGGCTCCTCCTCCATCGAACAGACAGAGAACCCAGAGCTCAACAAACAACAACAATAAGAACTGCATCCAGAACTATCTCCACCTGTGGCATCCAGAACCAAACAGCTTGCTGACAGGCAGAGATCTACTCTCATCAGTCCCTCAGACAGGGCATGAAGTTCCAAGCTGAGCCACGAGATTTGGCACAAGAGCAAAGTATGGGACATGAGAGCAGAATCTGCCCTCCATAAAGCAGCAGAGAGACTGTGAAGGAGGAGATGAAATGCAAAGCAGTGCAACAACAGTGGCCTGATGGGGGCTGCAGATGTAGCTGGGCGGATGGCTGCCTCAAAGAGTTACAGCTTATGGACAAAGGGGGAGGAGTCAGAATCAGAGGAGTTGGTCGAGAATGTGAAGGAGGCCAGGGACACGGCTTGAGATAAACCAGAGGAGAGGAGAAGGGAATCAACGGGAATGAGTGAGTTTACACATAAACACACTTATTATAAGCGCACATTTAAAGAACTTGAATTGACTTGATAAATAAGTGAAGGTAAAAAGTTGTATTAACCATGAATTAATCAATTGGTAAATTAAAAATAGCAGTAAAGAGGAAACTATTAAAGTAAAATGAGAATCATCCTAAAACACACTGAGGGATAAAGGGGGTATATGACAGAATAGAACCATATTCTTCAATCTTTTCATCATGTTAACAAATCATTCTTCAAGAGATTTTGATTAACACCATTAAAGGGATAGTTTTAGGAACCGCGCTATAAGACAAACCTTTATTTGAATGGATAATGTTAGAGGGAGAGCTAGTGCCAAGCCAAATATAATTCCAAGCTATAGAGTATTGATTTCACCATTGTGGCATGGTTATTACCATAGGAGGGCTTTAGGATGGAAATATGAAATGACTTCTGTTTTTGGATCCTTGATAAAGTAGGGAGTAATTGTTGCGTGTTCGGACACCCTGGGTTCCACACACTGCTAAAGAATTTAACATTGTTTTTAAGTAGACCAGAATTGAAGATAAATGGGTTTAATGAGCTATGAAATGCAGAGCTACACAGATCCTAGTAATGTTTTGACACAAGATAATAGTTAAGTACAGAAGTTTCTGAAATAGATCTATTAGACATTTTAATATAGATTAGGTGTTAATAAACTGCAGTAGTAGTACTATAAGGAAGTGACATTTTTTGGCTAACACTTTTCAGGGAATGTGCGGAACAGCTGTTCCGATGAAAAGTTAGATATATCTTGAACATTATAGTTGTAATCGTGAATTAATTAATGATGGCGCTCCATATAAGACAGATTTTGTAGACAAAGGATACTGGCCTATGCTGAAATATCAAAGTCTCCGCAGAGCACAACACATGGCCAATAAGACTGAGACCAACTGACCTTTGACCCTGACCGACAGTGTAACTTGAGAAGACACTGTCAATGACTGACTCTGACCAAACTTGACTTTACAACCTGACAGTGTGAGTGTGAGTGTATGTCTGCATGTGATCAGTGCAACTGCATGATTTAAAACAATGACTAATCAAGCATGCTTGTGGACTAACACATTATTCTGGGGCTCCGTGGGAAATGAGAGGTTTCCTACAATTCCACAAAAATTGGAAAACCGTACAGGTGACCCGTTTCTAATCTACTTGATATTTCACTCCCACAGGAGGTGGCAGTTTGCAGAATGTGAAACTCAAACTAAAACATGAAGATTCTGTTTCTTTTAGGACTGAATGATGGAGAGAAACACTTAATTTCACTGAAGTGTTTACTGTGGAAATGATGGATGTATATTTGGGAAAAATGTTGGGTATTTTTTATAATCCCTTATTACCTGAAGGTTTTCTTCCCATACAGGATTTTGGTTACACATGAGTTATGTGTAAAAAGGGGGAGTGTAAACTTTACAATGTACATTTTTCATTTAGGGACTGAAGGGAACCTGCTGCCCCAACTCGATTGTTCAATCTGACCATTGATTGACAGTTTTAGAATTGACCTGCTCCATATCTGGGGATAAGATACTGTTTGATGAATGTTGACATGTTTCTAATATTGATTGAGTTATAACAGGTAACACAGATGCAGAATCAGTGGCCAAGGGGCTACTGTGAGAGATGTAATTTCAGAATGGAATAATGAGGAAGTTGACCGCTGCTTACGCAATGGTGGGTCAAACAGCGGAGGGCCCCGGAGCCCTGAGCGTAGGCTTGAGGGATTTGTATCAGATTTCTCCACACAGGTTGGTGATGCAAAAAGGGGGACTCGAGACGCAGGAAGCGGACACAGCAGAGTTCGTCTGGCTGAAGGTCATCAGGACAAAGTGCCTCAACCCCAGGCTCTCCGACCCCGACCGAGTGACCCAGCGGATCTCTCATGCCGTCCGCGTGGGAGGAAAGGGGGACAGCTCGTACCACGGGAGCCAGTGTGCGGCGGGGAAACCACCTGCTAGGACCGGGGATGACATCAGGATGGACGTGACCCTCGCAGAGGAGGTCGACTCGGAAGCAGCCATCAGTGGACGGGAGGAGCAGGATCCTGAGGACATCCCTACAGCAGACGACTCGGAAGCTGTCATCAGTGGACTGGACGAGAACGACCCTGAAGACATCCCTACAGCAGACTACTCGGAAGCGGCTGTCAGCGGGCTGGGGGGACTTGTCGCGGCAGCAGAGGAGTCTACTTCTCTCTGATCAGTTCCACCAGTGAAGGGAAAGCCGCATCTCCCCCTCCCTATCAGCTGCCCCTTGTTGGCGTATTCCTCTGAGGGGGGGGGCTGATGATTCACCACACAAGGAGACTGCTTCCTAGTACTCAGATTGCCCCCTAATGGTTCCTTCACTGCCATGGAAGGTGGTGTTCTGTTCCCAAACGTTCAAGTACTTTGGATCTCAGCTTCTGATAGATTTATACAATATTCGGGGACAGACACAGTAGAAAAGAATGATAGTAGATATGTTTCAAAATGCCTTGTGTAAGTTTATCTCTTGAGAGATAAAAAGGGGGATTGAAGATTATTATAATCTGATATTTGGGAAGAGTGTTACATTAGAAATGGCAGAAAGTCTTGTTGCAATTTCCAGATATTGAAAGAGGCCCCTGGAGTTTCTCTGGTAATTATCAATAGTAGCAGTTAAGTGAATACTGTTCAAACAATACCTGTGTTTGTGTTTTGTATTGATTTCTCTGTTTTATCCTTTCATAAATGTGAGGACTAAACTTGCTTCAAACATTCTAGGGTGCTTGGAGTAAACAGGTTTTATTGCTCTGTGGGGGAGGGGTAGCTAAGCAGGCTAGGTGGATGACAGTTCCTTCTGCTTAAGATCTCCAGTATGTCATGTTTCAGGGAAGTCTACATATCTTGAATGGTATATGTGTGTTTAATTACTTTATATGTGTGTTTAATTACTTTGTATTGGTAATAGCAGTGTGTAAACAAAAGCTGGAAATATGAGAGTATTAATAAGTGTATCTTTGTGAACAAGTCTCAAGCAAGGGGGTGTGAAAATCTATGCAGGAAAAGGAGATAACGGACACCAGATGTTTTTTATTATCAGCTCAGAGACAATAGTTTATTACCCTCTGCTGGCACGCGCTGATTCGCTAAGAGAAGACATCTTTTTTGCATCTCCCAATGAGAAACTGACCACAGCTCCTCCTGGGTTTATTTTCTGCATATAAGCTATTCTATTTTTTAGTTATTTCTCTTTTACTTCTGCCGACAAGATGAAAGGTCCTCCCGGCAGTTGAACCAGAGCAGGGAGTAGGGCCCAGGCCTACTCCTTTGAGAATGTAATGTATTCTTACCGTTTATCATTAAAACAGATTATTGTTTAACCCTCATCCTGGCTGTTTTGAGTTTTCCCTCCTGTTATGATTGTATCCAGCTCGCCAAACGACATGCAGTGGCAAGGTGGGTTCTAAAAACCTCCATAACCCAACAGTAGCCACCGCCACCCATTTAGCTATGGCTGTTGAAAGATTGCTGCTCGTAGACGCCGTGTCCAGACATCTCCACGGCAAACTTTCAAGCATGGTCTGCCGCAAGCGAGCGGCAGAAGCGGCTGTCAGCATCAGCTGCGTGCTTGGTTTGCTGTTTAAAACACCTTTTTTTGTATCCATATCTCTCCCTAGAATCTCCCACCATCCAACTAACAACAACAACCTCAAGCCTTTGGGCTCTGAAACTACGGGGCGAGCCGAGGACAAATACACATGCGTTAATCGCACGTTAAAATAATTAGTGGCGCTAAAAAGAAATTGCGTTATTAACGCGTTAACTTGACAGCCCTAGTTATAGTTATTATTTGCTCCTGGGACTCCTGGTGCTAGGATGGGTTACAAGCAGAGGCCACATTTCACTATGTGTGCTGTGTGCTCTGCATGTGTGGCCATTAAAGAGGGGTTCATCCCTCCTAATTCTATTCTAGTTATCTTTGCACTGCAGTATATAACTCATGTCATTATAATGAGATTATTCACAGCAGATTGACGTGCAATGCTAAGCGTTTTGACATTTAATTTATATCGGTGCTGTTTTATATCTGCATTAATATGTTAGTAATTAATGAGACCAAAATAGCCTCCAGACATTAAAATATTGAAATTGTACACGTCATGATAATGAGATCATGTACAGTTTGTCAGTATATAAAATATGCAGGATTTCTTGTCAGCATTAGAACTGTACGAGGCGACACAGCTCAAAGTGGTCTTTAACAGACTCATGTTTGTGGCTTATAAAAAGAGCATGGACAATCACTATGAGAAAAAACGAAAATGACATAAAAGCGATACATTAATGATATTTGTATCATTTTATTACCTTTTTAAAGTAGTTTTATCTCGAAACTGACTTCAAGGAACAGTGCTGACTTCGGCAGCTATTTTAGATGTATTCATCGTCTAAAAATGAATTTTATTGTTCATATTTCCAGTGAACCACTGAAAATGTTTACTTTTTCTGTTTTTGTCAGTTTTTAAATTAAGTCTCGTCAAATCTCCATTAATTTTAACATTAGGTTATATTGAACATTTGAATCAATCTAGTCAAGAAGAAACAAATATGAATTATCATTTTTATCTAAATTCATAACATTTTAGATTTCTCATCTTTTCACCCTCTGTCTGAAACCAGAGCCCAGTCTGTTCTAATTGGTTAGCTGGACGGCTCTGTTGTGATAGGTCAACCTCTTAGAGATGTCTCGCATCTTAGCCATTAGTACAATGTGTTGGAGAGCAAGCCAATAGGAGTTACATAGTGATGTCAGTATGTTACAAAAGTAAACAAAGAACTCCAATGGAGGTGTTTCAGACAGGGGGTTTGTGTGGGAGAGAAACTCCCTCTGGAGGGACCACAGGGATTTAAGTCTTTGCTGACCATTCACATGCACTAAAACCTATAGAGCACACTACAGGAAAGGGAACAGCCCAAAAACAAAATAGGGCCCCTTGAGGTGAATTTGTGTTTTGTGAAAACATGTACTTAAGTTAGCGTCGATGTGTAAACAACCCTAAACGTACATAGATATTAAACTAATTAAATACATCAACTTATCTGTGTCCTAACATCCACTGTGAAGACACTGTTTGAACACATTACACTCTCTACATAAGACCAACTTCTCCGCTTATTTATTCTGCCTCTCCTCTTCCTTCCTTACCAACTTCTCCTTCTCCTCCTTTTTTCACCTACATTATCCTCCCTCCATTCCTCTTCATCTCCCTCACATTCCTCTTCATCTCCCTCCCATCCCACCGCTCTCGTCCTTCCTCACCCATTGTTTCTGGATGGCGGTGTCAGATTCTTTCCTGACCATGCATTTTGCATGATGATTCGCCTATGCTGCTGGAAGACTCACTTTCTTCTGTCTCCAACACACACACACACACACACACACACACACACACACACACACACACACACACACACACACACACACACACACACACACACACACACACACACACACACACACACACACACACACACACACACACACACACACACACTGGCCACGTCTCCCCATCCCTTCCTCCTCATTAAAGTTCTATGTTAAATAAACGTTTCAGGGAGATCTTTTTACCGACATTACTTGCAGGCAAACACATCCATAGACTTCAGCCACTCTAATATATATGGCTTCTTCATCCCAGCGCTTTGAAACCTGTGTAATGAATAACTAAGAGAGAAGAAAGGCGGGGAAGCAGGAATCAAGGGGAGAAGGGTTGAGATGGAGGACGAGAATGAGTAGGGGAAGACTGATGAAGAGGAAGGTGTGACGGAATTCAGCTATTTCTCTTTCTGCAGGTGTAACAACTGTTCATCTTCCACAATACTGCAGCAAACCTTTGTAACCACTACCAATGTTCACTAACGATACAGGAAGTAACAGAGTGGTGCAGTGATGACATATTTTTGTGGGCCAACCAGGAAGTTAGCTTCGCAAGGGCTCCTTCAGCAAAAGCCAATGACATTTCCCTATTAGATTTCATTATTGCAGGAAAGAAATGTAATCCCTGGAAGTAAAAAGCTAATGTAAGGCTATAAACAAACTGCATCATGGTTGCATGGCTGGGCATCACCACCACCGCTAAGCTAAAGGTGGCTAATGTTTGGCGTGATGACGTTTAGAAGTCTCATCATTTATTCTTTTGTTAGCAACCAACGTTTTTATGATTAATAATAATAGATGATATTTGTATAGCGCCTTTCAAGGGACCCAAGGCCGCTTTACATGGTGAACAAACAAAAGGGGCAAATAATAAACACAACAGCTTTAGACATTCACCAGTGGGGTATTTACTGACGTATTATATGCTGTAGAACTAAATGTGAAAATCTCCTGAGCTTGTGTTAACCACAGACTTACTTTAGGCGCCTAACCAAAAACACGTACAAAAACTGTTGATGCTAACTCATTTATGGGTTTTAGAACTCATTCCTGCACACCTCTATGGGCCCTAGGTAACCGAGCAATACATGATACTTGTCAAAGAATATTTTAATCCGATCTCTTTGTGTCTTGAGTTTCTTAGCTTTTCTGAGAAACCTGTCAAATTAGAAACATATGCTTTGTGTTAAATTGCTGCTCCTATCTGTAATGTGTGGAGAACACAGGTCAAGAGGTCCTCTACCTTCCTGTGGGTGAGGAGTTTGGTTCATTTGAGTTGGTAACACAAACTAGTCTTTGTTCCCATGTCTGGTAATAATTAAGATAGGAAAAGGCGGGCTTTCTAAGACCGCATTTTCTCTCTAGATGAATGTTTCTACTCTTTGTGTCTTCAGAGTGTTGCAGGGTGGCTTACATGTAACGTGTGAAATACTCTGTGATCTCTCCGGCCGTATTATACTCTCAATAAATATCAGTGTTTGACTAAAGCCGCTCCTGCTTCCATCCTTTCCTGAGCCTTGGCTCTGCATTGCTGCTACAGAAGTTTTCTTCACAATACTGATCGAAATCTAACACCGTTAAGAGAAATAACCATTTCATAGCACTGTGGAAGCTTGTACTGTTGGATTTGTGTTACAGAGGATGTTTCTCAATCGAGAGTAAAGCTGTTCCAGAGCCACTATTTCAAGCGTTTATCCACAGTGTGCAATTATTTTTGCTACAGTGGATCTTCCTTGGTTTTGTGAAGAAGGTTTCCAGTGCCTCCTGGTATGGGAAGTCCGACACCTCTGGCCCATTTATTGAGATATGCATGCAGGCTGCAAGATGGTCCCCCTGCAGCCTGTTGTGGATGTTTGTCTTGCCCTGCAAATAAATTAAATGTTAAGCTTTAAAAGGGATAGCTGATCGCTTAAACATACTGATAACTTAAAACAGCAAATGCCATTGTGAGAGGTATTTCTTACCCTGTTCATGGTGAAGAAGTCCCTTTCGCAATTTAAACTGCTGACTGGGACAGTGAGGGCAATGGCAGCCAGCTGACTTATGGTCAGGACCCCAAACTCCTCATATTTTGAGGACAGGTCTGACAATATGTCCAGCTGTGTCTTGTTCTGAAAAGGTTCATTTGATTAACACACTGCATTGGTCATGATGTTATGTGAGAATGTTACATTTTAAAGTTACCTTGAGAGGACCAGAGACAACTTGTTCCCTGAAAGAAGCCCTTTCCTCAAGGACTGTGTCGAAATCGACATGGGAACAAAACTTCCCCACCAGTGTCCTCGGGTGTGTGTGTTTAGTTTAGTTTAGTTATTGATAGTGTCGTGGACAGTCCCCATCGATTAACTGTCACAAAAACAGTAAATGGTGCAGCTTTAGCCGACATGGCTAATTTCCAGCTGTTGTCCCCGGCCAGATGGTAGGCTAATAGACACCCTTAAAATTACAATATATCAACAGCATTAGTTATAAGAAAATATATAAAATAAAAAGCAGGAAAGACAAGTAGATACCGGTGTGAGGATAAAAGAGAACAATAAACAACACACGTTACTATATACAGTACATGTCACATAGATCACATCACAATCACATAACAGAAACGAGGGGCAACATCCATGATCATATGTAACACAACATGTAACACTCAGGTCATACTCAACACAGACTAGTGTGTGCAAGTGTAGTTCTGTAGTTCTGAGTGAACCATGTTTTTAAGTGAGCTGTGAAGGTGGGGAGTGTATGTATGTATTTGATTTGAGTGGGTAGAGAGTTTCAGTTTTGAATTGCTGTGACCGAGAATGATGACTGACCAAAAGCACTCTTCCTGAATGGGACTGATAGGTCGCCACGTGTGGAGCTTCTAGTGGTCAGTCTGGTGTTGTTACGTTGAGTAACCAATGAGCTAAGAGGTGGGGGGCTGTATTGTGCAGGATTTTGTAAACCAGAACGATGTTCCTATACTTTATTAAATCTTCCCAACTCAGGATGTTATGCTTGTTGAGGATGGCACAGTGATGGGAGCGGTTAGGTTTTTGGTCCAGTACTTTGAGGGTTTGTTTGTACAGGGTTGCTAGTGGCTTCAGTGTGGCGCTGTTAGTTTGACCCCAGCTTGTGAGGCAGTATGTAAGATGTGACATGATCATGGCATTCATGTATCATTTGGCAGAATTCAATGTCATTGTGTTTCTTATGTATTTAAAATTTGCTCGGCTAAACTTGACTCTTTGGGTCACTTTTTTGACTTGTGTTTTGAATGTTAAATTAGAGTCAATAATGATTACAAGGTACTTAACTTGAGGCACAATGTTAACCTGTTCACCTGAGATGCTTATATTTGACACAATGTTGCATTTTCTTTTTGTGAAAAACATTCCAACTGTTTTGTTGACATTAAACTGAAGACAGGAGCGGTGTAGCCAGCTAGTGATCAGCACTAAAGCTGAGGTCAGTTTATCAGCAGCCTTTTGCTTTGTGTTGGCATGTACATATACCACAGTGTCATCGGCATATAGTTATGTTTCCACATCAGGACAGACAGATGGCAGGTCATTAATATATAGGGAAAAAAGAAGTGGACCAAGTATTGAACATTGTGGTACTCCGGTGCTTAAGTCTAGAGCTGGATAGAGTCGATTATTGACGGTAACATGCTGACGCCTACCAGTAAGGTATGATTCAATCCAACTGAGTGTTAATGGAGAGCAGTTAAAAGCCGACAGTTTGGACAGAAGGATCTTATGGTTGACTGTATCAAAGGCTTTGCGTAAATCCAGAAATACTGCACCAACAACACCTCCTTTGTCAACCATTGCTTTGACCTTTTCTATAAAAAAGCAGTTTGCTGTTTCGGTTGAATAATTTGCCCTGAAGCCAAACTGCATGGGATGAAGTTGAAATGGACTGTTGTTTAAGAAGGAGACAAGCTGTTCTGACACCCACTTCTCAGCCACCTTGGATACTACAGGTAAGATGCTAATTGGGCGGTAGTTGTTGATGTTCAGAGGGTCACCTGACTTGAAAATGGGGGTTACAATTGCAGTCTTCCATGCACTTGGGAATATCCCATGTAATACAGATGAATTGATGATTTGGGTAAGAGGGCAGACTAAGTAATCTTGCAGTGATGTAAGCATTGTAGAATCCATAGCGTATGTGTCCTTAGCTGTCGAAGTTTTAACCTCTTAAGCCCGAGGGTCCCCCCAGTGGACCCCTCCCACCGTTTTTTTACGAGACTATGTCTCAGGGCTTCTTAACATTTATGAAACTATTAATGTTCCATACCCTTTTAACGGTAAGAAACTCAGCTAACTGACAATGTGAACCATATTTAGCTAAAAGAAACACAAGAGTAATACCAAGCCTTTGAATTAGCATGGAGCGAAAAAATGCTAACTAATGCTAACGGACTTTTGCACAGCACTCACGGTAGAAATGCCCTTAATACTTATCATAACTGCACAAACAAGATATCCGATTAAAGCTGAGATTCCACACATGTAATGTCATCACTGTACGACCCCGAAGTCGTACAGTGGGATGGGAACTGCCCATCGATTCTATTGGTTCTGATGGTTAAGAAAAAGGTGTAAATCACACGAATCGACCAATGGGTTCCAGAGATATAGTGCTGCGTAAAGTATAAAGAATGCCAGCCAGTTTAAGTACATTACGCAGCCGACTTTACTTATTGTTTACTACGGAAGGAAGCAGGACGCAGGAATTGCAGGGTCCCAGAGCACACGGAGCACAGAGCGGACTGCAGATAACGGAAATGCAGTTTTATTGCTTATGGATTATCAGAACATTTCAAAGGGGACACAGCCCCATTGGATATTAACCTATGGATTAACTACATCATCGTTTTTATCGTTTTAATGCCATTGAAGACCAGTTTAGACCAGACAAAGAGGAAGGTAAGCCATTAGCCTAGCGCATGTTAGTACCTAGCGCCACTTGTTTTGATGTACGTTTTTGTTGATAACGTCGCGAGTTTGTATATTTCAGTGTAGAGGTGGGCACCGTTAGATTCTGTGTCTCCTTGCGATCATAAACGATGTGTTGGATGTGCAGCTAGGACAAGTAATAAGGGAGCTAGGAGTGATTTTCGGTGCAGTAATAGGTTAGCATTTTTCGCTCGGGGCTAATTCAGAGGCTCACTGTTAGCATTGTGTGTTTTTTTTGAAAAAATAAATGAAAAAGATCAGTTAAATGAGTTTTTTCCCGTTATATGGATATAAAATATTCATAGTTTATTAAATATTACGGTTCCTTAGACGTTTTTTGAAACAGAGTATGTTTTTATATTTTATATTTTTTTCACAGCAGTTGTATTTGGATGGAATGAATACCTATAGTGATAATTCAAAGTAATAAAATGATTTTTACAGTGAAAAAGTTCAAATGGAACTGATGGTTCCCAAATTACCCAGAGGTGACTTTATTTTTCTAAATCTGTCTAAAAAGGTCAAATTTCACTTGTTTTGCATCAATCTTGATACAGGATACTTATATGTTATAGTTTGGATTCCTAAAGCTTTTAGTCTACTAACCCATCATTCAAGGGTGGTTTTCACTATAAGTAATGGTTATTTTTTAGGCGGACATTAGAATTTACATGTTTTTACTATGTTCCATCTGAATTTATTTTAAAATATAAACATCTATATTGATTCTGACACTTCTACATCCAACGCACAGATGTAACCTTGCTTTGAGAGAAAAGATTATTAATTTACCCCTTTTAGAAGTGAAGATATAGTCTTTGTTGTGTTAGTGGCATTTTCGAGCCTGAAACCTGAAAAACAGGCTCAGGGCTTAAGAGGTTAAGATAATTAATAATTGCTTCGGTTTTTAATTCCGATATGAGTTGAATGCAAAAGGACATCTTACTTTCGTCGACTTGGATAATATGTTCTGCTCTCAAAGGGAAGTTCTGTGCAATCTCATCTACAGAGTTGATAAAATATGTATTAAAAGCTATGGCAAGTTGTTCTGGGTCTTGCACTAGGTTACCATTCTCATTAAGTTCTAGCTGCTTTTTTGGCCTGTGCTTGATTCCCAGTAAGTTTTTAATCTGTTCCCAAATTATTTTAGTGTTACCTTTTGCCCCATTAATTATTGTTATGAAGAAGTTGGCTTTTGCCTTTCTGATCTTTTGAGTTACTTTGTTACATAATGAAATAAACCTATGCCTGTCAGTAGTTAATTTAGTTTTCAGTGCTCTTTTCAGTGCAAAGTCTCTTTCCTTCATCAAGTTCAATATGTCCGTATTGAACCAAGGAAGTGCATTGTTTTTTCCACTTTTCATTTTTCTGGAGAACATCTGCACTAAATCATGTAGCTTGGTCGCAAACATTTGGCTGTCTGTTTCTACACTGCTCCCAGTTAGCATACTTTCCCAGTCAGTGTGTTGCACAGCTTGCAAATTCATTTTTTGGTATTCTTAGTTGTTCCAGAGGTTTGTAAGAGTGGTGGAACCATTTCTTTGTGAGTTTTCTGGATATTAATATTAAGTTGTGGTCAGATAGTCCAGTGATGAAATTAAATGTTTTATCCACTCTCAGGTTTATTACTTAATATTAAGTCTATTTGTGTCTGTGAGGATGAGGCAATTCTGGTTGGTCCTCCATTTGTGTTAAGTCTAAACTATCTGTGATTTGCTTAAGGGTGTGTGTGCGCGCGTGTGATATCATTGGGAAGTGTATGTCAGGGTTGAGTGAGGCAAGCAGGACCCAAATGCAGATGAACAGAAAAAATACCTTTATTTCAAGGCTACAGGAACAAATTTCGACAAAACGGTACTCTCACCCCGTGAACAACATCCAAATACGACAAGGAACTCACCAAGACTAACAGAAAACACAGAACCTAAATACACCCAGGACAAATCAAACAAATAAGAGACAGGTGAGGAGAAAACACAGGGGCACCGCGGAGGACCCGGGGGCAAGACAGAGTCCAAGGTGGGGGTTATGGAGGGGCGAAGGCCACCGCGGCCGGAAAAGTCAGGGGGCCGAGCATGAGGGCGAGGACCGCAGCCGGGAAAGTCAGGGGGCCGGGCTCGAGGGTGAAGGCCGTGGCCCTCCGGGGGCCGGGCTCGAGGGCGAAGACCGCAGCTCTCAGGGGGCCGGGCAGGAAGGCGCCGACGGGACCACGCCGGAGGCCGGGCAAAACCCGGTGTCGGCCGGACAGGAACCGGCGCCGGTGGGACAGGCCTCGGCAGGATCCCCCACGGAAGAGGACCAGGAGTTGGCAGGACCCCCGGCAGGAGGGCAGTCGGTGGGACTCCCAACGGGACAGGACACCGGATTGGCAGGACCCCCGGCAGGAGAGTAGTCGGCGGGACCCCCAATGGGACAGGACATAGTGTTGGCAGGAACCCCAGCAGGAGAGTAGTCGGCGGGACCCCCAACGGGACAAGACATGGAGTTGGCAGGACCCCCAGCGGAACCTCCAACGGCACTTCAGTAGGAACTTGAATTGGGACTTGCGTAGAAACTTGAGATGGGACTAGAGTTGGGATTTGAGATGGGACTAGAGTTGGGATTTGAGATGGGACTAGAGTTGGGATTTGAGATGGGACTAGAGGAGGGACTAGAGTTGGTACCTGAGAAGGGACTAGAGAAGTGACCTGAGGAGGGACTAGGGAAGGGACTAGAGAAGGGACTTGGGAAGGGACTAGAGGGGGAACTCGAGAAGAGACTAGAGAAGGGACAAGAGATGGGACTATGGCAGCTGGGGCAAGAGCTGGGTCTGGAACCATGGCTGCGGGGGCCAGAATTGAAGCCAGAAACCTGGCTGTAAGGTCCGGTTCTGAAGCCGGAAACATGGCTGTAAGGTCCGGTTCTGAAGCCGGAAACATGGTTGCCGGGACCGGTTCTGGAGCAAGGACCATGGCTGCTGGGGCCAGAACTGGGTCTGTAACCATGGCTGCTGGGGGCTGAACTGGTTCTGGAACCATGGCCCTTTGGGCTCGTGCTCCTTCCGTTAGGAGCCGTTTGGAGGCTCCGTGGACTTCCAAAAGCCAGACGAGTACCAGCAAATGGCTCCTGGACTGTAGCAAACACTGGGTGAGAAGCACCGATGCGTGTGGTATCAAAAAGGGAATCTGGAGACCTGGGTCTATCAGGATCGGGAAAACAAACCGTGAGGTAATCCAAAAGCCAGGCCGGTAAGAATTTAACCAAATCTTGATTCCTCAGCGTAAGGTGGACTGCATCTGCCTGAGCCGCATCTCGCTGTTGAACCCTGACCGCTCCTCTCCATCGATGAGCGCAGTCAGACAAAGAAAAGGTATAATCCACTAGTTCCTGTTCAAACGGATCTGCTGGGCCCATATTTGGTGAGTTCCTTCTGTCAGGGTTGAGTGAGGCAAGCAGGACCCAAATGCAGATGAACAGAAAAAATACCTTTATTTCAAGGCTACAGGAACAAACTTCGACAAAACAGTACTCTCACCCTGTGAACAACGTCAAAATACGACAAGGAACTCACCAAGACTAACAGAAAACACAGAACCTAAATACACCCATGACTAATCAAACAAACAAGAGACAGGTGAGGAGGGAGGAGAAAACACAGGGGTACCAGGTGAACACAATCAGACAACTAGACACACCAGGGAAACTAACGACAGGAGGAAAAACACAGGGAAAAGGACCAGACAATATACCAAGAGGAAAACATGACAGGGAGAACAGCAAAAGACCAAAAAAAAGACATACAAAACGTGACATAACACAATAATCGTAACAGTGTAGCTGATTGTGGACCCAGTATACCGAAAGCAGCCAAGTCTCCAACCTCACTGAACCGCCTCTCAAGATGGGCAATCAGGCCATCCAAATACGGATCCATCACCTCATCAAACAGTGGGGGAAAAATGTCAGTAAACTGTTAAGTCTAAATTAAAGTTACATCAATGATGTCAGCCGAAAGCAACATAATCATACCTGTGATTGAAATCTTTGCCAATACTACTGTCTGCCCCCTGTGTTATCCTGGCCTCTTCTTCCTCTCTCCTGTTCGGCAGAGATGCTGAATGCACCAAGTCCCAAAGGGTCATCAAGACTCTGATTTAGTCTGGCCAAGTGTGAGCCCGGTTGATGACCCCCAGAATCTTTTATGCCCTTTAGTAATGCCAGTGTGACAGGGACCTATGACATTAACCAAATTGACTCAGATGAAAATATAAATTGTGGTAACCTATGTTTGTGCAAAATCAACATGAATTTAAAATATAGCAGATGATTTGGGTTAGTAAAAAACCTGCTCTTTGATTGCCAGTAACATGACGTCCTCCCTTTGAAAGAGCTTAGAGAGACGTGCCAGGTGAGGGAAGCACATCGGCTTGCAGGTGAAGTGCGGCAATGAAACGACAGGTGGCAAGGAATGAGTAGAGTCCCTTAGCAGTAGGACATTTACGGGTCTCCACTTCCTCTGCCAAGGCTCCCAGTGCAGCAGAGATGTTTTTACTGAGGTTTTTGACAGCCTCATGTTGAAAGAGCCACCGTGTGTCCTTTACTTGCTAATAATGACAGATACAAAAGTTGTTTGAAAAAAATAGTATAAATATTCAAATCTCAATTTATTTGAGGTTTAAATATTTACCTTCACTTTCAGCTCACACACACGAGAACCTCTACAGCTGCCATCAGAGAAGCAGAGCGGTTTGCACTATTCCTGAAGTACAGGTGGAGCTGTTCCAAATGGTCTCTGAATGTTGCCATGAAAGGCACATCTTCTGATTCGTCCTTACAGGCTAAAGCCAGCCTATGTGCAGCACAATGGACACTGAGGAGCCATGGCCATTCATTTGACAGCTGTTTTGCAACCCCATTGTGTTTTCCTATTGAATACATTTGTTAATGAATTTAACAAGAAAGAAATATTCAAAATCCAGTTTAATTGAATACAAAAAACCTGTTTGACCTACCTGTCATAACTGCAGCGCCGTCAGTTCCTAAACCAAAGATTAACTGTACAGGGATGCCCTTCATCTGAATAATGTTTTTCAGAGCCAACACTATTGCTTTCCCGTCAGTCAGGCAGATCAGACCCAGGAATTGGCTCCAGAGCTTCCCCTCTTTGTCCAAGTATCTATGTCCATATGACAACATCAATTATCCCCTCAAACTATGTATTGAAATGTTATTAGTCGATGAAATGTTACACTTTGACTACGCTTACCTGACATGGATGTCCATTTGTCTGCACACAGAGACATCTGTGGTCTCATCTATTTCGATGCCAATCGCTTTTGACTGAGCAATGGCCCTTAATATGGGCTGCTCAATCACTGTTGCAAGAATTTCTAACATCTCATCTATTATTCGATGAGATCTGTAGTTGGTTTTGTAGCCAATCTGAAAAATAGTTGGAAAATGTTACATTCAAAGATGCTGGACGTTTACATGCATATTCATTATTAAAATAATGTATTATTATGCCATAAAAACATACAAATAATTGTCAATATAACGATCTGTTAAAACTGACAAAAAAATACAAAACATATTTAAAAAAAAAAAGCATACATTAGCCAGCTGGATAGTTTGTGTGGTGGGCTATTTCATGCTTGATGAGCCAATATAAGCACTCGAATGCCCCCACCACAGCCTCATGCTCCAGGACAATTATAATTTAAATAGCATATATATTAGGGATGCTCCGATCGATCGGCCGCAGATTATAGCAGTTTGCTAATTTCCATCTTCCATCCTGGGCAGGTCAACATTGTATACTACATATTAAATACATTTCATACCACTGCACTAAAACAGTTACATTAGAAATATGTCATACCCCACATTTACATTACAAATATGTCATACCCCACATTTACATTACAAATGACTCTACACTCTATTTATATTATTTATATTTTATTTAAGTGCCTATGTTATGTTCTAATGTTCTAAAATAAATGTTCCTTTCACGCCATTTTTGTAAAACTCTGAAAAGTTTTTGTGAAGCTGCCATTTGCTTTGCTCGCATTAGCATTAGCCCAGCGCACCAACGGAGAGAGCCATTTTATTATCCTTACATTAGCATTAGCCCAGCGCGCCAACGGAGAGAGCCATTTTATTATCCTCACATTAGCATTAGCATTAGCATTAGCCCAGCGCACCAACGGAGAGAGACTAACTTATGGCAACTAAAGAAAACATGGGAGCGGTGGAGTGAGGAGGTGTCGGTGCTTCTGGCGATTTACTCGGGAGGTTTCAGTAGAAGCTGCTGGGAAGACTCTGTCACGGTTGTCATGTCAGGTCACAGGTCTATGTCTAGGTTTGGGTGTTTTCACTGTTCTCTGTCATGTTTTCTTCCGTCGTTAGTTTCCCTGGTGTGTCTCGTTAGTTGATTGTGTTCACTTGTGGCCCTTGTGTTTCTCCTCCCCTGCCCGGCTGTTTCTTGTCTTGTAATTATCCCTCCCTGTATTTAGTCTTGTCTCGTCCTGTGTTCAGTGTTGGTGCTTCTTTTGTATGTGACCCAGTTCACCGAAGAGTGTTTTGTTTGTCCAAGTTTATTTAAAGTCCTTGAAATAAAGGTATCGTCAAGTGTAATCTGCGTTTGGGTCCTACCTGCTTCACTCTGCGTAACAGAAAGCACCAACCAGAAATGGACCCAGCAGATGATCCGTTCGAGCTGGAATTATTGAATTTTTCCTTTGATTTGGCTTGCTGCTATGATTGGTGGAAGGGAGCGTCCAGTGTTCTGCAGAAGGAGGCCGCTCTGGTAGAGGCGCACCGGTTGGCTATGGAGAAACCAGACTTGGTGAAATTCTTACCTGGCTGGATTTTGAACTTCATCTGGGTGTGTGATTTCCAGCCTGCTGACTATAAACGTCTCGGTGTGTTCCGTCTGGAGTCAACCCCTGCTTCTTCCCCATTTCCTGCTCCTGTCCAGGATCCGTTCTCGGGTACTCGTCTGGCTTATGGAGGTCCACGGAGTATTCAGGCGGCTGCTAAAAGGAGTCGCAAGGCCAAGCTAGCAGCCCGAGCCCCAAGAGCCATGGCTCCAGCCCCAGTTCCGGCCCCAGCAGCCATGGTTCTGGCTCCAGTACCAGCTCCAGTACCCCTGGTCCCGACTCCAGTTTCGGCTCCAGGACTGGCTTACCGGCCAACGCCAGCTCCCCGTGTCCTGTCGGCATACCGGCCGACGCCAGCACCCCGTGTCCTGTCGGCGTACCGGCCGACTCCAGCACCTCGTCTGCTGCTGGCTCCCCAGCCAACACCAGCTCCTCGTGTCCTGTCGGCGTACCGGCCGACTCCAGCACCCCGTGTTCTGTTGGCGAACCAACTCTCTCAAGTTTCCCCTCCAGACACTTCTCAAGTCCCCTCTGAAGTTCCTACCGGAGTCCCCTCTCAAGTTTCCCCTCAGGTCTCCTCTCGAGTTCCCTCTCAAGTCCCCTCTCAGGTCCCCTCTCGAATTCCCTCTCTAGTCTCCTCTCGAGTTCCCTCTCAAGTCCCCTCTCAGGTCTCCTCTCGAGTTCCCTCTCAAGTCCCCTCTCAGGTCCCCTCTCGAGTTACCTCTCGAGTCTCCTCTCGAGTTCCCTCTCAAGTCCCTTCTCAGGTCCCCTCTCGAGTTACCTCTCGAGTCACCTCTCGAGTTCCTTCTCGAGTCACCTCTCAAGTCAACTCTCCAGTGTCCTCTCGAGTCACCTCTCAAGTCAACTCTCCAGTGTCCTCTCGAGTCACCTCTCAAGTCAACTCTCCAGTGTCCTCTCGAGTCACCTCTCAAGTTTCCCCTCAGGTCTCTTCTCGAGTCCCCTCTCAAGTCACCTCTCAAGTTCCTACCCGAGTCCCCTCTCAAGTTTCCCCTCAGGTCTCCTCTCGAGTTCCCTCTCAAGTCCCCTCTCAGGTCCCCTCTCGAATTCCCTCTCTAGTCTCCTCTCGAGTTCCCTCTCCAGTCTCCTCTCGAGTTCCCTCTCGGGTCCCCTCTCGAGTCTTTTCTCGAGTCCCCTCTCAAGTCACCTCTCAAGTTCCTACCCGAGTCCCCTCTCAAGTTTCCCCTCAGGTCTCCTCTCGAGTTCCCTCTCAAGTCCCCTCTCAGGTCCCCTCTCGAGTTACCTCTCAAGCCCTCTCTCGAGTCCCCACTCAAGCCCCTACTCATGTGCCGTTGGAGGTCCCGCAGACTAGTCTTCTGCCGGGGGTCCTGCCAACCCCATGTCCTGTCCCGTTGGAGGTCCCGCCGACTACTCTCCTGCCGGGGGTCCTGCCAACCCTATGTCCTGTCCCGTTGGAGGTCCCGCCGTCTACTCTCCTGCCGGGGGTCCTGCCAATCCTTTGTCCTGTCTCGTTGGAGGCCCCGCCGACTACTCTCCTGCCGGGGGTCCTGCCAACCCCATGTCCTGTCCAGTTGGAGGTCCCGCAGACTAGTCTTCTGCCGGGGGTCCTGCCAACCCCATGTCCTGTACCGTTGGAGGTTCCGCTGGGGGTCCTGCCAACCTCATGTCCTGTCCAGTTGGAGGTCCCGCAGACTAGTCTTCTGCCGGGGGTCCTGCCAACCCCATGTCCTGTACCGTTGGAGGTTCCGCTGGGGGTCCTGCCAACCCCATGTCCTGTCCCGTTGGAGGTCCCACCGTCTACTCTCCTGCCGGGGGTCCTGCCAACCCTTTGTCCTGTCTCGTTGGAGGCCCCGCCGACTACTCTCCTGCCGGGGGTCCTGCCAACCCTTTGTCCTGTCTCGTTGGAGGCCCCGCCGACTACTCTCCTGCCGGGGGTCCTGCCAACCCCATGTCCTGTCCCGTTGGAGGTCCCGCCGACTACTCTCCTGCCGGGGGTCCTGCCAACCCTATGTCCTGTCCCGTTGGAGGCCCCGCCGACAACTCTCCTGCCGGGGGTCCTGCCAACCCTGTGTCCTGTCTCGTTGGAGGCCCCGCCGACTACTCTCCTGCCGGGGTCCTGCCAACCCTTTGTCCTGTCTCGTTGGAGGTCCCGCCAACCACTCTCCTGCTGGGGGTCCTGCCAACTCCTGGTCCTCTTCCGTGGGGGATCCTGCCGAAGCCTGTCCCGCCGGCTCCGGTTCCTGTCCGGCCGACACCGGGTCCTGCCCGGCCTCCGGAGCTGTCTGGTCTTCGCCCTCATGCTCGCCCCCCTGAGTTCGCCCGCTGTGGCCTTCGCCCCACCATGGACTCTGCCTTGCCCCCGGGCCGTCCGCCCGAGTTCCCCACCTTAGACTCTGCCTTGCCCCCGGGCCGTCCGCCCGAGACCCCCACCTTGGACTCTGCCTTGCCCCCGGGCCGTCCGCCCGAGTTCCCCACCTTAGACTCTGCCTTGCCCCCGGGCCGTCCGCCCGAGTCCCCCTTCTCGGCTTCTGCCGTGCCCCCGGGCCGTCCGCCCGAGATCCCTTCCTGGTCCCCTACTGGGCTCCTGGGCGGTCAGCTTAGTCCCGTCCTCCGGACCCCCTCCACCCACCCTGGTGGCCTAGGGATACGTCCCTCCTCCGGACCCCCTCCACCCACCCTGCTGGACTGTGTTGGATTTTTGTTTTTGGGGTTTAGGGACGTCTGGAATCCGTCCCTTGAGGGGGGGGTTCTGTCACGGTTGTCATGTCAGGTCACAGGTCTATGTCTAGGTTTGGGTGTTTTCACTGTTCTCTGTCATGTTTTCTTCCGTCGTTAGTTTCCCTGGTGTGTCTCGTTAGTTGATTGTGTTCACCTGTGGCCCTTGTGTTTCTCCTCCCCTGCCCGGCTGTTTCTTGTCTTGTAATTATCCCTCCCTGTATTTAGTCTTGTCTCGTCCTGTGTTCAGTGTTGGTGCTTCTTTTGTATGTGACCCAGTTCACCGAAGAGTGTTTTGTTTGTCCAAGTTTATTTAAAGTCCTTGAAATAAAGGTATCGTCAAGTGTAATCTGCGTTTGGGTCCTACCTGCTTCACTCTGCGTAACAGACTCCCAGTCTTCCCAGAGAGCCTATTGACCTTGATTTTTTATATGAAAATGAAAGATTTTGGAAAATGTCACAAAAGTAAAACAGTATTGTTTTGTCCTCCAATAACTATCGAGGGTTGACATTTTGAATTTCAAAGTATTTCAATGAGTGCCCTATAAAGGGTTAATATGCATGTCAACATTAAATTAATTTAATTTAATTAATTAATTGTAAAACGCTTACTCATCACTGTACACTGTATACCAAGGCAGGTTTACCATCACTCTCTGTACGGAGGCTCAGTCACTGGTACTCTTTTATTTATAAAGCTATGTTGGGCAAACTCCCGTATTACATCTGTTCTCTGGTAAAGCAGAAAGTTGCAAGCAGCTATTGTCTGAGATCACAGGATGTAGTCTTATTAGATGTACCAAGAGTGAGGACTGTCTTAGGTAAGACAGCTTTTATGTGCGCAGCTCCACTTGCTTGGAACAGCCTACAGTCCAAATTGAAATTGTTCACCTTTGTTTCTCTGAATGTTTTTAAGGCACGTCTGCACGAAATGCTTTATGACACTATGGGTGTTTGTAAGTGTTGGTGAATATGTAAATATGATGTCCTCTATTGTTTGTTTTTATGTTTCATGTGGAACAAATTGATGCAGGTCTCCCTTGTAAAAGAGATCCATGATCTCAAGGGACCTATCTGTTTAAATAAAGGTTTGAAATGAAATGAAATGAAATGAGAAAGATATAGAATCTATGGAGATTTCAATACACAGTATAAAGAAAAAATAGAATGCACTATCATTTTACCAAACTAATAAAAGTAAAATATAAACGTAGGAAAACACACTATTGTAGGCTCTTAACCTGTTAAGCTCTGAACCTGTTTTTCAGGTCTCAGGCTCGAAAATGACATTCCCAGAACAAATGACCATATATTCCCTTCTAAAAGGGTTAAATTAAACTCTTTTTTGTCAAAGCAATGATAAACCTGTGAGTTGGATGTAGAAGAGTCAGAATCAATATAAATGTTTTTATTTTAAGGCGAGACACCCCAGGTGAATAGGGTAATTGTTTTAACTTAAAGGTATCAGCTAGACATTTCTCCAGTTAATTACTTACAATAAGGTAATTGTTTTTTGTATTACAAGTTCTCTGAAATAGCATGTTTAAATATGCAAATTAACCATTATCTCATTATGCACATATTTTAACACATTTCAGGAATCAAAATCTGAACTTTGGATAAAGCCAGGTTCAAAATTCTTGTTTCATTTTGTAGTCATATTAGCATCTAAGGCTTTTACAGAAGGGATTTTGGATATCTCTTTTTATCACTCCATAAATCAGAAAATACTGTCAACAGCCCTAAAATATAAATTTTCGCCATGTCTTTAGGTATACAATGTTGTATAATTCAGGCTATGAATGATATATGAACAAACCCTTCTGTAAAAGCCTTCATAATATTGATAGGAATATAACTGGAAGGTTTTGTGTATGTACGTGCTACTGAAGGGGAAATTTCGAACTCAGAGTAGGAGAAAAAACTCATTTTGAGAAAACGACCTTTAAAGATTGCAGTGAGGCGCTAGCTAAACCCTCCTGTTCTCTGGATGACAGCTTGCGCCTCGACGCACTCTGTGAAGGTATTTCATGTTCGGGGTCATTTGTTTTTTGTATAATCTTGCTTCGTGCAAGTGACAATTGTTGTCGTCTTCTCTGTGAAAGTTTCTTTCGCCGTTCTTTTGCCATTTTGAGATTTCAATTTCTAGCGGAAAGCTAACCAGGAAGTGTTTTTTGGCACACCACGTGACGCATCTGAACGAATCACGTTGTCAGAAATTGAGACCAGCCAATGAGATTGTGTTTCTTGGTTTAGACGCCTTTGTGCTTTCACGATTGGTTGCTGATACAAAGGAAATGACCATATTTGGATCTGATGAGATTGTGCAGGAGAGACACAGCTTTCCAACGATATCTCTGTTGACATGGTGCACACAGCGGTCGCGGTACTTTATGTTACGTTAGAATGCTAACTTTTGGTGAATTTAGGAGAAATCTACAGACGCAAATACAATACAATAATACAACTTTATTTATAGAGCACTTTAAACCTCCAGACCAAAGTGCTGTACAGGCAAATAGATAAAACAAAGCATAAAAACAAGTACAAGTAAAAACAAAAAACAATTTAAAAGCAAAAAAGCAACACTGAAAGATGTTAAAACGCCAAATGTTAAAACGCTAAGGAGAAGAGGTGGGTTTTAAGAAGCGATTTAAAAGCAGGCAGTGTGGAGGCCTGTCTGATCTCCAGGGGCAGAGCGTTCCACAATTTGGGAGCTGCTACAGAGAAGCAACGGTCCCCTCTGAGCTTTGACCTGGTTTTAGGCACATTCAGGAGCAGTTGGTCCGCTGACCTGAGAGGGCGGTTCGGCGTGTAATGCTGTAGCAGCTCAGTAAGGTATGGTGGCGTCATGCCATTTAGGGATTTAAAAGTAAATAAAAGAATTTTAAAATGGATCCTAAAATAAATTGGCAGCCAGTGGAGAGAAGCTAAAACAGGGGAAATGTGGTCATACTTCCGTGTGCCTGTTAAGAGCCTTGCTGCGGCATTTTGCACCCGCTGCAGTCGTGCGAGGGAGGACCCACTGACCCCCATGTAAATAGAGTTACAGTAGTCCAGCCGGGTGGTAACAAAGGCATGGATTACTGTCTCAAACTGCTGTCTGGAGAGAAAAGGTTTTACTTTGGCTAGCTGCCTCAGGTGATAAAAGCTCGTTTTTACCACCGACTTAATCTGACTCTCAAGTTTGAGTTCACGGTCCATTTTAATACCAAGGTTTGTAACGGTGGGCTTGGTGTACTGATGCAAGGAACCCAGGTCTACAGAAGTGGTGTCAGTGGTGCTACCAAAAACCATTACTTCTGTTTTTCCTTCATTGAGTTTAAGGAAATTGCACGCCATCCAGGCCTTTACGTCATCTAGGCACTTTATCAGTGGGCTAATTAAGTAACCACCCTTCTTTGTTAGAGGGACATAAATCTGGCTATCGTCAGCATAGCAGTGGAATGCGATGCCATGCTTTCTAAAAATGGACCCAAGAGGGAGCAAATAGAGGGAGAATAGCAGGGGGGCCTAATACTGAGCCCTGTGGGACCCCATACAGGAGTGGAGCAGAGGATGACTCGGAGTCACCAAGGCTGACAGAGAAGGTTCTGTCCTTCAAATATGACCTAAACCATTCCAGGGCTTTTCCCTCAATGCCCACCCACTTCTCCAAGCGGGAGATCAGGATGTCATGGTCGACTGTATCGAAAGCAGCAGTTAAGTCAATAAGTAGGAGCACAACGCAGTCCCCAGAGTCAGTAGATAAAAGGATGTCATTAAAGACTCTTAAAAGCGCTGTTTCAGTGCTGTGCATAGTTTTAAAACCAGATTGGAAAACCTCCAGTATGTTGTTCTCTTCCAGAAAAAACATAATTTGACTGTAGACAATCTTCTCCAGGATCTTTGACATGAAAGGCATTTTGGAAATGGGCCTAAAATTAGCCAGAACTGTGGGATCCAGGCTGGGTTTTTTAATACGAGGTTGCACTACTGCATGCTTCAGGTTTTCGGGGACCTTCCCTGAGAGCAGGCTGCTGTTTAAAACTGCCAGCACAGATGGTCCAACAGTGGGGAAAACCTCTTTAAAAAGTCGAGGCGCGACAGGGTCATTTGGAGAACCAGAGGGCTTTAACTTGGAGACAATCTCCTGTACAAAAGACAGAGCTACATGCTCAAACTGATTAAAGACAGCAGAACACGGTGCAGGAACTGAGGGGTCAATTGCAGGCGCAGAGATTTGAGCTCTAGTGGAATTTACCTTATTAATGAAAAAGTGAAGAAAATCTTCACAGACCGCGGTAGAGGTCTCTATAAAGCTATTCTGGGGGGCATTAAGGACCAAATCAATAGTCTGGAACAGAACACGTGGCTTATGACGATTTGACAGAAAGATGTCAGATAAAAGTTTGCTTTTTGCCTCTTTCACAGTGATCTGATAGAAACGCCAACACTCCCTCAACATTTCAAATGAAACTTGCAGTTTGTCCTTTTTCCATTTACGCTCAGCTCTACGGCAATCCTGTCGGACAGCCCGAGTCGTGTCATTTAACCAAGGCTCAGATTTAGTTTTAGGTTGCCTGGTTTTTAAAGGAGCAACAGTGTCTATGGCAGCTTTGCAAATAGAGTGAAACCATGAGCTAAGCTCATCCGTTTCAGGTGACATAGGTTCCCGATTCACACAGTTCTGTTTAAAGGCGACAGAGAACTGACCAGCAGTGGAGGGGTTAATCATACGAGCGCGCCGAGGAGCAGCGCGCGGTTTAACCGTTTCACAAGCAAGACTCACATCAAATAATACAGGCATATGATCAGAGAAAAAGGCGTCACAAATCTCCAGGTTAAGAACAGGCAAACCATAAAATAAAACAAGATCAAGTGTGTGTCCACGTTCCTGCGTTGGGCCAGACACAGACTGCACAAGATTAAAGGAATCAACAAGGTCTAAAAAGTCCTTTGCCATAGCTTTGTCGGGGCAACACACATGAATATTAAAATCCCCAACAATAAGAACACGATCATATTTTGGCATAATTTCAGCCAAGAAGTCCGAGAAATCGTTTAAAAATCCCTTATTGTATTTGGGAGGTCTATAGACCACAGCACACAGCACTGTGTGAGAGCGACCAAGCTCGAACACGCTCAGTTCAAAGCTGCCGGGTGAGAATGTCAGTGAAAGCTGCTGGCATTTATAGTCACTCTTAAAAACAGTTGCTATACCTCCACCTCGGCCTGACGTCCGCGGAGAGTTAAAATAACAGCAATGCTGCGGTACAAGTTCGGTAAGCGCACTGGACTCACCAATACTGAGCAATGTCTCAGTCACGAAGAGGAAATCCAAGCCCTTGGAAGTGAAGAAATCCTTTAGGACAAAAGTCTTGTTTGTTAGCGATCTTGCATTGACCAGGCCAAACCTGGCAGGGGCCGGCAGATTGGCGGCGTTAGAGGTCCGGGGAGCCCGACACAGAGACCTCAGGTTATGCGGATTAACCCCACGGCAGCGGGGACGAGGGGAGCAGGTCACGCGGTGCAGGAATGCCTCATCCGGGTCGACGACAGGTACCAGCCAGGCGTCGACAGGGTCCAGGAAGCGCCTCGAAAAAGAGAGACGAGGCTCATACTCAGTATGAGAGAAAAGATGAGCTGAAGAAGCCTTCGTTCTCACCAGTCGACCACTGCGTTTTCCCCGGCGGCGGTGGCGTTTACAGCGGGTAGGTGGAGCCGGGGTGCGGCACAGGTAAACTGCTCCCCCCGTTAAAAGCGGAGGCAGCGTTTTATCTCCACCACGAGTAGACTTTGCTGGAATAATGGCAGAAAACCGAAGGTCCAGCAGTGTTTGGCGATCGTACACCAGTAGAGAGTTGACATTTTGCATTAAACATGACAAAAACAGTACAAAAACACACAGCGTAAGCATCGGCAGACGGCAGGCCACACACACTGGCGCCATCTTGGAAAAAACTTTAGTAAAATAAACACTTAAATGTGTATTTTGTACGTTTTCCTTCCAAAAGCCTGAAAGAAAACATGTTATGGAATCAAAGTAGCACAAAATCTCAAAATTGACCAGTACTTGAAAAACGATGTTTTTGCCTGCCGTGTCTCGCCTTAAAGTAAATTCAGATTGAACATAGTAAAAAAATGTAAATTATAGTGTCCATCCAAAAAAAAACCATTACTTATAGTGAAAACTAACCTTGAATGATGGGATGGTAGACCAAAAGCTTTAGGCATCCAAACTATAACATATATAAGTACCCTGTATCAAGATTGATGCAAAACAAGTGACATTTGACCTTTTTAGAGAGGTTTAGAAAAAAACCTCCACTTTGGGTGCATTTTCCATATCTCTGGAACCCATTGGTCGATTTTGATGATTGACACCCTTTTGAACCGTTAGAGCCAATAGAATCGAGAGGAAGTTCCTAAATCCATCTAAACATTACCCGTTGGTGAATGAGTGATGCGTAGCCAGCATGCCCAAAACCGGAAGCTCTCATACACTCTCATAGCTCTCATAGCAGCTATATATGAACACTACTCTTATTGACATAAATATGATGATGGATTATCAGTAATCATTTCAAAGGGACACAGAGACATTGGATTAACCTTCAGCAGCGTTGTATACGTTTGAATGCCATTGAACACGACTATTGATCAGAAAACAGCAAAGGTAAGACGTATTTGCCGTTTTGGCCACGTAAAGTGAAGTTGTGTGTTGTCTTATCTTGCCTTCGCTGCCGCGAGTTTTGGTCGCACAGTTATGTTACTTATACCATTGGAATCTATGGAATCTCAGTTTTCATATGATATCTTGTGTGTGCAGATCCGATGCAGTATACAATATATCTACCGTGGGTTATGTGCTAAGTGCGTTAGCACTCTTTCGCTTAGTGCTAATTCAGACGCTTGGCGTTAGAGTTGTGTTTTGTTTCGGTAAAAATGGTTCATATCGGGGAGTTTCTTCCCGTTCAGTGGGACACATTAATAGGTTATTAAATGTTAAGAAGCCCTGAGACACAGTTTAGTGAAAAAAAAAGCCCGCAGGGACTGTCAGGCTTAACAGGTTAAAAATAACTGATGACCATAAATTGCGATTCTATGGAGCCAGAAGATTAAATTATATGCAGCCCCCTATTTCTTTGGAGCAGGTGGCTCTGAATCTGCAGTTCATTGCATTTACCTCCAGAATTAGCATCCCCTGGCAACAGTGTCATGCATAATTTGACGACTCGTTTTAAAAATGACCGCCAAATGACGTTACTCTCTTGGATGCGGATGGCCTGTAAAATCTTTGAGTGCAATTGGTACTAAATACCTTCATAGAAGGAACTAATGAATGGCCTATCTATCATTTAATGCAAGCTTTACTTAGGATCGTGATGCATAAAGCGCTAATGAGTCACCAGCTGCAGGCTGTGCATATGATTAAAGAGCATGGTGTTTCTGAATGCTAATGAGGAGCCAAATCAGATCAACAAAGCCGTTTGGTAAATGAGGGATAACAAGGTTGATTAAAAGCAGGTGGGGGCTTTCAATCTACCAAAGTGTTGGCTTTCTTATGGAAGAAATCACCAGTTAGGATTCATAGCTTATAATCAATGTTATGGCACATCACAGAAAGCACTAATCCATTACAAACCAGAAAGTATGGAATCCTTTAGATAATTTGATATCCATCCATATGGCTTATTGTGTGAGTGTGCACTGAGGAAGAGGATCATTTGCAGTGTGGACTCGACACTTGGAATTAATTACAGTGAGGAAGGGCAAAGTGGTGGTGGCCCTTACACTGCCGTCTCTTTGAATAATTGCCTGTTACAGCACAGGAGTGTGTATGGGAGGGGGGAGGGGGGATGCTCTCGCAATCACAATCAGTCTTCCAAACGCACCAATTGCTCATTAGGCATGTTAGCTATCCGTGCGAGGTGCTGAATACCAACAAGGGAGACAGACGGGGTGAAACCAGAACGAGGGTGATGGAGAATAAGACAGGTAGCGATAGAGAGTAAACAAAGCACACAGCGGCGTGCGTTCAAAGCTTCACCATTCACTTTGAATGGGGTGACGTCACTTTTCGCCGAACTGCATTGTGGGAAGCGACGCAGAGCTTTGCTGGCGTGGCTCGCTGCACAAGTTGAGCAATGTTCAACTTTTGAAGCCTCGGGCAGAAGCGTCAGCCAATCGAATCATATGCCAGTACAAGCTCTAGCCGGGCGGGGCCGGAGATTCATGTGATTGGTTGTTGGTCGAGTTTCAGACACGCCCGCCGGCAAGAGATATTGGGGGAAGATATAGAGTGTAACACAAACCTACTATTTGCATCCCTTTATATCCGAACAAGATTAAAAGTCTAGAGCCATGCTAGCAGCAGCTCAAGGTTGAATCTTGGTCCAGCTATGCTTTAATTTAAATGCTAAAGTCTGACTTTATTTAACCCGGTCTGCATAATCATGCATAAGGTCTTGTCACTCAGTTATACCTTATTTAGGATTGTTTTAACGTTATTTCCAAATAAGGAGAAAGGATTGGATGGGTTAACACCAGTTGGACAACCACTTGGCTGTCTCTTGCCATGTGCTCAGCGATTCTACAGAAAGTATGTTAAAATACTCAAAGACAACTTAGTGAGAACAATGGCATCATTTCCACCACAGACTTCTCTGGGAACCACGCATGTCTATCAAAATTATTTTCAACTATTTGATGTTGTAGTAGACAGATCGACTGACCTACGGCTATTATAGAAATATTATAATTTAAGAATGTTTCTCAATGAACAAAGTCATTATGCAAGTAAATCAAATCTGAAAGGTCTACTGGCTGTTCAGTGTGTGTGTGTGTGTGTGTGTGTGTGTGTGTGTGTGTGTGTGTGTGTAATTCTCCTGAGCAGGTTGGCACGTTGCCTCTGCCTCTGTGTGAATGGGTGTATTATGTAAAGTGCTTTGAGGGGTCGCTAAGACTAGATAAAGTGTGGTCCTTTTATTTCTGTGCAGTTATCCAGTATGAATGGCAGCTTTCAAATACGGCAGCGCTGCACAAGAGGTCACACACAACCCGTAGAAAAAGACAAAATACAAGAATACAACAGCAGTAGACAACAATGATGTCAACAACACCAAGCAGGGGCTGATGGAAAACACCTCCATGGTCATACAGATTATTAAAGTTAATACAAATCAGTCTCGGCCTTGCAGCTCCTCCAAAGTCCATCAAGCAAATCAAGCAACAAAGCTTTCAAATGTAAAAGCAGTATGCTAATGCAGCGTTGGGGATACTTCAGGATGGTATCCAATCTGCCACGTTTCTCAGTTAGTACTTAAGGTCCAGGGTTTTGCAATTCTAATTGTGAGTTGTGTGTTTTTGCAGGGCCGGCCCTCGGCATAGGCAGTATAGGTGAATGCTAAGGGCGCATCAACCCATCGGGGGCGCCAACAATAAAAAAAGTTAGAAATTAAAAATAAATACATTTCATAACACAATTTCCCGATTTTGGATCAACAAAGTACATCTTATTATCTTATACTAACAGAACTACACCTATATTGCGTACAGCGCCCATAAACTATGGCGCACCCCTGCCCCAAAATCAAGTTGAACTGCCCCAGCCCCAGTAAAAAACAGAGGTTTATGTGAAATTATTCTTTTTTTGAAATAATGGTTTTAGTGTGCAATTATAGGTTTTAATTGTGTATTTGTGTTAATTTAAAAGAAATCAAACTCCCCAAAAACGTACACAGCTTCTGTGTGCTTTTATTAACATTGGAATTGACTGTGTAAGCGGCCGCGGGGGGGAGAGCTTTAGAGAGCTCTCTCCTGAAAGACTGAGAGGCTCTGATAACCTCAGCCCAGTGAGGTAAAGGCACACCTTTATATGATCATTATAGTTATACAAAAATAAGAGAATAGGTGAAAAACAGGTATAAAATACTATATGACAGTACAAAAAATCTTGCCTAGGGCAGCAAATTGGTCAGGACCGGCCCTGTGTTTTTGTATGTATACATTTCATCATTGCTCACATAAATCATACATTATTACAATGAACTCTGGGAAAGTGCTGACTACAGATTTGGTCTGTGTGCCTAAGGGCCCCCGGCCAACAAGGTTCAAGGTTCCTTATTGTCAAACTAACATAGCTGCAGAGTAATTATGTCGTTGAAAATCTTAGGTCACAGGCTTCTCCAACAATGCAACACAATAATACAGATAAGCAGACAATATTAAAATATACTATATTAAAAGTAATACAAAAAGAAAAATTGTTTTAAAAAAGTGAGAAAAAGAAAAAAGTGGAATAGTGCAATACGAGTCTATATACAAGTTATTGGAATGATATATTAGATCAGTGGTTCTCAACCTGTGGTGGTACGCGGAGGAATCTGAAATATAAAAAAATTAATGCTGTCAAAATTATCGCGTTAACGGCGGTAATTAATTGTTTTAATTAATTGCGTTAAAATATTTAACGCATTTAACGCATGTGCAGAATGGCCCGCCCCATACATCCCACCAGTGGCAGCGCCAGGGTATGGCTGGGGTAGGCTACACCCATACCAAGAAATGGCTTAGCCCCAAATAAAGTCTGCCAACTCGCGCCGAGAATTGCACAGAGAGCAGTTAGTCAGATTGATTTCAGCCACTTGTCTGGAAATACCGAAGACCAGAATCGGTTTTGAAAACTTTTGTCACGTAGTGATCGTCTTCTCAATAGAACATATTTGATAATGTCTTCTGGCCAATCAGAATCAAGATAACGGCGTGGTGTTGTTGCAGGAAGTCCCGACGGAGAATACTTTTGCTGTAGTACAGGGGTGCACATAACTGGTACGCAGGTTATGTGCGTAATCTGAAATGCGTACCGTCACTTGTGTCACAAAGCGCATTTCCGTACCGACGTACTTGTGAAGCTTTTCCAGAAGGCGGTTAGATCACCGGACGACAGAGTCGGTCTCCGTGTGCACAGACAGGCTGCTGTTAACGTCGGTCTGTACAACGGAACTGTGCTAAAACTACGCCAACCGGCTGCGGAGGGAGACTCCCCCCCCTTCACTGGAGAACTGCGCTAAAACAGCTGATCACAACGTTCACACTCTGTGGTCACGAAGTACTCCACTAGCCGCCGCCCCCCCCCCCCCCCCCCCCCCCCTGTCGACTTTCCTAAAGTACTCCCCCGTTGATAGAAATCAACAGGTAATGAATTAAGACCCCACGGTTTGATGATTGATAGGTGTGTGGGCAGTCTTTCATTTTGACACACAGAACAATGTTATAATAAACATAGATACTGTGTTAAATGGATATATCCGCCTTCTTTCATTTATCTTTCCATTCCCACAACAATATACATAAAGAAATGGCATATTTTAGACATAGTTCGAATGGTGATTAATCTGATTAATTAATTTTTAAGCTGTGATTAATCTGATTACAAATGTTAATCGTTTGACAGCCCTAAAAAAAATATATATATATTTTTTATAAATTGTATTTAACCTTAACCTTTATCTTACACATAACACAGACATAACAAAATACAGAAAACACAACTAAGTAAACAAAAAGTCGAAAAGCAGTCACTACATTGTGCACATTTGGACAGTAAGAAAGATGCACTACTTATTACTGCAAGAGCAGCTGGTGGTAAGGACCTCAGACAACTTCAATTTAAAACAGGCTGTAGGGACAAGTGGCGTCAGTTTGAGGCTTGATTGAATAACATTAATTAAAAAATAAATCATACTATTAAAATACTACAACGAATTAAATAAGCTTGAGATAATTGAAATTGTTTTTAGATTTAGAAACACATTTTTTTTTTGCTGCCGTTGCTATGACGACCATACTACCCGCGAACGATTAGAACGTTGCAAGCAAGCTATGAAAGAAAGAAGAAAGCTGAATTATGCTAAAAACGTGGCTCAAAGCGGGAGGTATACGGAAGAGAGGTACAGAGGATAACATTACCAGCTAAAGGGAACAAGTGAATGAGGAGGAGGACAGTCAAGCGAGCGCAAGCGCAGGCTCCACCAGCAACGCAACAGAGATATGCGCAGCCACAACGCCGCCCAGTGCTAACGCTGCTAATGTAGCTGCGAGGGATTCCATCAGCAGCAGTTTGTGTCTCTTCCATAAAAAAGAGACACAAACCACTTCGGAAATACAACCAGGGTTACATTACATTTGGAGTCAGCTGCAGTGGGACAGATAATGAGCCCAGACCACAGTGCGGGATTTGTGGTGAAGTGTGAAGTGTAATTCTATGAAACCATCGCACCTCCAACGGCACCTTACAACTAAACACGCCCACCTGCAAGACAAGCCAGCGGAATTCTTTACAAGAAAAGGTGATCTACTGAATAAGTGCAAGTCAACCATCCAATCCAGCTGTACACCCATAGCCAAGGCCCAGGAAGCCTCGCATCGTGCCAGCCTCCGCATTGCAAAAGCCGGCGAAAAACTTTGTCTCCCACTCGAAAAAGAAATGACAGAAATCATGTTGTGTCACGGAGAATAGTAGAGATGGCAGAGGATGTTAAAAAGACATTGATTGAGCGCATTACAAGTAGTAGCTATTATTCCATCCAGCTGGACGAGACTACTGATGTTGCATATTTGGCCAATTTGATGGTTTATGTCAGGTATGAACATGATGGTGCAGCTCAGGAAGACTTTCTGTTCTGTCAACCACTGGAGACCAGAACAACAGCTGAGCACAGACGGCGCGAGGGCTATGACTGGCCGCCACAGCGGAGTAGCAGCTCGGATCAAAGAGGTCGCACCGGAGATGCGATGGATACACGGCAGCATCCACCGGGAGGCGCTGGAGAAGATGCCCGATGGCTTGAAGTCTGTGCTGGACTCTGCTGTGACGAGTGTGAACCTCAAAGGCCCGACCGATGCAGTCTCACCTATTCCAAGTGCTCTGTGATGAGATGGGCAGCGAGCATGTCCAACTTCTGCTCCATACAGAAGTAAGATGGCTATCAAGAGGGAAAGTGCTTTCAAAGCTTTTTGAATTGCACAGAGAAGTCCAAGTCTTCTTACAGGACAAACACTTCCCCTTATCAGATGTGTTTGATGATACAGTGTGGCTCAGTCAGTTGGCATACTTGTCAGGCATGTTCTCCCATTTAAACGACCGGAATTTGGGACTGCTTTCAGAAAGCTTCTCTTCCCTTGTTATTAAAACCAAATACAGAAGCAGGCTGAATGCTGAGCCAGACCTGAGACTGAAGCTCACCTCGATTGCCCCAGACATCAAAGGACTGTGTTCACGGAGACAGGCGCAACCTTCTCATTAGATGTAGGTGTCTTGTCAATGGACACCAACATGTGGCAGAGAGAGTGTGTGTGTGTGCATGAAGTACTGTACAGCTGTCATTTGTTATTATTTGGTTCTGTTCTTACTTGGTGTGTGTGTGTGTGTGTGTGTGTGTGTGTGTGTGTGTGTGTGTGTGTGTGTGTGTGTGTGTGTGTGTGTGTGTGTGTGTGTGTGTGTGTGTGTGTGTGTGTGTGTGTGGCCTCAAATATTTCAAAATGAAAACTAAAATACTACTCTGGGACTATAAAGAGAGCTGCATTGTTGCAGGACAGTTTGTCTCTGCCTGCCACAGTTTGAGGGAATCAAACTGAGCTGATACACCACATGCTTAGCTGTTTGTTTATAACTGTGTATTTGTGTATAGATGTTGCAACTATACAGAGCTTTGGCAATAATATATGTCACTATGGTCATGCTAATTAAGCTATTGCATTTAACTGAGTGTGTGTGTGTGTATTAATTGTTTCAGCAGTTAAGTTGTTTAACAGTCTTATTGCCTGCGGGATGAATCTGGTTGCCCTATTATGTGTCTTTAGGATGTTCCCTCTCCTGGGGTGTGAATTTGTGTCACTTCTCTTGGACAGCCGTTTCGAGCAAAAACGCAATAAAATAAATATATGCCAAACCAAACTAAACCCTTCCAATAGATGTTTGGTATATGTTGTTCAGACGTAAACAGAGGAACATACATGTAAAGCTCCAATGTTTGTAGCATTGTTGTCTCTTTTTTACGACCTCCTTCTTTCTCACAATTGGAATCAATCAATTTGAACAGCTTGTGACACCAAAGCACATTACCCGTTTGTTTGACAGGTCCTTCGTAGTTAAGGTGATTTCTCTCTCTGTGTGCCTGTGTGAACACGGGTGGCAGAATAGTTGTTTCCAGAGCACGAGTGTTGAAGCAGAACTCTCTGTATTGAGAGTGTGGAGCAGCGTGCCGTGATCACTGCATCTTGTTGGCAATAAAATCAGCGCTCCACAACGTGGGCTCTGGGGCTCCTCAGCAGTCCTTGAAGGGTTCCCTGGGAGGATAATGAAGTGTGTTATCTTCCCAGCTGTGCGCTTTTCCACTAAATCGTATCCAACGACACGCGTCTTCCCAGACGGAGGTTTCTCGGTCTATTTCTGCGTGGAAATCTTAGCCCAGATCAAAACAGCAGCACTCCCTGAAATATCTTCTCACCATGCCCTATTTCATCATGACAGACACCATGCCATGCTAAAGCTCTTTTCCGGGCCATGGGAGCCTGAAACCTTTTCCGTATTCCCTTTTGAATAGAACATCGAGATCCAATTGCCTATTTTGGGTTCTATAAATGTTTGTATCCCTCATTACAATGACTACCTCAGAGTTGTTACTGGTGGTCTGGTACTTGTTGTTGTCCACTCGATATGTATTTTCATAAATTGTAAATGTCCCGACTGTGGGACGAATAAAGGTATTTTGATTCTGATTATATGTTCAGCTGGTAAGAACAATCCACCAGAATATCCATTGTCACTCATTTCGCTTTCATGCTGTGATGGGCCATTTCTCTTTCTTGGGCACAATAGGAAAGAAGGCTAATGTCAGTTTTGTGTGTTTCTGTCGAAAATCGTTGTGTGTTCAAAGTAGAAGGCAATCTCTAAGGTGGAACACATAAAAACACCTCTGGGATCCCAACTCAAAACTGAGTTCTATGGCCTCAAAAACACTTCTGATGAGCGGATAGCATCTTGGTTGGTAGCCTCTGCCACCAGTGCTTCCAAGGCTGGATAATGGCTTGTGTTTTGAGAAGTGATATATCAGAAAAGCAGTCCATGTACCATTACATTACATTACATTACATTGCATTTAGCAGACGCTTTTGTCCAAAGCGACTTACATTAGGCGCATTCACACTGCCGTACTTTTCCCACAAAGGTTCATGTGAACTTAGTTCAGTGAACTCTTTAATTCGCATGAACTAAGTACAGATCGCGTTCACACCGGAAAAAGTCTCTGGGGGTGGATTAGGCAAATGAAGCCGCTGACTTCACTTCTTCTTCTTCTGCTTTGGGTTTACTGGCAGGCTACAAACAACTTCACGGCGGATACTGCCGCCCGGAGTCCCCGGCCGGAAGTCCCCGGAGTTGGGGAAGGCTTCAGTAGAAGTTGCTGGGACTCCCAGCAGCTTCTACTGAAGCCTTCCGAGTAAATCGCCAGAACGCCGACACCTCCTCATCTCCACCGCTCCCATGTTTTATTTTGTGTTGCCATACGTTAGTCTCTCTGCGTTTCTGCGCTGGGCTAATGCTAATGCTAATAATGCTAATGCGAGGATAATAAAATGGCGGCTTCACAAAACTTTTTGGAAGTTTTACGGGGCGTGGTTTGCAATCCGCCCAGCCAATCAGAAATATAGCTCTTTTCTCACAAAAGAGCCGCTCGAAAGTCCCTGCTCTCTAGCAGGGACTTACGAGCGGCTCTTTTGTGAGAAAAGAGCTATATTTAGTACCGGCTCTTTTTGGTGTGAACGCGATAAAAGAGTTCACTGAACTAAGTTCGCATGAACCTTTGTGGGAAAAGTACTGCGGTGTGAATGCGCCTAATAAGTACATACGACCAGGAAGACACAGCCCAGAAGAAAAACAGAATCATATAAGTACAACAGGTATCATAGAGCCACACATTTCAAGTGCTACTCAGCTGGCTATAGATAGGCCAGTCCTATGTTAGTATATAAGTGCTTTGTCAGCTGGCTATAGATAAGCCAGTCCTATGTTAGTATATAAGTGCTTTGATAGTAATTCTATCGCTCGAAGTGGAATCTAAAGAGATGAGTTTTCAGTCTGCGCCGGAAGATGTGCAGGCTTTCTGCCGTCCTGATGTCAATGGGGAGCTCATTCCACCATCTTGGAGCCAGGATAGCAAACCCACGTGTTTTTGCTGATGGGAACTTGGGTCCACCTCGCAGCGAGGGTGCAGCGAGTCGTTTGGCTGATGCCGAGCGGAGTGCACGCGCTGGGGTGTACAGTTTAACCATGTCCTGGATGTAGGAAGGGCCAGATCCATTCGCAGCATGGTATGCAAGTACTAGTGTCTTGAAGTGGATTCTAGCAGTTACCGGGAGCCAGTGAAGGGAGCGAAGGAGCGGAGTGGTGTGGGAAAATTTTGGAACGTTGAAGACCAGACGAGCCGCTGCATTCTGGATGAGCTGCAGAGGTCGGATGGCACATGCAGGTAGACCAGCCAGGAGGGAGTTGCAGTAGTCTAGGCGTGAGATGACGAGAGCCTGGACCAGAACCTGGGTGGCTTTCTGGGTCAGCTGGGGACGAATCTTCCTTATGTTGTACAGCGTATATCTGCAGCAACGAGTTGTAGCAGCGATGTTTGCAGTGAAGGAGAGGTTGTTATCCAGGGTCACACCCAGATTCCTTGCGGTCAGAGTCGGGGAAACAACAGAGGTGCCGATGTTGATCGTCAGGGTCAAGAGTAGGACAATCTTTTCCCGGAAGGAAAAGCAGTTCAGTCTTGTCAAGGTTGAGCTTGAGGTGATGAGCAGACATCCACTGAGAGATGTCAGCTAGACAAGCAGAGATGCGTGCGACGACCTGGGTCTCTGAGCGGGGAAAGGACAGAATCAATTGGGTGTCGTCAGCATAGCAGTGGTAAGAAAAACCATGCGGGCTAATGACCGAGCCGAGCGAGTTTGTGTACAGAGAGAAAAGGAGGGGACCAAGAACAGAGCCCTGAGGGCTACCTTTCTGTGACCTCTGGGTTTGATTTCTCTAAGACTTGGCCACCATTGAGCATTTTGTCACTTCACCTGTTTTTCAGGGCTTCTTAAGATTTAAAAACCTATCAATGTGTCATACCCATTTAACGGGAAGAAACTCAGCTAACTGACGATACGAACCATTTTTACCGAAACAAAACACAAGTCTCACAAGACTAAATGAGCCCTGGGCGAAAAAATGCTAACGCATTTAGCACAGAACTCTAGGTATAAATACCCTTATTACATATCGGATCTGCACAAACAAGATATCGATTAGCAAGCTGAGATTCCACAGATTCCAGAAATATAAGTATCATCACTGAGCGATCAGAACCCGCGACAGGGGAAGCAAACAGAGCTTTACGGAGCAAACACGGCCAATGTGTCCTACCTTTTGCTGTTTCTGATCAAAAGTTGTGTTCAATGGCATCAAAACGCTGCTGAAAGTTAATCCAATGTGTCTGTGTCACTTTGAAATGATTACTGATAATCCATCTTCATATTTACTCGTTTAAGCCTAGGTTTCAGTTTTCAGAGCGTAACACAGCTTTCGACTGCGTGCGCGTCACACTCACTCCTCAATGGTAAGGTGTGTGAGAATGTGGAACTTCCCCTTCGATTCTATTGGCTCTAACAGTTCAAAAGAGGTGTCAATCACCAAAATCGACCAATGGGTTCCAGAGAAACGGCAAATCCACCCAAATGACCCCAAAGGTGTTTTTCTTTTTTCCTAAATCTCTCTAAAAAGGTCAAACTTCACTTGTTTTGCATCAATCTTGATACAGGGTACTTATTATATGTTATAGTTTGGATTCCTAAAGCTTTTTCTCTACTATCCCATCATTCAAGGGTGGTTTTCACTATAAGTAATGTGTTTTTTTTGGACGGACGCTATAATTTAAATTTTTTTACTATGTTCCATCTGAATTTATTTAAAAATATAAACATCTATATTGATTCTGACACTTCTACATCCAACTCACAGATGTAACCTTGCTTTGAGAGAAAAGATTATTAATTTATCCCTTTTAGAAGTGAAGATATAGTCTTTGTTGTGTTAGTGGCATTTTCGAGCCTGAAACCTGAAAAACAGGCTCAGGGCTTAAGAGGTTAAGGTCGGCTGACCAGCTGCTGCTGGTAGTGCTCAAGACCAGGCTCAAAACCTGAGGTGACCGAGCCTTCGCAGCAGCTGGCCCCAGGCTCTGGAACACTCTGCCCCTCCACGTGAGGAGGTCTGAACTGAATACTTACTTCCGGGTGTACAATTCTCCGTTATCCAATGAGAATGGACTCTCACATTGCCTTTAAGGGCAGCCGACACAAACGAATGCCGTGCTTCCATGAGCGTCAAATCCCGCCGCAGATGGGAATACATTGCAATCAGTTGAAAGCTATTCACGTCCCTTTATGAAGCTGAAGGAGCGTCACAACTGCACGCCACGGGACCCTGACCAAACGTCGCTCCTGGACGATTAGGGAGTGAGAGTGTGTTGGATCCTGAGCGTGACTAAACCTGTTTTTTTTATCTACCTGGTTAACTAGTATGAATAAGCGTTTTGTGGCAAAAAGAGAGGTTCATTCAATATGCACAAATACTTCATTCATATAGTGCTTTACAGAAAATAAAAGGCATTGAGATATGATGCAACAGAAACATATTGTAAAATACATTTAAAAACTGTCATTAAAAAAACAACGAAAAGGACTGGTATAAAATACAAAATAAAAGCTACTCTGCATTAAGACATCATCTCAAGATCTGAATAGTTATCGTTTGAATGGAAAGCAGCAACAAAAGTCTTCAGCCTTAAAAAGCTGTATATTGTGTCAATGGTTAAAATCAGCCCCATAACTTTATTCCAGGGGCCACAACAACAAAGTCCTTGTCTTTACCTCCTTCATTGACATGACATGAAGCAAGTGTCGAGTTATGAGTAGCAAACTCCCCACCGAACACGGAGTCTTTGAGCTTGTTTAGTGTCTCACGGCGTGTTTAGGACGTGACGTGACGCTGACAGGAGGAGACAGCTCTGCAGCGACACAACACACAGGAAGTGAGGCTGCCCACGGTGGGCTTTTGTTCTCCCGTCAATCACAGAATAAAGAGAGAGAACACAACAAGAGGAAGTCAAAGTATTGAATGCTGTCATGGTAAAGTACCTGAATACATGGGTGGCAATGTCTCCATCAAGTCTCATCATGTGTTTGAGAAGATAACTGCATAGTCAGCTGGAGTGAGTTACAGTTCAGCTGATACAGCAGCTCTATTGTCAGTCAAATATCTCCTTTTTCTACTATTGTTGCAGTGTCCTCCATCTTTGTTGCATTGTTGAAGGAGCAGTGGCGGATCTAGACACATTGTACTGGATGGAAATACTGGGGCCAGCTTTTATATGAGAGGGCACATTAAATGCGGGATGTTGGGGTATTCGTTATTCTCGCGTCAGGAGAGAAGCTTTAAAAGTAAGAGACAATGGAGTCTCTGAGAAAGGTTCAAATGGGTACTTTAATTAAATGGCGCGGTAATTTAACAAACAGGAGGTAGTTGGGGAGAGAGAGGCGGCAGCTCCCTCTCGCAGCGGCGGCCGTGGAAAAGAGACCTCACACACATTCGTCCTTCCCGCTTGCTGCGACGTAATCTTCCGCCCTCCTTTCACCAATGTCCGATATTGCACATAAGAGTATTTAGACGTTTGTATATTCATTATATAACTAAACACGCATTTTCTCCTCATCCCTTTCATTACTTTTTATTTAATGCATTTTAACGGCTGAAATTGTGTTTTCCCTAAAACCTGAAGTCAAGCTACTGGTGGTATTTCGGAGATCCCTTCCGGAATAGCTTTTCAAAATAAACTTTAACCACAGGCGAAAGCTAACCAGAAGTATTTTCACAATAAAACAGTTCTCTCTTTTGGACGGGGGTCCCCCAAAACCGCTTATGGGAGAAGCCCATGACTGAGGACTTTCCGAAACTACACCTTTTTGGGGGAACAACAAATAAACCCTGAATCTCTCTTTGTCCCATTCAAACAGCTGTATCCATACTCACTCATACAAACACACACAGTACGTAGCTACAGCTGTGCCGCTGGCTGTCAGCCGCACAATTCCTGGCCCGCATATTCGTGGGTCTAGCTATGTACTGAGTGTGTGTGTTTCGCGGGTTGAGTGATGTACAATGGCATCCCGTGGAGGAATTCTGCAATTTGTTACCGTTACATCACGAAAACGCACAGCAGAACCAGACCCTGGAGCGCCGGCCTCTTTATGTACTTACTCCTCTTCATCCCCTAATAAGGCTGAGAAGAGAACCCTCCATCGCATTTAGTCCTTAGCAATATGCTGCCTCTCCCCATGTAGGGATGGGTACCGAGCCCCGGTATTAAACGGGCCCCGGGTCGGAATTATTAAAGACAGTGGTAACGTTAAGCTCCGACGTTATCGGACTTTTTATCGGTACTGGAGACATTTAAAAAAAATATGTCATATGTATTATTGCTACATAAACTTTATATCGCAGTTTTAGTTTCGCCAACTCCGTTTCTAATATGCAATAAGACTACAACATGCGTCTGTGATGTATTTTCGAGCTTTCCGATCCAGACAAGATCTCTCTCTCCCGTCTGTGTGCGAGGGGGCGGGGCCGTTCGTAAAGGTCTCCCGTCTGTGTGGGAGGGGGCGGGGCCGTTCGTAAAGGTCTCCCGTCTGTGTGGGAGGGGGCGGGGCGTTCGTAAAGGTCTCCTGACTGTGTGCGAGGGGGCGGGGCGTTCGTAAAGGTCTCCCGTCTGTGTGGGAGGGGGCGGGGCGTTCGTAAAGGTCTCCTGACTGTGTTACAGACTGTCATCCTGTTAGTGGTTACTCTGGGTTCTGTCTTCAGGACAGTGTTGGATTGTTTTGTTAATTGGATGGGACTTGATGGGATTCAATATTAGAGTAATGTTCTCATTTGTGTGTTTGTTTAAATATATTTGGCCTTTGTTTATGTGAAAGGTTGATGACTTATCATCTAATGATTTGTATGATGTTTTATTTATGTTAAAAGTCACTTTGAATGATTTGAACTAATGATAATGTCGAATAATAATATTTTCATTTCGGGACGGTCCACATTCATTAGATTGTATTTCAGGACGGTTTAACCACACACACTCACACACACACACACACACACACACACACACACACACACACACACACACACACACACACACACTTCACGATTTTCCTCCATAAGAATTGAGATCACGATTCTCATCGTCTCAATGAAAATAGTTGTTGTTATTGTGCTTCTGTCTTTCTATGTCTTCTCATCTGTAAACTCGCTCAACGCACCGCTCACTCTCTTTTCTTGATCGCCCTCTGAACAGCTCAATGTCCCGCTTCATTGTAGGATTTCTGCCATGTCTCTACCACTTTAGTTTTGACCATCTCTGTTACTAAGTTATGGAATACTAAATAAATAAGTAATTATATACCTTACCGTTACTGCGCTCATAAAGAATGATACGAATAAGAATAATGCGTATCGAACTGGTTTCATTAATTAGTGAGTTTAAGGTAATTAGTTAGAGGCCCTATTTTATCAGTATGTCTGGACTGCACAGCCGTTACAATGGTCAAGCTACATTAGAACAGAGTTGTCCCCATGTTGTCTTTAATAGTTACTAACATTAGATATTTTGATGAGATATGGACCGCAAAATAAATTGTTCCCAGGTTTTCATTTTTAAAATCAAGTCACCGAATGCAATAGTCGCCTTAGCTTATTTTGTTAGGAGATGTGAATTACTGTTCAATTTAGTTGTAATTTTTTTTCGGGGGGAGGCCCTTTTTCCAGTTTAGAGCAATAGCCCCTCCAGATGTCTGTGCACGTCCCTGAATGTGAGGAAGGTTGGCCAGAAATCAAGTTGCAACCTGAATGCTGATCCTGTGTAGTTGTTTATACTCAGTCAAGACACTCGCACACACAAATGGAGGGAAATTGTTGATCCGCAGATGTGAGTTGTAAATTATGACATGCAAACACACCCAGAGAGCCACACCCTTGGACGGGCCTGTGTGAGAATTACACTTTGCTCAGCATGTCCTGGCAGCTCAGGCTTCTCTGTGAAAGGGGGAGGAGAGATAAGTGCGGACGGGAAAGTGAGAGAGAGAAAATTACATGAGGGTGAGAAATACAGTGTGAGGCAGCAAGGAAAAGTTATTGAAAGGCTGTGGGGGGGTGAGAGAGTTACTGGTAACAAGTTGAAGGAGGAAAATATGACAATAGAGAACAAGATCGACACCAAAGTGAATACTCTACTGTTTCTCATTGCACTGTTATCGAGTCCATCTAATTTCCTTTAAGGCAGAAAACAACTAGCTATAAGGTATGAGAAACATGTTCAAACATGCGACACATCTGGCAACCTAAAGGAAAATAATGTACTGTACACACAGTCCAGTTTCATCAGCTGCTCCTGGATCAGATCTACACACAACAACACACAGTCCAGTTTCATCAGCTGCTCCTGGATCAGATCTACACACAACAACACACAATCCAGCTCCATCACGTAGCGATCAAGCGAGCCTCCAAATGGACGTGTCACGGAGGTGATCTCTGGGCTCATAGATCTCGGCCTCCGTTACGGGTTGTTTAGTTTTTTTGTTGTTGAAAAGTGTTCCCCTTCCCCCATGTCTGTTGTTGATTGTGTGCACCTGGTGCCCTGTGTTGTCTCCTCCCCCCTCACCTGGTGCCCTGTGTTGTCTCCTCCCCCCTCACCTGTGCCCTGTGTTGTCTCCTCCCCCCTCACCTGGTGCCCTGTGTTGTCTCCTCCCCCCTCACCTGGTGCCCTGTGTTGTCTCCTCCCCCCTCACCTGGTGCCCTGTGTTGTCTCCTCCCCCCTCACCTGTGTCCTGTTGGGTTGATTGGGTTGGACATTTAGGCTCTGGGGTTTTGCTGTGAGAGAGGGAGTGTGTGTGAGATCCTGAGAGAGGGAGTGTGTGTGAGATCCTGGTGGTGGCTGGTGACTGTGCGCACAGGAGCAGCAGATTGAGGCTGTGTCATCTCATGTGTATGATTTAATAAATGCCCACACCGGGTTGTACTTTTGGACGTTCTGCCTCCTTGCTTGGTCGGGCCGCTCAATTGTCAGCGTCACAGGGCGCCACATCACGGCTACAGCGTGCGGTGAAGACTCACAATAGGCTCAGAAGTCTTGAGGGCTACCTCGTTATCAGAGACGAGTCGAGGGCTCTACCATTAACGGTCATCTGAAGTTTGGTGATTTTTTTACCATTTACCATTGAGTTACGTTTACATGTTTTATGGTCCGTCCTCATCGAGCTCCACTGGCTCCCCATCCCCCAGATAATTCAGTACAACATTCTCCTAATGACATAGAAAGCCCTCCATAACCTGGCCCCCCATCCTACCTGACTGACCTCCTCCAGACACACTCCCACTCGCTCCCTCCGCTCTGCTACTGCCAACCTCCTGTCCCTCCCCACCCGGACCAACCTCAAGTCCTGGGGCGGCAGAGCCTTCTCCGTTGCTGCACCCACCCTCTGGAACTCACTACCCCAATCCATCAGAGATTCTTCCTCCCTCACTGCATTCAAAACATCCCTCAAAACCCACCTGTTCAACACTGCATTCAACCCCCCCCCCCTATTTTCTGTTTTGTTTATCTCTTTTTGTATTTTTCTTTGTTTTTTTCATTCTGGGTCAAACCGTCTTTGAGTTTCCTGAAAAGCGCTATACAAGTCTCATGTATTATTATTATTATTATTATGGCGAGTTCGTGTTTCCATAGCAACAGCACTAGGAAAAGCGCCATACAAATTAAATGTATTTTTTTTTAATTATTATTGCGAGTTTGTGTTTCCATGGCAACAGCAGAAGTCTAAACCAAACTATTTCAGTGACATCACTTATGACACCCTCACACACTGAAGCGATGACATCATTGGCTTTGATGAGTGTTCCGTCAAAGCCATCTGTGATGTCATCGTGATGTCACAGGAGTCTGAAGGAAGATTGCAAGGGCATTCGTGCGCATTCACTCGTCACTCTTCACTCCAGAGCTGTACGTGTAAGACGCATTCAGACGACCTTCACGACCTTCACAACCTTCACAACCTTCACGACCTTCACAGTCCTCACAACCTTCACAACCTTCACAGTCTTCACAACCTTCACAACCTTCACAGTCTTCAGACAGAACCCTTCTTCCAAAGAGAAATATATTATTCTACCTACGCACAACACAAGTCTACAGACGGTGCCATGGATAGAAGAAGCCACCAGAACCACAGGGGAAACCCGAGGCCATTCGACCATGGAGCAGAAGCAGATCGAGCCTACAAGCAGATCCACTGCAGAAATGGCCAGATAAACGGCCTGCAGGAGTATCGTGGGGCATTTCAGGAGGAGAGGACGGTATTTTGCCACAGTATGCGCAAACAAAAAGACAAGGTCAAACGTCTTGAGGAGCTCCTGAACTACAGGGACACCGGGCTCCACAAAGAGAACAAAAGGCTGCTTGACATCACCATGGAGCATGAGGCAGAAATCTCCCGTCTGAATGGGAATATTGCAAATGCAGAATGCCAACACAAGAGGCAGATGGACCAAATTGTGGCAAGCCATGAGGCAGAGAAAGGAAGTGTCTCAGCCGAGAAGGACCAGGCGACATCTGACAGCGAGAACAATGATGTTCCCCTGCAGTGTGACCCAGAGATCATCAAACTGAAGATGAGGAAAGGGGAGACCATGAGAGAGCTGATGAGAAAAGGGGAAGAACTCCTTGAGTGTGTCACCATCTTGGAGGACAGAAACAGCGATCTGGAGGAGAAGATGGAAGCTGCAGAGCTGCAACACAAAAAGCAGCTGGAAGACACAGTGGCATTGTATGAGACACAGAAACAGAAGCTCTCAGACCAACACAACGAGGCCAACCTGGTGACTCTAAACCTGCTGCAGAGAAGAGAGGAACAACTCCTTCAATGCGAGGAAAAGTTCACCAAGAGCCTGGCCGAAAAGACTCTCACCTGGGAGAGTGAGAAGCAAAAGATGGAGATGAAATTGAAGGAGGTGGAGAAGAAGAACAAATACCAGGCCAGTAGAAACAAGACCTTGCAGACGGAAGTCCTACAGATGGAGGCCCAGTTGAAAAGGCAAGAGGAAATGTTCTCCAAAGACCTGGCCGATAAGAGTCACACCTGGGAGACTGAGAAGCAACAGATGGAGACGACACTAAATGTGGTGACTCAGGAAAAGAACAACATGACCAAGGAAACCCTGACCTTGAAGACTGAGTTCAAACAGGTGGAGGCTAAATTAAAGCAGGTGGAAAAGGAGAAAGATCGCCTGGCCGAGAATAACCTGAGCTGTGACACGGACATCAAACAGCTGAAAGAACAGCTGAGAGAGCAGGAGGAGAAGTTCTCCAAAGACCTGGCTGAAAAGCAGCTGACCTGGGAGCAGTTTGTCCAACGCAAGGAGACGGATGTCACGCAGTTGGAGAACCAATTGGAAGAGCAGAAGAAGCTCTCCAAAGACCTGGCCCAGAACCCGGAGAGCTGGGAGACCAAGGTTAATTTGGTGGAGACCAAATTAAACGAGGTAACTCAGAAGAAGGACGACCTGGACCAGAAACACCAGAGCATGGAGACCAAGCTTCACCTGACGGAGACACACCTGAAACGGGTGGAGGAGCAGAGGGACTACCTGGCTCAGAGCAGACTGAACTGGGCAAAGACTGAGAAAAAGATGGAGGAGGAAAATAAAGTTCTGGAAGACCTCTGTCTTCACATGAAGAATAAGAGCAGAGGTTTCTTCTCTCGCAGGAGGGGGGACACCGAGGATAGAGACGTGGCCTTGCAGAAAATGATAAGCAAGATGCAAGAGAAGGAGATGAGGAAGAAAGCCAAAGACGCGAGAAACACCTCCTCAGAGAAGATGGAGGAAGCTTCTCCAGCTGGACAACAGTAACTCCCTGCCTCCATTTCCCTCACCTCCTTCCTCCTCCTACCTCACCCCCTCCCTCCTTCACTTTTTGCTCAGATATGGTTTTCTCCTGGAGCTCAGGTTTTCCAGAAATCCATATTAATAAGGAATCAAAAAAACACCAACACTAAGTCCCTCCTCCATTTCCCTCCCCTCCTTCCTCCTACCTCACCCCCTCCCTCCTCCATTTCCCTCCCCTGACTCCACCCTCCCATTCAGTTCAGTTCAAGTGCTATATGAATATAATGTATTGTTGTATCTTCCCCTTCATACGGTGGCCCTGGAGCGCAAGTCAAAACAACATTTCACAAAACACTACAGCGTTTCACAAAACACTTCAACATCTCACATTTTATGAAATGGGTATCTTTTAGGGAGAACTTCTTTTAGGGAGAACACTTCTTGTTTGTGATTTAGCGGCGTTTTGTGAAACGTTTTAGTGTTTTGTGAAATGTTGTTTTGACTTGCACTTCAGGGCCACCGTACAACCCCCTCCCCCTATTTTAAAAATAAAATACAAATTCAAATCTATCTCTGTACGCGTGTCCTCACTGTGTAAATACAGTATACATTATTTACTGTATCACATTTTGGTTACTAAAGTACTACTTATTCATTGTATGTTTAATCAACACTTTCATAAATAAAACAACCTATGGTATGAAATATAAAATTGTGTTTTTATATTTGTCTCACTGTACACATTGAATTCCGTATGTATATATTTGTAAGTGTGTTCATGCAAGCTGGAGAAATACTCTGGGACTTTAATACTCCACATGTTGAGGTGAAGCAGAACACGTAATTGTATTAACTGAAACATGGTGTCACTTTTAAAATAAAAACAGAACATGTATATATGCCTTCTGTGATTTTAATTCAACACAAACATTTAAAACCTCACTTAAGAAAAAATAAAAGTAATTATTATCTGAAAAACTTTGGTAAAATCCTGCAAAAAAAATGGTAGGAACATTTCTCAACCCAACGAGGCCATTCCCATCCCAGTATTCAGATAACTGTTTATTTTCTGTGCACATTACAGACTAGCTAATATTCTACCTACTGCTTGGGACTGTGAGTCTTCAAAACGTCCAATGTCACAGACTGGGACTTTAGAGTCAGTTGTATTTACATTCAGTATGACTTGTTATGATTCAATGTGAGAGAGTATACTGATCAATACATATTCTATAACACATAGGTTTGAGCAAGCTCTCTGATTGGTCAATAGGCGTGTTTGATTCCACGATCAAACAACGATCAAATAGAACGTGCCTAATCACAAAGTATCCAGTGGCCTACACACGCCACGAGCCTACCGGAACTACTTCCATGAGCCTACATAGTGTGGTTTCCATAGCGACGTTTAGCGACACACAGCCGTTACACGGTTATACATTGTCTCTCGTTGGAAATCGGTAGCTACAAAATGTCAGAAGCACCTGCATACAGCGGCTGGCGGAGGCAGGGCTGGAGGCCAGAGAAATCATGTCCGTTAGCAGACATAAAAACGAGTCATCGCTTCGCAGCTACTGGGCTCCATCTCTAGACAACAGAAAGATGTGGAGCAACGCGCTTTTTGCCGGTCCGGGACACGCCATGAAACGGCCACTGGAGGAAAGCTCTTCCTATAACGTAGTCCTACCCGTGAACACCACAGCAGCACCTGCAACAAGTCTGGCATGGAGTTCATGGAGAGCTGTTTCAAGAAGTGCACTTTGAATGGCAGCATGAACATCCACCTTCATTCTGAACCCAACATGTTTCAGCACCACGGAGCCTGATTTGATTTGTCCCGCTAATCCCACACAGTGATTACTCACATATTTAAATAGCCTCATTCAAGAACTGTTTTCAATAAATTGTTTTCAATAAATTGGTTAATAATATATTATTTACTATAATTATATCAATAACTGTAAGCGGGGTAGCAGGAGTGTTCGATCGGCTATCGTTACCATGGGAACTACTTTCTAGGAACTACTTTCTGACGGAGATCAACTCAAGCAGAAAGCGTAGGTTTGGGAGCAAATTAGCACATTATGACATTATTTTACGATATTGTTGATTACAATGATAGTTTGTGAAATAGAATCGCAATCATACACGAGAGGCCGTTCTTGAACGTCATTATTGGTACGACAGTACTGCGGCAGGACCGAGGCGCTTGCGCCGAGGTCCGTACGCCTGTACTGGAGCCTCTCGTGTATGATTGCTTAAGTGATCACTTCACCAGCTCTCTTGACATCTAGGCGCTTGAGAGTGAGTCAGAGGCAGAACAGGGACAGTGGAGAGAGGTCCGGTGCTCAGGTGAGGGATGAAAGGGAAATGACAGTTCAGAGTAGATTGTGATGTGGACTCTCATCCCAGAGCGTTAAGGAACTCAGTGGGGATATTGAACAGGAAGCATTTCAGTGAAGGGGCATCATGTGACCAATACAGACGGAAGAGCAACATTTAAGTCAATGATACCGATCCTAGGTGAACCTAACATCAGGGGGGGGGCCCCACATTCAGGATGCTTCCTACGCCCATGAAAATATGTATTGCTCTCTTACTCTTAGACGTCACCTGAGTACAATGAATTTAAACAGACAACATTGGTCTCTCTTGTAACAAAAACATAACTTTGTCTTTAGTCTGTAGTTGCTGAATACTGAACGAACATTACATGAATTTATTCAAACAACAATATATATAACTAACACTTTCACTCCATCTCCTCCTCCTCAACCTGCTCCTCGTCTCCTCATCCTCAGTCTGCTCCTCAGCCTGCTCCTCCTCAACCTGCTCCTCGTCTCCTCATCCTCAGTCTGCTCCTCAGCCTGCTCCTCAGCCTGCTCCTCCTCAGCCTGTTCCTCCTCAGCCTGCTCCTCCTCAGCCTGTTCCTCCTCAGTCTGCTCCTCCTCAGCCTGCTCCTCCTCAGCCTGCTCCTCCTCAGCCTGCTCCTCCTCAGTCTGCTCCTCCTCAGCCTGCTCCTCCTCAGCCTGCTCCTCCTCAGCCTGCTCCTCCTCAGTCTGCTCCTCCTCAGCCTGCTCCTCCTCAGCCTGCTCCTCCTCAGCCTGTTCCTCCTCAGCCTGCTCCTCCTCAGCCTGCTTCCTCAGCCTGTTCCTCCTCGCCTGCTCCTCCTCAGTCTGCTCCTCCTCAGCCTGCTCCTCCTCAGCCTGCCTCCTCCTCACCTGCTCCTCCTCACCTGCTCCCCCTCACCTGCTCCCCCACACCTGCTCCCCCTCACCTGCTCCCCCTCAGTCTGCTCCTCCTCAGGCCTGCTCCTCCTCAGTCTGCTCCTCCTCAGCCTGCCCTCCTCAGCCTGCTCTCCTCAGTCTGCTCCTCCTCAGTCTTCCTCCTCAGCCTGCTCCTCCTCAGCCTGCTCCTCCTCAGCCTGTTCCTCCTCAGCCTGCTCCTCCTCAGCCTGCTCCTCAGCCTGTTCCTCCTCAGCCTGCTCCTCCTCAGCCTGCTCCTCCTCAGCCTGTTCCTCCTCAGCCTGCTCCTCCTCAGCCTGTTCCTCCTCAGCCTGCTCCTCCTCAGCCTGCTCCTCCTCAGCCTGCTCCTCCTCAGCCTGCTCCTCCTCAGCCTGCTCCTCCTCAGCCTGCTCCTCGTCTGCTCCTCCTCAGCCTGCTCCTCCTCAGCCTGCTCCTCGTCAGCCTGCTCCTCCTCAGCCTGCTCCTCGTCTGACTGTCTGTGTCCGTTTGCTCAAATGAAGACAACACAACAACACGTTGTCACTGCATGATGACGCCATTAATACAACAAGATATTGATATAATCTGTCTTGTCCTTCTATGATAAACTCACTTGGATCAACTGTTGGGCCAAGTTGTTAGAAAACAGTGTAATCTATAATGTCAATTCCTAATTCTAAATACTCTTTATTTGTCTGTACTGCTTACACATTTCTTCTTCTCTGCTAAAGTAGCACATCATATGACATAGTTCCTTCTACTCAGAGGACAGATTTCATTCAATAAGATGTTCACTTTGAAAGACTAAAACACGACGGTGATACTCTACAGTCCAGCCAATGTAACACTACAGTAGAATAGCACAAGCGCTCAATCACAGTCATACATTTCAAACTTCAAGGACCAACACTTACCGTCCTGAGCAAAGGAGGCGGTTGCCTGCAGCACCTCCAGGCGCTGCAGGGCCTCGTCTGCCTTCCTCTTCCAGAGGGCCACCTCCCCTTTCAGGGTCCTCACCGTTTGCTCCGCAGCATGGCGGAGCCTCAGCTGCCGCGCCAGCAGCTGGAAGCAGCGCCACAGCACCTGTAGCCCCCGGGCGTACAGAGCCGGGCGGCCCACCGCGACATCCAAGATGGAATACTGCAAATAAAACAACACATTTACTAAACTATTAACAACCATTTAGACCAGTGGTTCTTGAGACATGGGGCTGCACCCCCCTAAGGGAACCCCAGTGCCACCCTGAAATTTGGATTATGGGATAATCCAAACTATAACATAATAATTACCCTGTATCAACAATGATGCAAAACAATTGACATTTTACCTTTTTTAGAGACATTTAGCAAAGAAAGCACCTCTGGGATAATCTGGGTGTATTTACCTTAGTGCTTAGACGCCTGGCTTTAGACTTCTGTTCTGTTCCCGTTAAGTGGGTCTGACACATTAATAGGTTGTTAAATGTTAAGGAGACTGTCGGGGTTAACAGCTTAAACAACAATCAACTCTGCACATTATGTAATTCATGCTAAATATACATAACTAAGCGCAAGTGGAGGTGCAACGCTAAAGTAAAGGAGAGCACCTTAGCATGCGAAGACAGAAATGAGGGAGAGAACTAACGTTCACAGACCTCAAGTTATGATGCGTTCAAACGCCACTTGTAAAATACATTCTTTCGCCCAAAACTTCTAATCATTTCTGAAATAAATCTGCCTGCATATAAACCCCTATCCAACATGAAGCTAAATTGCAAAGAAAATTGTTGATAAATCGATCGTGGAGGTCGTAAGCTAACAGCGAATACACCAGTTTTGACCATTTACATGTCGCAAACTACTCCAAACTACTCGCATATAGTTTTTCCGATATTCACGAAACGCTGTATACACATTGCTATTATGATTGCACACATATTTCAAATTGCTTTTCATTAGCCCCGCCCCCCAGAAAGTTGGCCATTTTGAAAAATGTGCGTTTTTCATGTATTTTAAGCACATTCTTGCGAACTCCTCCTGGGGAATGATCGGAAAAATTCCAATGCAGGACACGTTAAGCGCATATCCAATTTCAAGCTACATTGAGAAGGAATAGTCATTCGCTCAAACGGGGAGCTCGTAGGCTAACGGAGAATGTTCCATTTTTGACCAATGATATGTCAGATAAGCTACTGAGAGCTACTGTTCAGATCATGTGGATCAATGACATATAAGCTTTAAAGAGCTAATAACAGCGACAAACAGGCGAGCTTGAGAAATGCGCTTACTCACGCTGTGACTATCTCCTTATGAACGCAATCTGTGGAATCTCAGCTTGCTAATCGATATCTTGTTTGTGCAGATTTGATAAGTAATAAGGGTATTTTACCTTGAGTTCTGTGCTAATTGCGTTAGCTCAGGGCTAATTCAGAGCCTCTGTTATTACCCTTTTGTTTCGTTTAGCTAACCATGATTATTATTGTCTGATAGCTGAGTTTCTTCCCGTTAAGTGAGTATGACACATTAATAGGTTTTTAAATGTTAAGAAGCCCTGAGACACAGTTTCGTGAAAAACAAACAGCAGGGGGCCTCCGGGTTGAACAGGTTAAACTGTAACTTGTATTATCTTTGCTTTTTAAGGCCATTGTCTTAATGTCTTTCATTTTTGTAAAGCACTTGCCTCGTCCCCCCAAAAGGTAGAGAAAGTCATGATTGGGGTTAAAGTCCCCTCGTAGGTGGTTAACACCAGTTCAACCCCACGGGGCAGCCGCTTTGGTTTCAAGACCCTGGTTCGCGGAGGACACCAACAAAGTCCTAGAAAAGACAACTTAAACTTAACTAATGTGCATTTAAGGAAAAGAGGAATAGTTTTGGCGAAAACTAAAAGGTACCATGGGGTCAGATTATAATTTCCAAAGGGGGGTTCGTTTAGCATGAAACACTTGAAATAACTGAAGGACAAGTTAAACAAGAAAAATAGTCTAAAAAAATAGCTGAAAAGTTAGCAATGATTGAGAGTCAGACCTAAACATGTCAGATGTGTGTATCTCACACTGCACTGCAACTTTTATTCATTTGCTTTTAAATGAGTGTTTTTAAATGTCATTTTATAATGTTTCTTAATGCTATTAATGTCATTGTTGTAAAGCACTTTGAATTGCCTTGTGTTGAAATGTGCTATATAAATAAACATGCCTCTGTCACACCAGTTTATTTTGTTTTAATGTTCTATTGCTCTATTTGGAGGAAGTGTCTGAGAGACACTAGTGTGTATTTTATGTTGTAGAGCAACCTTGAACAAAGTGGATATTTCAGTACTGTTCGAATGTTTTAATTTTCTGACTGACAGTTAAGTTTTACTGCATTTTACGGCAGCAACCCTGAACACTTGCTCCTCAGAATGGACTCTGTTTAACGAGTCACTCAGTTATAGTCTTATCTCTGGGACAGTGTCACTTCAGTTTCTGAGCAGCCCAGAGCAAAAGCAATGGTGTGGTAGAGGGTGTTTTGTGGTCTACATGTCTCAAGGAAGGTCTTTATGATTTGTTGACATCCATTGACTTATTTGAATTAAAGAAAGCAACACTGAACAGTTAATGAGTGTGTGGGTTGGAGTTCTTCAGTTCGTGATATTGTAAGAACAGTCCAGATTGAAATGTCTTTTCAGCCATTTGTTCACGTGCTATAGCTTTGTAAGTATTAGTTTGCTTGTCCTGGTATTTTACATGTTGAGCCAACTTGATTAACACATTTTCAGAACTTAATAAAATAAGTTTAACCAACATCTTCTTAAGTTATCTCAACTAATATGTTCTAGTCCAAATAACTTGACACAGGAAGTTGTGTCAACTAATTTATTGAAGTGTACTAGACTTGACACTCAATGTTGAATCAACTTGACTCAACTTAACTCAGTCAAAGCAACAACATGACTTAGTCAAGTTGACTCAACAAATCATTTTTAACAGGATATATTTAACTGAGATAGTAAACTAACAATTTATCAAAGTCTATTTGTGATGAACCAACAAATACCTCAAACTGAGTTGTAACCCTTTGATGCATAAGTAGTCTATTTTGACCCGGTGAGGTGGTTTTCTTGAAGTATCTTTGTAATTAAAACATTTTATCATTTCATATTCCAGCTATTCCTCAAAAAACATGTTTTGGATATCATGCCGTTCAAATATTTTATACATTTTAAGAAATTGTAGTTTTTGTAATTTCTACCCCAAGCTTCCATAAGTTAATCCTATGGGAACCTTTGATTCTTATCACCTGTTGCTGTCAGGAATACATTCACTGGGGACCACACAGACAATATCACATGTGACACCTCTCAGGAAGATTACTTCACACAGCAAGATCTGATACCGGTCAGTATAATAATACATTATATTTGTATAGGGCTTTTCAAGGACTCAAAATCGCTTTACAATATAAGTGAAGGTTAGGGTGGGGACTATCAAACTTGATCAACCGGCATGGATTGATGGGGGGGGGGGGGGGGGCTATGAGTAGACAAGAGGAGAAGAGGTGAGTTTTGAAAAGGGACTGGAATACTCAGGGTCTCAGAATAGCGGAGATCTTTGGGACAATATGTTCAAAACCTTTTTTTCAAAATGTAAAAAAAATTCTTAAATTGTGAAAAATTAAATGCAAAATATTTCTAATGTGAACCAAAATATAATACAAGTGATTTTTCTTAACCAAAATGGCCTAAAAACACATTCTAATACGGCTCCTTTTAGACCCACTTATGGAAGAGTGTAGGGTGCAGTCACTCTGGCATCTAAGGGTTAAAGTGATTTTCAGTTCAATCTATTGGCTCTGTGCACAAGATGGCGTCTATCAACTTCCGGCAGCTGGGTGTGCGGTTGTAAACTTCCGGTCTACGGTGTGGGCTGCTGCTTTTCAAAGCGTTTTTACTGTATTTTCTCTTGTTAAACCCCTTGCCCCCACAACCAGTATTCATATATCAGTATACAAGCAATCAAGTGTGCTGTGTGTAGTACTGTGAGGGGCAAACATAGTCACGGTCTGCAGGGGGCAGGGAGCAAGGTGAGAAATGGAAAATGATTTAGACATGGCAGAAGTTTCTCTGCCTCATGAAAAGGGCGTACTTGGCTGAGGGGTATGTTCAGAAAGCCACTATTTGTCTTCATCTGAATCCCAAGTACAAGTCCTTTTTTCCTTTTCCAATCTAATGTGATTGGTCCTTCCAATAGTTTGGCAGATGTTAAGACTGGATCCCGGAACCGCTGATTTCCCCTGGGAAGTCTCTGGATGACTCTGCCACCTTCAGGATAGTGCATCTTAAATTGATGCTTCCACAGCATATCCACTTTCATTACTGATGTCCTGCTGGCACCCATCACTGACTCTGAGAGGTTGCAGTCCTCTTCGCCGGCCCTAGTAAGGCCACTTGTATGCAAAGAGGCTGGTTCTTTTCTGTACATCTTAGTTTCCTTTGTTTCTATGTCGTATTTAATTTGTCCCGCTTTCATGGTATTTGCTTTCTACTGGATGAGGTTGTGAGTGTTATGGTAGATGTGATGATTTCAGTGTCAGCTCTGTCCTTGGTAGTTATTGTTGATGTTTTTAGATTAGCTACACGGTGCTCTGGAATGATTGGTGCAGATGTATATATAACTTGTGGGTACAAAAGGATCTGTTTATCACTTCCGGCAGTGGTCACGTGGGTGTGCTTTATTGGTATTTAGTCACCTGTTGGATGCCGGTTGGGGGGATACGATGTAGGAAGAGGGTGAATTTTATATTAATTGTGAGAATAGAGTCATTACGTCTAAAACAACAAAATACATATGTTTTTAAATGATAATAAAAAGCTTAAAGACAGAAGATTACTGTTGTTATTTAAAAATATTACTGTAAATCAAAGATCATTTACATGTAAAACACAAAGAAAAATGTAATTTTATTTTCACAAATGCTTAAGTTTACATTAACTGTATTCAAGTAGATTAATAAACTGTCAAAATAAATGCATTTACTTTCTCTAACTTTAGGTTTACTGTACTTTTACATTGTGTCAATCTTGTATTCAAAAATAACTACTGAAGTATGATTTGTCTGCATAATACTTTAAAATCTGTGAAATTATGCAGCAAAGAAATGTATGCAATATCATTAAAACGTTATGCCTTTGGCAACATGTTGAAAATATTTGACAATATAAATAAAGAAATTACATCACCACCAGTCTTTTCTATAATTTCTTATTATTTGCAATGCCGTAACATAATTAAGAACACAATATATACACGTTATTACAATAATTTCTATATTAATATATACATAACCCATACATATATACACATACATCCAAACACATAAACACAATAATAATAAAGCAGAATAGACTGGCAAAGAAACCTTAAACATTAGCCAACATTTTGTGCCAAAGATAACATTATAAACATTTAACTCTCTTAACAGTTACGTGTGTGACTGTGTGTGTGACTGTGTGTGCGATTTTACTCTCCATTCAAAGTCAGCGATGTTGGTGATCAATGAAAGCATGTTATGATCATATCTGTACATTTAAAGCATTGGTTTGAAAAGAGTTCCGTTATAAGTCGTCACTTGGCATCACGATCACACTGCAATAATCTTTTTATCTCGATTATCTTGTTTTGTCAGGAGCACTTATCGTGTGTCACAAATGTGCACAATCCTCAACTCTGTGGTTTAAGATTGTTACAACCCGGCTCCTGGGCCGCAACATAAAGTGGGAAGGCGAGACGAGGGAAAAGTGCCCAGAGGAGATCCCCGCGACGTAACAGCTGGGCTCCTCCTATATCCTTTTTCTTTCCAGGTGCAGCTCATCAGGCAGGTATCCTCCCACAGGTGCGACTAATCAGTCATGAACCTGTGAACACCCACAAAGTACACCCACAACCAGACGGCACCCCACGTGGTGTGGAGGGGTCGTCACACACCCCCCCCCCCATAAGAAAGGAGTTCCCCTAAGAACACCGTTAGTACCCAAATAGCTAAGAGCTCTTCTCCGATATTCCGGCGTGGACAGATGACCACTCTGGCCAGTCCCTTGACCCTGCACCTGGAAGAACCCGGAATGTCCCTCCAGAAACTGCAACCCAGACCCCGGCAACAAACCCAAGACCTGACCACCAGGTCGCTGCCGAACTGGCCCACCCGTCCGACATGCGTGACATGACCCAACATGCCGAGACACATCTCTCCTCAAACCAGGCCAAAAGAAATACCGCAACAGGTAACCACATGTTTTACGGACACCCAGATGTCCCGACTGCCCATGCGCTTTTCTGAGGACCTCCTCACGAAACCTGACAGGAACCACAATCTGATACACTGGCCCACCAATTAAGCTTTTCCCACGTGACCACCACTTTCTGACCAGCAATCCCCCTTGCAGCTGACAAGTCCTGGTGACACCATTTCCATCCCCGTTGGAGAGAACCGCCTCAAAAAACGGACTTAGGGAGACATCCGCCTTCTGCTCTATCACCAACTCACTGCGGGATACCGACAACAACAAGTCAGGAATAACCACTGAATCTGTCACACTGACCTCTTCCCCCTGCTCAGATCCCTCCTGTGCACGGCTCACAGCCCGGGTCACAGAACAAGAGCACTTGACATTCTCCTCTGCCTTAACAGTCACAGTGGGTGAAGATGACTGCATGGTAGGCGGTGGACCCTCAGCCCACACACGGCTGCCAGCCAGGCCGTTACCCAGGATAACATCCACACCACCAATTGGCATTACAGGACGGACGCCCATGGCGACCTCACCCTGCACCAGACCTGAGTTAAGCACAACAGAATGCAGAGGAACAGTCACAACACTCATTCCCATACCTCGCATCCGGACAAAATCCCCAGTTCCAGATTCGTCTGAAAACGGTAACACAGAGCTCAGAATGTAGGAATCATACGATGCAGTGTCTCTCAAAATCTTTACCGGCACGCTGATATCACTTCCCACCAATGACACGTATCCGGTTGACACAAATGCAGAAAACACTGGGTCCTTCCACCCGCATGGCTCATTCATCTGCCGACAGGGAGAGATGACAGGTAACGGCACCACAGACACAGCACAAGCAGCAGAGTTAAACTGGCCTACACAGTTCCCCCTTTTAGCCTTAGCTGTTGGACAGTCAGCCTTCCAGTGCCCTCTCTCCCTGCAGTAATGACAGATTTTCAAATCACCCGGTGGCTGACCTCGCACCTCACGCTCTCCCCAGTGCGGATTGGCTTTCTCTTCCCATCTCCCTCCTGCACGATACATACCCCCTTCATCCTGGACCCTGAAGTAGCAACCGCCCCTGTGCGTTAGCACATAATCATCTGCCAGAGCAGCAGCCTCTGCAGCAGTTTTCACCTTACGCTCGCTGATATAAACCGCAATGTGGCCGGGCACAGAATTTTTAAATTGCTCCAACACCATCAACTCACATACTGCAACATACGTATCCACTTTCAAGGAGTTACACCACCTACCGAAAAAGGTAACCAGATCCCTGGCAAACTCCACATGTGTCTGTCTGCTAGACATCTCCCAGGACCGAAACCTCTGTCGATAGGCCTCAGGGACTAACTCGTAAGCCTTCAACACAGCAGTTTTAACCATCAGATACACTTTGCTGTCCGCCACCGTTAAAGCAGAATAACCTGGGCCCTACCTGTTAGCACACACTGCAGCAATAAGGTGCTATTAGCATCTGACCACTCTCTGCTCTCAGCCACACGCTCAAACAAGGAGAAAAATGTATCTGGATCACGTTCATTAAACTGAGGCACAACCCGCAGATTACCGGCAACGTCAAATGGAGTAGCTCTACTAGGGAAACTAGAGGCCTGACTTGCACCCCCAGCAGGTAAACTCAACCTCCGCTCCTCTAACTCAAGCCTTTTCATTTCTACCTGTAACATTAACAGTCTCTCTCTTTGTTCAAAAGTCAGGTCTGTATCACGGCAGCCAGACACGTTGACACTGTCTCTGCCTGAATCAACAGTAATTTGTCCCCCTTTGAAAACACCTAACTCGAACAGATTTGCCCTAACAATCCCTCTTATGTTTTTCTTCATCCTCTTATCCCCAACATCCAAGCGGAAATGTTCAGCAACACCGATCAGCTGCTCACGTGAGAAGCCCTCCAGTAGCTCCTCTGTAGGCGCTCTCACAAAGTCCTCCACACTCTCCATCATGACAACACTGAGTGCAGGCTCACGCTACTACACAGCATACACGCTACCGCAGCCTGTCCCTCTAACTGCCTCACAGTAACTGGCTAAACTCCCCGCTAGTCTTCAGGTGCTAGTTATGGCGGGTACTTATGCACTTAATAGCGTAAGCTCGGCGAAGCGACCAGCAACCCGGCAACTCCACCTGCAGCCTCGGCGTGCTCCCGAGCTAATAGCTCTAACCACTTTCACACCGCACTAACAGCCCCCCCTACGACCTCCAAGGAAGACCGTACTAGACCTAACAGGGACAGATACCACGGTAACTAACGATCTGTGCTCGTACTCGCTGCCATACAATCTCCGTGCACTAGAACTGCAAAACACTCGCCTCCGCAACGCTACTCCCAACCAATCGGCTGCACACAATGACAACAGCAACTGCGCGAAATCCGTCCCCACAACGGACATCCAGTTCGCACACGTTTCCCAGGTCCAAAGCAACGAGCCCCCATATGTTACAACCCGGCTCCTGGGCCGCAACAGGTCCCTGACGCTGGCACAGGAAAAGTGCCCCGAGGAGATCCCCCGCGACGTAACGGCTGGGCTCCTCCTATATCCTTTTTCTTTCCAGGTGCAGCTCATCAGTCATGAACCTGTGAACACCCACAAAGTACACCCACAACCAGACGGCACCCCACGTGGTGTGGAGGGGTCGTCACAAGATGGAATGAGTTAGAATAATTACAATTCAAGTCTTACCTCTGCAAGAACTCCAGGGTACCTCCCAGTTCTAGGATAGCAGATGTTGAGGCAGTAATATACTGCAAACATCAGTGTCAGGGCGTCAACAACATTTGGGACACTGCCGTTGACGATGGTCTGGTCGACGGCGACCATGAAGTGTCCATCTGTCAGGGGAGAACTCCCTTAAGGTTCACAACAAAGGAAACAATTATAAAAAAATTATAAATGCTAAAAATATTTGGTGCAGATTGTTCATATGTGTTTGTACTGGTGATCCCATGGCCAATTGTATTTAAAGAATTGTGAGCTCCTGCAGCTTTCTTTTCTTTCTTAAGTGTTTCTAAATTAGAGAGTCATAACCGGTACCCACAACTATGTCTTCAATGTAGTCTCCGAGTGACATTGGATACATTACAACCATCTCCCTGACAATTTCACTTAGGTGTTTTTTTCCTGGCAGATGGTTAGGATCTCCCCTGCGATCAGGCGAATCACCTCACGCCTCTCACATCCTGTTGGCCGCTCGTTGTTTACAAGCTTTCTTGTTTTCTCTGATGGCATTTTACTCCAGGGGATCTGAACATTGAAGTGCCAGTTATTGTTCAATGGAGACGGGGCGCTATAGGGAGACGGGGCGCTTGAGGGAGACGGGGCGCTTGAGGGAGACGGGGCTCTTGAGGGAGACGGGGCTCTTGAAGTAGACAGTGGAAAGTTTGAATAGTCTGCAGAGTATTCGCCTGCAAAGGGAACCAAATGATATACAAATAGTGATTAAATACATTTTTGCATTTACTATTGGCCCTAAACATAATATTTCTACAACGCAGAGAACATTCTTGATATATTTTGGCTATACTAGATGTGGCTCTCATCATGCATCTCATAAACGTCTATTGTTTTAAAAATCTCTATTAAACCTGGTCACAGAGCTCAATTAAATAGTTTATCTTGCAACTGGTTTGATGCCTACACCTGGCCTATGGGTAAAATGAAAGCAGGCATTGACCAGGTACCAGGTTTTAAAAGGTGGGGAAGCAGTAGGGCTTGGCGATATATCTACTGTTTAAGGTATATCGATATAAGATGAAACAATACCATGTATATCGATATAGTTTGATGTTGTGTTGCACAACCTGTTTTCTCTGTAAAGCTGTGCCAGTGTGTTTGCCTCTCTTCTCTGACACTCTGCGCGACCTCCCCCCCTCCCCCCTCTTGGTTGGAGTGCAGCAAAGCGGGAGTTAGTCCTGGACTGAGGGACTGACTGGAATCATAACGTTGCTGAGTGATAAAGTTACTCAATTGGTCGAAGTGAGTTATAACTTTAGACCGTCAGCCGACAGTGATTCTGCTGGTTATGTCGCCTCCGTGATCAATCAGCTGATCAACTTCCTCAATACACACGCAGATGTTTTTTTTCCTGTAGGACTATGAAATGTATATTTTCCTGTATACCATTTTTATAAAGTAATTTATATTTTCTCACACATACTTGCGGGTGAATAGTCTCTGCGTGGCATTACACTTCCCATCATTCTTCTTGGTGTGGCTATAGGTGTTTCTGTCTCAGCTCTGGGAGGCGGGTCAGGAATCTCACTGGCAGTTTTCTAGCGTCGATTGGCCTCATGACGTTTTTGAGATCTGCCTCGTTGACATATTTCAGGTCTTCCACTTTGTCCACTCCCATTTTTCGAAGAGCCTCCAACACCAGCTCGTTTGTACTTGACTTTGGCAGCACAGAGCTAATGAAGCCAGCAACAAGATCACCCTCTGCAGCATCCATAACTCAATACAGAAGGAAAAAAAAGAACAAATAAAACATTGTGAAACAGATGATTGTCTATGGTGGCGATAAATGTGACTTTTAAAAGAATTATATTTTGCAAACTTTAATTTGCACCCAACTATGCAACAGGCATATTGACCATGTGCTTCATTTTCGTGTAATTCTTGATGACTCACACATCCCTTCACTGTTAGGATAGCAAAGCCACATGTAGGACATGTGACATACATTTGACAGTAATGAGAGCTGGTTAGGATGGTAGTTCAATGTGAAATACATGTTATTGGCTTACCTGGGGTGGCGTAGGCTGAGTAGGCACAGCTGTTGTATGTAATCTGAAGGTTCTTGTTTTGATGCCGTCTCCAGTGTGTCGAAGACACTGAATGCATAACTCCTGATCCTTTGCCCCTGCCATCAGTGTGTGTGAGTGAAAGGGTGAATAAGAGAATACTTTGGATTAAAGAGCTAGCCTATATATGCCTTTACTACATATGAGCTATACATGCCTAATGCAGTCCTAATAAAAAAACAACTCAAACTACTATCTGGAATCTAATGTATGCACTGAATCGATTATGAATTAAATCATGACTCCAAGAATCAAGATCAAATAGACTTGTGAGATTCCCAGTCCTAACTAATACAGTATGCTACCCCATAAGTCTTCAGTGGCTAAATCAGTAAGCTACGGATCCAGAAACACTGTTTAAGGGACAAGACTGTCATTCCACATAGACTATATGCAGCTAGTGGATACAAGTCCAAACACTGTTCAGCATTGATGCAAACCATTTGTCTAGCTGCTTCTCCAACGTTATCGAGGCCATACTCTGCCAGATAGGATGAGACGTGTGGTGTCACCAGAAAGTACACATACTTGTTTTCCTTCATCAGAATGAGCTCGATTTGTCCAAATTCCACTGAGTCTTCATTCTTAATGCAAAGAAAGGAGCCCTTCCTATACAGGGTACCCTTCCACTGCACTTCTGTGGACGCCAACTCAGGATGTGGGAGTGAGCTTGCCTCAACCGCATCACACACTTTGTCACTGTACAACTCAGCGTGGTAAGAAGACGAGTTTTTGACTTGCAAAGTTTCAGCAAAAAAGGAGCTGGAGCTCAGATAGGACTGAAGAAGCTGATGGTTGTCTCCAAGTGTCTTACACACATTTCTGTGTTCTCCTTATGCATCTTTTGAAGTATGAGTGTTTACTCTCAAACCTCATTGTCCACAACCGTATGAGAGGACCAAGTTTCAGGATCAAACAGGGATAGTGGACGAGGTAGTGATGTTTTGGTTTGAGTTTCTCTGTGGGAAATAGTTGTTTCCTGGTTTCAAGATAGTCTTGAATCTGAACGTTGAGGAAACAGACTTGCGGGACGGATATCTGGGGGGCGCAGACCAACTCACAGAGCTCTTTCAGCAAGATCAGTAGCTGCCACACCTGGTCCTTAGTATCGTGTCTGTTCAGCTGTATGTATGTGAACCATTTTTTTACCTTTACAAAATACCTCAAGTAAAGAGTTAGGTCATAGGCAACTACGCCTTCAAACAAGTCGTGGCCTATGCGTGGTGGGAGCCCAGGCTGGCATACATGGAAATACTCAAGAGAGTTGAAAACTGAGTCAAACTTGAGTCCCTTCACATGCGTTGCCTCGGTGTCCTGCAGTTGTTGTAATGCCTCCTTGTAGGTCTCAACTGTTCTTTTAGGAAACCTGTCTGTCGCGTTGTCCATTTTATTTGTAGGCACTAAGCAATACCTGCAACAGTGACTAGCAGTACTGACATTTTCAGTAAAGCCACCAATACAGTGGGAGCCCAAATTGTCCCCCAGAAGACATAGGACTATTGCAGATGAAGTGACCAGTCCATTTCTCTCAAGTTCTCTTATATCTGACAGCATCCGCCCGAACAACTTGTCATGTGCAAAGTACTTAAAGTATCTCTCAGGGCACAGAAGCAACAGCTGCAAGTTGTCAACATTAGAACGATAGATGGGCTCGAAGTTGGCAAGTGTAAAGTAAACACCGACTATTTAGTGCTTTCTCTTTGATGATCCAAGAGGGTTCACTACCTCAAACGCGTCTTGGTAAGATAAGCTTTAAGCTTACACCTGGCTCCATGAATAAGTCATTGGACTTGAAAACAGATCCATCACAAACATCAGTGAACACATTAGTAGAAGCAGCTTCACACACTCTTGCCACACAACAGGGTCTTTTAACGTGGCTTGTAAAGCATCTTGAAGGGGGATGTATTGTGCATAGCACTCCCTCCTATTCTCATCTGTGCCAACATAAATAGCCTGTGGGTGCACATATGAAAAGTTTTTCTTGAAGAACTGCTTTCTTCTGTACTCAGTGGAAAGCTGAGAGCTGCAAGAAGAATGCAACTCTGCTCCCCCCAAAGAACTCAAAACACTATCAATATCAGTCTCAGACAGGTTTGTTTTAGCTGCCATTACCTCCTTGAATTCCTTCTTAGTGTACTGATGACAAACGTCATTCAAACTGTTCATTTCTTCAACTATAATCTGTCTAGTTGATGATGGAATGAGGCATTTAGCCTGCAGACGCATGTAAAACAGGCATAGATTTTTTTGATACAGGGCTCTCATTTCAGTGTCATCTGGCATGTCATCAGATCCACTTGCTCCATGATTTACATCAAGATCACTTTCAACCTCAGCAGCATCCTGAGTAGACTGTACTTGTGAAAGCAGGAAGACCAAGCTCTTCATTCATATTACACGTCACTTCTTTACCCTCTCCTCCCTCAATAAGTGGTTGGGGGCGTCACTCCCCAGCTAACCAATCACTCCTCTCTCCATTCTCACAAGCCTATCGTTGCACCCGCTAATCCCTTTATCTGCTCTTCCCTCTTGTCAGCTGTCATTCCAGGTGACAATACGCAACCCTCCTCCACCCCTCTCGCCTCCCGTCTCCTACAGGACCAAGCTAATCCTTCTCCCTTCAGACCGGTCCCACCTACTTATCACCACCACCAGTGTCTAGACCCCGGGGGGTTTCTTCGGAGCGGTTCTTCCCCTCCTGAATGATAATCCTGCAAACCGGGGCCTAATCGCCAACACCATTCCATTCTCCTGTCTCATTCTGGCAATCATTATTTCATTCATATGACGTGTCCCAGTAATAAATATGTATTTCATACATCAACGTCTCTCCTGATTGAACTGTGTTTTAGGGTTCTGAACCCTTGAGATATGGGCAGTGAGTGATGATTTCACTTTATACGTTGTCACAATTTGCATATGGAAATGTTACTGTCTCATTTTTTCAATATGTGATTTCAGATGGGCAATGAGATCATTGAGATCAGTACATCGCTTCTGACAACTTGAGGTCTCACATTTGAATGAACCTCCCATATCATTTCTTTGTGAAGCAGAGATGGTCCTGTGGTTACGGTAAACATGTGTTCTCAAAGCATAACAACAAGCAAAATGCTTATTTGCTTCATGTCTATGTAGTACCTGATGGTCAACATAACTTTGAACTGTTTTCAAAGACATGCCACAGGATCGACATGTAAAAGGACCGGGCATTTTGCAGAACATTAGATTAGATTAGATTAGATTAGATGGACCTTTATTAATCCCCGTGGGGAAATTCAGCAGTAGGAAGCAGCAACAGGGTAAGCGTGAAAAAACAAAAACAGGACAGTACAGATTCACACAGGTAAAAAATAGAAATAGGATCAAGAATAAAAAAGCAAAATGGTAATGACAAGATAACTGCGAGCATATATAAACATTTCGTCCTCCGTGCTATGAGGTACTAAAAGTTAAAGTGACAAGTGGAAAGTAGGTTCTGTACATATGACATATATATATATATATATATACATATCTAAATATATTTATCTACTAATAATAATAATAATAAAATATAATGTATTACTGTGGGTTGTGCAGACAGTATTTATTTTGTTTACATTATTGCCCCCTGGTTGTGCAGCCTGATGGCTACGGGCACAAAGGACTGTCCGAGGCGCTTGGTGCGCTGCTTTGGAGCGATGAGTCTGTGGCTGAACGTGCTCCTCATCTTCACTAGCTCTGCATGGAGTGGGTGGGAGGGGTTCTCCAGGATGCTGTCGAGCTTCTTCCTCGTCCTCCCCTCCGCCACCTCCTCCAGATTGTTCAGATTTACTCCGACTACAGAGCTAGCCAATAGTTTTCAATCTGACATCTCTAAAGTATTCCCTGTATGTTTCTAGGTAACAAAGAATGTTGCCAGCTTGTCAATGTTGTCTGTCATCTTAGTATGAGCTTGTGACACCAATACATCTATTGTTAATGGAAAATGTCAATCCCTTGTTCTATCCACCAATTCTAGGAATCTCTGTGTGTTTGTGTGGATAGAAGAACAAGAAGGCTATTGGTCTAGCAAACACATGTACTGTATGATGACTAACTTGTCCTGAATAGGCAGGTAAGCTCAACGTTGCAACCACTGAAGCTGAGCCACACCTGTTGAGAGAGAAAACAAGTGTAAGTGAGGCAACAACACATGTGTAGCAGGCATGATGCCACTTTCATGTTTGTTAGTTGATGCAATAATGTAACGGGGCTCGACAGTAACGGTTGACATTGGCAACCATTCAGAAAAAATGTCAACCACTTCTTGGCCTTTGGTTGCCATCAGTGGCAACCCGTTTTTAACATAAAGAAATAAGGACAGCAAACAGCTAAATGTGCACCCCAAAAGAGATAAATGTTAATTATTTGTTGTATTAAGAGTGATATTTAATTATTGTTGTGACCAGTCGGAACCTTAAGTTGCACGTGCATTGGTGTGATTACAGAGCCAGAAAGCGATTGTGTGTTTGTTTTACAAAAAAATGGCGAAGCAAATTAAGTTGTTTGACTGTGGGGTAAAAGGTTCGGCCAACACATCAACTTCTCAAACGAGTGTTCAAAGTCATTCAACTGATAAAGCACAAGGTGAACCCGAAGGAAAGCACAGAGGAAATGTGTAAAGTCTTGGGAGGCGAAATATATATGTACATTCTGCTCCGTTGTGCATTCACTTCCGGTAAAAGTTCCTTCAAAATAAGAGTCCCGATCTTATTACTACCAAAATAAAAGTGCAAAACGAAACTTTACCATAGGAACATATTGGCATAAAAATATAAATCAGTTCTATAAAAAGGTAACACATTTTAAATATGGTTAGACATATTAAAAAGGTAATTTACAGCATTAATAATTAATATCTAATTCTTAACTGTGAATGGTTTTCATTTATTTAACATTAGAAATGTATTAGATAATGACGGAACCACAATCTAAGACTTCAATGCTGAAGGGCCAATGGTGGAGGTCAGCACCAAGGTCAAGAAACCCACATTTGAAAGGTATAGCTTGGCACAAACAAAGGGCCAAATACTGTTGCCTAATAGTCAACAAAAAGAGAACTCCATGAGAGAGTTATATAGGTAGTACACGTCAGAGAATAATACACAAAAGGAAAACAAAACCTCACTTCTAAAGTGGTATAAGTAACGAAAAGGGCTGTGCAAAAATACAGCTGCTGGTAATCGACAGGCGCTAACCGCTAAGCTAACCTGGATTCTACTCACACAATTGATACGGCAATATCTTACGAAGTACAGAAGCACAGATTTAACACGCTGTTAAACAGTATCGCTTTAACACATAACACCACAGCATTTACGTCAACCGACAAGTAAATACACCACGAGGCTAGAGGCGTCTGTCCCACATCACAGAGCCTTCAGAGTGATGATTGTCCCCAGCTTTCAAGTCATCTCCAGCAGGTGCGCGCTGCAATTGGAGTGCGTCGGGCCCGGCGTGCTCCAATCACAATCCTCAGGGGGCAGACCAGGAGATGGCAGCCAATGACGTCAGGGCAATCGCACAGCTCATTTGCATATCACACAGTTTAACACAATCGACCAGGAAGGCAGCAGCCATAACAGCATCAAAGACCACCATAGGCTAAAAAATCAACATTATAGTCAGGTCTTCCACTCAGATTTTGACTCCAAAGCCAGAGGTGTTGCAATCCTCATAAATAAGAGGATACATTTTTCCACCACTAACATTATTTCTGACAGAAATGGGAGATATTTAATTATTACTGGTATGGTTTGGCAAACTCCTGTTGTATTGGTGAATGTATATGCTCCCAATTGTGATAATGCTGCGTTCTCCGACCTTTTAATACTGGGAGGGGACTTAAACTGTGCTATCGACCCATCCTTAGACCGCTCTTCTCCCACCACATTCTCTCCATCCACTATGGCAAGGTCATGTTCTGACTTTATGTCTCTGAATGGCCTTGCCGACCCCTGGAGATATAATAATCCTCAGTCTCGTGATTACTCCTTTTTCTCTCATGTACATCTTTCTTTTTCTCGCATTGACTATTTTTTCATTGACCATAAATTGCTGCCCAAGGTTACCTCTTCAGAATATTTACCAATCATCATCTCTGACCATGGTCCTTTAACTCTGGACATATCTCTGTCTACTCAACCTCGTACACCTTCACGGTGGAGATTCAATTCACTCCTGCTCTCTGATGCCAAGTTTTGTAGTACAATCTCCACTGCCATTGATGACTTTCTGTTTTCTAACAAGACAAGCTCCACCTCCCATTCTCCGCCGGCGGGTACCCTTGTTTTTTTTTTTTAACGACACTGTCTCAGGGGATCTTAATATTTAAGAACCTATTAATGTGTTATACCAGATTAACGGGAATAATCTCAGCTAAAATCTCAAAGCCCCCACCTTTTCCTTTTGCCGTGTGTGTGTGGGACGATTCCCCTTCGATTCTATTGGCTCTAACGGTCAGAAAGAGATGTCACGTGTCAAAATCGAGCAAGGGGGGCCAGAGATAAGGAAAATCCACCCAAAAGGCCCCAGAAGAGTTTTGTTTTGCTAAACCTGTCTAAAAAGGTCAAATATCACTTGTTTTGCATCAATCTTGATACAGGGTACTTATTATATGTTATACTTTGGATTCATAAAGCTTTTAGTCTGCTAACCCATCATTCAAGGTTAGTTTTCACTATAAGTACAAAATACTTTTTGGACGGACACTATAATTTACAGTTTGTTACCATGTTCAATCTGAATTTTCTTTAAAATAAAAAACATCTATATTGATTCTGACTTTTCTACATCCAACTCACAGGTTTATCATTACTTTGTGAACAAATATTATTAATCTAACCCTTTTAGAAGATATGGTCATTTGTTCTGGGAATGTCATTTTCGAGCCTGAAACCTGAAAAACAGGCTCGGGGCCTAACCGGTTAAGAGCTTAAGGGGGATGGCTTTGCGGGCTGTTCCCTGGCCTTCACATAACAGTTTCACTAGGTAGTATATTCCCCTCAAAGCCACGGTGCTTAGGAGGAATGGCCACGTGGCAGGTTCACCAGGCCCTATACTTATCCGACTAACGTCTGCAGCGTCAGGCTCTCAGTTCATGCCGTTTTGGGGGATAGTTATTTTAATCTCCACGCAGTGTTGGGGGATAGTTACAGTATCTAATCATCACTCAATGTTCTATGTACATCTGTGGAGTGATGAGGCCCGAGCCTAGACGACAAACTCAACTATATGCTGCTCTAATAAACATATTAAGAACACGTGAGTTGTCTGACTGAACTGCTGCTGCTGTAGGCCTATATTTTCTTCACATGATTTCAGTTTTATTGTTGTTTATTTATTGTATCTTTGTACTACTATCTTGCTTGCTTTCTATATCTTTAGTAAAGTAGTTTTTATCTTATCCCATTAGGACTGAAAAAGACTAATAGTGTCATCATTTGTGATCTGTAGAGTAAAGTAATCAGTCCGGATATTGTATTGTGTATCTGTTTGTGTTACCTGCCTAGGTAGCCTACTACGGATGTAAATTAGCACGTTTGCTCAAATACATTTATACTTCTTGTATTTTATACTGATGTTCATTAACAGGCTCTGTCCCTATCAAATAAAAAAATAAAACATACGTAATTATCTCCGCAGACAGTGTTCATCATGCCCTTCTCCATACAAGACATGTGGGATTTCTATTGCATCCACTTCATCTGCAACGAAGAACGCCAACGCCATTTCCTCCATTGCAAACCGAGTCCAGCCAGTCAAGCCGACTCTGAGCTGTCCGACTTAAGGCGAGCTTTTTGAGACCTCCCCCGTCTGCGATCGGCTATTCTCGTCTACTTTCAAGCCTACTCTGTCTCAGTGGACACATTCAATTATTTTATCAAAAATAATTGGTGCATTAATGTGTTCATCACTTCAATGTTGCACTTGGTAAAAGTGGTGATTATTTTAATTTCTTAATCTTCGACTAGGGAGTTTAATGTATAATAATATTATGATATATACGTTGATTTATTGTTGTATTAATAACCTAAAGGTAGCTAGTAACTGAATAAATGTAGTGAAGTAAAAGTATAACGTAAGATAAAATAAAAATACCCAGTACAGTACTGTACCCAGTTTCATTCCTCCACTGAACACGAACAATGGACAGGAAATATATAGACTGGTGCCGACCCGGAAGTTAGTTTCCCAAGGGCTGCCTGGACAAAAAGCAATGGGATTTCCCCATTGGATTTCGATATATTGCAGATAAAAGTTCTGTGGCAAGCGCACATTTATATACTTAACGCAGCAGGATAATCTCCACATATTAGCACTACTTTGTGATTTTGAAGTGTAAATGCAATCGCCAGAGGTAATAAGCTACATTAGGGCTATAAGAGAACTTGATCACGGTTGCATGGCCGCGCCTCACTACTGCTTAGCTAAAAGGTGGCTAATGTTCAGCATGAAGATATTTAGTACTTTGTTAGCAACCTCCATTAGTAGAGTAAAACGAGAACATCTCTTCAACCTGTTTTAGCAACAGACTTTATTTCAGGCGTATAAACAAAAACATTGTCTACAAAAAACGCTGACTGTGAGACCAGGGAACCGTAAGCAGTCATATTTTCACTAATTTGCGGGTTTTATGACTCGCTCTGCTCCACTCTATTATTTGTTAAGCTGAATAGACCAACAATAAGATAACTTTATTGACAACCAGGATTGCTACATTTTTAAATAGGAGGTAAACATATATGTGACCCACTCTATTTCAAACGTGGATTTGTGTAAAAAACTAGTTTCTCGGGGTTCGGGTGTTTTGTTTGATCTTAAATAAACAAAGTCTTGGCTTTCAGAATATGAAACTTTTATTTCCAAAATCACACGATAAATACATGTTTGAAGCTTGTAAAGGGAAGATGACAGCTCTCTCTCCACTCTGTTCTTCCACAGCGCCGCCCCCCCTCCCTCCGGCTGAAATTATGAATGTAAGAGTATAGTAATCATAGATAACACGGCAGGGTCCGTTACAGTTAGTTTTCATCTGATTTCAAATAAACAAAGTCTTGGCTTTCAGAATATTAAACGTGTTTCAGCAAATTCAGATGATAAATACAACTTTGAAGCTTCGGCATGATTACAAGCGGAGAACGGAGAAACTTGACGTCACAGCAGGCAGAACAACAGCCGGTGTTTCTCCTGAGTGTTTTCCCCGGTACACAAACACAATACACACAAACATAAAAATACACAAACACTCACACACGTATACACACACACACTCGCGAGCTTCCCCCAGACCAGTAATCCAAACTAAAATATCTTCCCTCCGTAGTATTTTGATCATTTGCTAATAACCAATCAGATCGATGGATTCCAGAGAAGAGAAAACTTTGAAGGCCTTTCTCTCAAAATGATGACTCGGTGACAGTCATTATATAATGTGACATATTTTGCTTATTTGGAGCTTATTTGGAGTTCAAAAACAATCCTGATATCATTAGAAAGCTAGGACTCTCCTCTTTCCAGCAGTGTACACAACTCAAAATGTGCCTTCGGGTCAATGCGACTGATTTCGAAGGAGCAGGTCATATTTTAAGAATGGATCTGGAAGGTTGTTGAGCAACTTCAGGTAACGCCTCTCAGACCTGAGCCACACAAGTTCCTCCCACTATGAACACCTGAAGAAGGACAGACTCACAAGAGCAAAGCTCGAGCACACCAGTCACATAAATGGAGAAAGCACAAACACACAGAGGAAATGAGGTAGAAAAGGACAACATGCTAAAAAAGGTGACGAAGAGGACAGGCTGAATCTCCTCAGGACAAAGATCCAAATTGAAACATCTGGAACGAGGCACAGGCAGCCAGGAGAGAGTGAGAGTCCCTGGACGGAGTGAAGGACAAGCAGGATAAAACAGAAGAGAGCTTAGCATGTGGAACATAAACAAACAAAGGATTACAGAAATGCACTGGTTTTCAAAATGTGAACAATAATCTTGTTCACAGGACAAACAAAGACTGTACTGGACTTGATCCACCCACTGGACAGAAACAGGTACAAGCCTGAGGTTATAAAAGACGACAAACTAACTGAAAGTTAAGGTGAAAAGAACCTGCAGCCAGATGACCTCTTTTTTCACTCTGGATTGAGTTGTGTTTATTGTGACTGATTAAACAGGATAAAGTGGCTACTCTTGCAGCAAACTGGTAACTTGTAAATGAATACACACACGTGCCATTACAGTTAGAAAATGGCCCCTTTTGATTAAATCTATTTGCGGTCCTCTGTTTCGTTGGTTAACCAGGATGTTGTGCAGGAAGTAATAAGGGGTGCAAGTGAATCCAGACAACCATTTTCAGTTGTTATCACTACCATTACAATGCTCCGATGGGGCTGGAATTTTAAAGCCCTCCCACTATTTCCTGAGAGGGCGTTGCCAGATTTCCCCATTTGTTTCTTTTGAGGACATGCAGTCACAATTCAACGAGGATGCATATATTAAAAGAACATTGGAGAATCATGTCAGACAGTGTGATGAGATAGAAAAGGCTAGCACAGACTTGCTTCGCAACAGCCTTAGGGGATCAATCGAAGGAGCAAGTTAGTTGACTTCCCATCCTTTGATATTATTCGGCAAACCCTGCAAGACATTATGCATGTCATTCTAGAGGGTATAGCTCCTTTGGAAATGTGTTTTGAATCATCTTGTTCAGTCAGGAGGTTTAAATCTGGACTCTGTGAATTCAGCTATTCTTGGTTTCCCTTATTCGCCGCTAGATGTTAGAGATCGACCATCAACCATTTCTCTGAGTACACTTGTGTCAACTGATGGTAAACTAAGGCAGTCATCAGGGCAAATGCTTGTCCTGTTGAGGATATTGCCATTTGTTTTGGAACATTTGAAAGTCAATGCATATGTGCAGTTGGTAATGGACTTAATAGAGATTGTTCAAATAGTGTTTGCACCTGTTCTTACCATTGCCACTGTGTCAAGGTTAAAGTTACTGATTGAAAGTCACTTGAAGCATTGGAAGGAGCTTCTTCCAGACCACAATGTTACACCTAAGCAGCATTACATGATACATTTGCCATCACAGATAGAATCATTGGGTCCCATGGTCAGACATGTGTATGCGGTTCGAGTCTAAGCATTGTTTATTTAAACAATGGGCCTCCAAGCTCAATTTAAAAAATGTATGCAAGTCTTTGATTAATCAGAACCAAATATATGAAAGCTGCCAACATGTTGACCCTTCCAAGCACCCAATGTTTTCAAATGAAAAGGAGATAGGTCCTGTATCTGAGGTTAGAGATCTACAATATTTACATGGAAAATTGAGGGACTTCCTAGGTTTCAGTGAAATGAACCACGCTGTATCAGTGAAATGGCTTGTGATAAATGGTAATAAATACATTACTGAGAAGTCCTTGATCCTTGCCAATGTACTAAATGGTAATACACCAGAACTTGGACTTGTCAAAAGCATATTTCTTGTTGATTCTAAGCTTTATTGTTTGGAATATCGGCCTTTTCAGTCTATACGCTTTGATAGAAATGTTATGGCTTATCAAGTTGAGGTCCCACATCTTGCACAGGCCACTGAGTTAATGGATGCCGAAAAGCTGGTTGATTTGACCTCTTATTACACAATCAGCAGAAAGGGCCAAACCTATGTACAAGTGAAATACTATCTTGGGCATGTAATGGAATTGCACAACAGTTCAAATGACTCATAGTGTGTTTCTTTGATATGATGATGTTGAAGCATTTCAAGCAAACTTAGCAGGTTTAAATGTAGGACTAAGGTCCTGACTTAGGATATCGTTAGCCTAATAGCATAATTGCCTAAGTCATTTTTTGGCCAAATTGTGATATCTGCCTAACTTTACTCTCCTACCACTGCTGCATCACCCTGCCTTATTGCCTATGTCCACAGCCTATCAGAATGCATTTTAGAGTCCAAAATCACTCTCTGCCTAAGTCATCGCTTTGACTTAGGCATTTTTGCAGGGCACTTTTCCTTGTTTTCCAAAAACATTCAAATATGACTTGGGCAATTATGCTATTAGGCTAACGATATGTGATTAGCAGATACAAAGGTTAGCTGTTTGGATTCCAGATGCGTTTGCATTATAGTTTGCAGTGTACCTAAATCATCATACATCAATAAATCATCTGTATCTTTGTATAAAACTGGGTCTTTCTTTCAGGTTGTTTTAAACGTTAATTACATAACACGTTATCAGCCATTTAGGTGTTTATCAACGCTGTTTATGTTTGCTAAATGCCCTTGGCCTGAATAATGTTACCTACTTTAACTTTTCAAATGAGATGTTTGCACATAGTGCTCAATCACGTTAGCTTGCTGTAGAATATTACATGCTGAAAAGAATGTTCTTAATGCAGTAGTTTGACTTGGCTGGTACTGTTATTTCTGTGGACTGCATTTCATGGACATACTTAATTGATGTCCTGGGTTTTAGACTGACAATAAAACAATGACTTTAATTTGGTCATTATCTGTTTTTAATATGTTAAGAGATGAAAAAGGATCGGATGCTTGCAGAATTATGGTCTTTCTCAATTTAAACATGAATTTACTCAGAATCAGTATTAAAATCTCAAGAACAAGTAATAACACCTCATTAAGATAATTAAGTAAAAAACACTTAATGGAAGTGAAATTCACTCCCGCAAAAACTTCTTTGTAAGAGGGAATATCTTAGCAGACAAAATATAAGCATATGTTGTCTTGATTTAAGATATTTCATCTTACTAAGATTTCAGTTTTAGCAGTATATTTGTTGTAATATTGTGGTGTTTTTACGCAGTACAGTAGATCGAAGTAAATCAACTTTTACATAATCATGCATTATATTGTGTATTATTAAGTAATATCATACATTAACCCCATTATAGCAGATACCACATTGAATGGATGAACACATTTATGCATCAATAATTACAACAAAGTATTTCAAAATATAAGTTGTAAAAATACTTATATGTATTTAATACTAATAACATCTCTGTTTAACCGTTAGAGCCAATAGAATCGAGGGGAAGTCCCGGAACCGGAAGCTGGCATACACTCTGGTGGCTATCATAGCAGCTAATAGGAAATCTCCCTTATGACATAATAATGGAAGGATGGATTATCAGTAATCATTTCAAAGTGACACAGACACATTGGATTAACCTTCAGCAGCGTTGTTATCGTTTCAATGCCATTGAACACAACCTTTGATTAGAACAACAGCAACAGTAAGACTTATTTTCCAATTTGGTCCTGTAAAGCTAATTTTGTTGTTTGTTGTCATTTCGCCGCGAGTTCAGATTACTCAGTGATGATACCTATACCCCTAGCATCTGTGGAATCTCAGCTTGCTAATCGATATCTTGTTTGTGCAGATCTGATATGTAATAAGGGTAGAGTTCTGTGCTAAGTGTGCTTGCATTTTTTCACTCAGGGCTCATTTAAACTCTTCTTGTGAGACTTGTCTTTTGTTTCGTTAAAAATGGTTCGTATCGCCAGTTAGCTGAGTTTCTTCCCGTTAATCGAGTATGACACATTAATAGGTTTTTAAATGTTAAGAAGCCCTTTGACACAGTTTCGTGAAAACCTCTGGGTTAAAAGGCCTTATTCAGGTGAATATTGAAATCACCCCAAATGGAAATCTCATTAGAATATGTTATAATGTCTGACTGTCAGGCAGTCTACAGAGCACTGATCTATTGGTGTTGTTTGGTGCTGTGTATATATATGAAAGGCATCTCTCTTCTTCCCTCTTCCCTGTCTCCTCTGAGGTCTCAATCGGTCCCTTACATTTAAATTCAGCATGGTCTCTTCCTCCCTTGTTGATGCTTAGCGTCTCCCACTGCTTCTCCTCTCCTTGACTTGAAGGGAAAAAAAGAGGCTTTATTTTCACATCAAAGATAGAAAATGTTTCCCAATTCTACCGTGCTCTCTAAGCGAGGAGCAGAATTCTCCAAATGCTTCTCTGACGATTTCCCCAACTTGGAATCCTGGCTCGGGTAAATGTATTCCTTCGAGGGCAAAACATGTATTCTTTAACCAATGCCTATTCTCTTCATTTTCCGTTCCACCCTTGTAATAAATCATTATTCATAAAGTGTCTCCCTGGAAACTAGTGATGTGTGTGTGTGTGTGTGTGTGTGTGTGTGTGTGTGTGTGTGTGTGTGTGTGTGTGTGTGTGTGTGTGTGTGTGTGTGTGTGTGTGTGTGTGTGTGTGTGTGTGTGTGTGTGTGTGTGTGTGTGTGTGTGTGTGTGTGTGTGTGTGTGCGCACAGATGAGAGTATTCTAGGCAGTGGGTGTTTGAGTACCATTGTTTGCATGAAGCTACGTTTTTGGATGTATGGGAATATTTGTATATGTTGGCCTGTATGTGTGTCAGTGTGTTTGTCTCTGAAGGCAGGGACTTGTTTGCCTTCCGAGGCCAGGCCACCAGCAATTGGGAGGGTTGCTGGCTCAATTCCCTGAAGGAAAGGCACCTATTGATGGATTAGAACAGGGGTGGGGAACCTTTTTCCTCTCAAGGGCCATTTCAATTTTCTCAACATCCTCCGAGGGCCGTACAAATGATTGACCTCTGCTTAAAAATACTAAAATCACAGCCCATTCATTTCACCTTTCTTTCATGCTGTGCAAAGAAAAAGCAAACTCTGAATCCAGATATTTTACCATCATGATGCATGCACGTGCACGATTGTGGCATGAACACCAAAACAGAAAGATGTGTGCAATTTAGTTTCCTATCCATGTGGACATGATGGAAGAGGTGGTTAGGTTCCCCCCCCCCCTTAGGTTAACTTCAACTTTTAAATGTTAAAGTTAAAAGCATCAATCTGGTGCACTTTGAGAGCAACATGAAGAGATCTATGGAAACATCTCTCAACACGATATGAAACAGAACTGGAAGCAGATTTATTTTTCTTTCTGGATATTTTACAAATCACTCTCCTTTCAAATTGTATTCTTGTTTATTAATAACAACTTTTTTTACCGTCATATAGTATTTTATACCCATTTACTTTATTCTCTTATTTTATAACTATAATGATCATATAGAGATGTGCCTTTACCTCATTTTCCATAGACCCCCATGTTAAAACTTTAGAGCAGAAATAAACATGTTTACATCGTGGTTCAAAAAACCACATTCTCTGTATAGTTAGATTTCCCCTTCATGACTACTGTGTGGGGGGTGCATTTTTTCTCAACTCATCTGTTTAATTAATATTAAGCCTTAAAGTGATGCATATATTAGGGCGTGGTCACATTGAGTGACAGCTCTGTCAAGTGGCTGCTGCTGCTAGCTTCTCGTCTCTCTGCTAGCTGCTCCATGAAGCTAGCTACAGGGACTCTGCCTGCTCAGTTCATCCAGGGAACACAACTTGAAGCCGGCTGTGGTTGTTTGTTCTTCATGCTTATATATCGGACTATTGTGACTCGCTCTGCGGTTGAAACAGACGGTGCATGAATGTGGTTTTTGCGGTAAGTGAAATTCGAGTACTTTATTTATGTGTTAATGATTTGAATCAGCTACGTAATGAATGTTAAGGCTTGGGTTAGCGTGTCAGTGAGTGGTAGCTACATCGGTGCTAACGATGCTAATCGTAGCCTCCAAGTTAAAACCATAGACTGTAGATATAAAGGTTAAAACGAAATAGACAAGTGTTAAATGGGATAATATTGTAGAACAAACGGCTTCTGTTTGAGGTTGATAAAATAAGGTCATCCTTGTAACTTAGAGATATTTTATTATGTAGGAACTGTATGCATCGCTAAGGTTAATTTAAATTGGCTATGCTCAAGTAACGTCAAAGTAGTGTATGTGAAATCAACCTCACAATAAGATGTGTGTATATTACAAATACTAATGTCATATTTCAAGATGATTACTTAGATATTACAATATGGTTGGTTGAGCTGGAGTTCATTATCGAGCTTACACGTTAACGTCACAGTCATCTGAAGAACGAACCCACACCTTGTTGTTTTTATTAATTGCATTACCAAATGGGTATCAAATAAACAGTAAGCATTGGTAACACAACTTCCAAAGTTACAGTAAAATAAAAAGGACCCTGACTCGGACAATACACAATCCAACAAGAGAATCAGTTATATCGTTTGTACACATGGTACTTTACATATATATCTGTTTGTTTAAGGTGTCCAGGTGAGGCAATTATTAACACACGCAGTTGCATATTTGTCTCAAAAAGCGTGGGATGTTGGTTCTTTCCTCATCTAGGAACCAAAAGCCTCCAGACGTTGGGGTTCGCTCTTGAGGAAGAGTTATTGAAAATACTGTATTCTCCGCTAGAGAGCTTCAGCTCAGCCATTTAGAATGTGGCGCGCTCAGCAGCAGATTGATGCGCTGCAGAGGTTATGATTATGCGCGGTCCCGCGGGGGAGAGGTCTGAGGATTTAAACATTAAACTAAATTATTATAATTTTAATATATTTATTATGCAACACCCGCGACCCGACCCGCATCATCTTTGTTTTACTCAGAACCGAACCCGGAAAAAAGCGTTTGAAAAAATACCATCCGCGAATCACCTTTTTTGCGGGACTGATATGTATTCCATTAAACAATACTAAATACTAGATCTCCTACACATCAGTTGAGTTGAGGGTTTTTTTTTTTATAAATAAAGGCTAAAGAAATACGGTTTTGTCAGCTTTCTAATTTAATGTATTGAAGGCAAAGATATTTAACACATAGTGAGAACTGCTACTATTTATCTCTCAATATTGTCCGTAAAAACGTGGTAAAAGTGATTCTTTCAGTGAGACAACAGAGCAAGCTTCTACAGTTGCACTACGTTTTGATAACAGTTCAATATTATTTTGATAATAACATATATTTCAATGTTGATGAACTTCATACTGTTCATTCATGATCTGATCGTCTTTGTAGCTCACTGTTGAAATAAAAAAAAAACATTACAATTACAAAATAAATATATTTACAGCCCCTAAACACACAAACACACCACTTTCATAAATAACACACTTGTTCTGCAATAATATGTTTTATGTTTCCTGTCATTTTTGTTAGGAAAGGACATGCCTGAAAGACACGACATGTTCTCCTTCTCTGAGGGTCAAGAAGAACATCCAAGAGGAACATTAAGAGCTGATGTTATGAGATTTTTTTCTAGAACAGATTACAAATCGCCTGAAAATGATACAAACAAGTGGCAACATGTGTGATGAAGGTGTTGTGCTGGGCTATATCATGCAATCGAAAGTGAAACTTAACCTCGCTCCTTTGCGGAGATATTCCTGCGAGAGTGCGGACAATTTAATTGATTAATTAATTTCAAATGTGAAATGTTACCGATATACTCACGGACCACCAGTGGTCCGCGGACCACACTTTGAGAAGCACTGGTCTACAGAAACCATGGTCGACAATCATTCTAATGAGGCTCCTGCAGGCACCGTCACCTGATGAATGTATATAAAATAGTCTTTACATTTTCACCAACTGTTTAATGAGCATTTAATGAGCAATTCATGTCACATTCATAAACTAGTCACATTAATAAAATAGACTTCAAATTGTGATCAGATTCTCAACTTAGTTCAGATCGTAAGTCAGTTTTGTCAGGCTGGTGGGCAAAATGGATGTTAAACGTCAATGCGAATGGATGGGAGTCACCCAGTTGAAGACATCACTGATGGCACCTCTTACCAGAGGCATGAGGGCCATGATATTCACACATATTCAGGGACTGGGTTCTGCACTTCTGGGCAAAAAAATGTTGGGAGCCATCATCTGGGAGATTAGTAATTCCATTCAAGAGGCCCTTTTGGAACAACCCGACCCAGGAAGCGGTCCGCCTAACCTTCAGTTTGTTCCCGACTCTGTTCGTTCCCAAGTCCTGCAGTGGGTCCACAGTTCCCGTTTCTCGAATCATCCCGGTGCCAATCGAACACTTTCTCTCCTCCGAAGACACTTCTGGTGGCCTACAGTCGACAGGGACACAAGGGAGTTTGTGTCAGCTTGCACAACCTGTGCTAGGAACAAGGCCTTCCATCAGAAACCCGCTGGGCTGCTCCAATCCCTAGTCGACCCTGGTCACATATAGCCCTGGACTTTGTCACCGGTCTGCCTCCCTCTCAAGGGAACACAACCATTCTAACAGTCGTCGATCGTTTCTCTAAGTGTGCACACTTTGTTGCTCTACCCAAGCTCCCTTCAGCCCTGGAGACCTCCAAACATCTAACCCAGCATGTTTTCCGTCTACACGGTATCCCAGCTGACATTGTCTTCGACCGTGGTCCACAATTCACATCTCAGGTTTGGAAGGCTTTTTGTCAGTCTCTTGGAGCTTCAGTTAGTCTAACATCTGGCTTCCATCCCCAGTCCAAACTGAGAGGGCAAATCAGGACCTGGAGTCTGCTCTCCGCTGTGTGGCCAACAGTAATCAGAGGACCTGGAGCTCCCGTCTACCGTGGGTGGAATACTCACATAATTCCCTCACCTCATCTGCCACGGGACTCTTACCCTTTGAAGCCTCTCTGGGATACCAGCCACCCCTGTTCCCCGAAGAGGAGAGTGAGTTGGCTGTTTCTTCTGTCCAGCAACATGTCCAACGTTGCCGTGAGATCTGGAAGGACACCCGCTTGGCTCTCCTCCAAACTTCCGCCAGGAGTCAACAGTCGGACAACCGCTGTCGACATGTTGCTCCCCCTTACGCCCTTGGACAATCGGTGTGGTTGTCCTACAAGAACATCCCCCTCCTCACGGAGTCCAAGAAACTGTCCCCTCGGTTTATTGGTCCCTTCCCCATTGTGCGACTCATCAATCCCTCTGCTGTCCGTTTAAGGGGGGTACTCATGGTATGACGTTCAAGATGGCGCCTGTGTCGGCCCGCCGCTCGCTCAGCTGTCTACCTTTAGCTTTCCTGTTTTTGTTTTATGTTTGTCAGAATGTCTCTGCTCTGCTCGTCTATGATCGCCAAGCTCTCCTCCACCTCAGACCCTCACTGGAGTTGATACTGCTGCCCAAAACCACATCTGGCAACCAAAAATCGTCCCCCCCCCTCTTCTGTTGGATATACCCACCTACCTGCGCCGGTTGCCCTCCATCCTGCCTCGCCGAAAGCGCTTCAGACGACGGGGAAAGCGTGGTGGTGCACTGGTCCACCTTAAGGCTTACCTGACGGCTTCTTCCGGGACCTATCCACGCCTCGGATGTCATGGCCCTCCCGCTGCACGTCATGTGAGGGATCGGTGGATTCGCCCTGTCTTTCCGGAGCTACGGACTCTGCTGGATCCGCTGGCAGCTACTCCTGTCCGACTGGCAGCTACTCCTGCCCGCCTGACTGCTCCCGGCCCGCGCGGCGTTCACCACGGACATCTTCGTCAGCTGAGACGATCTACACCGTCGGCAAGCCCGGAGCAAAAACTACGTCTGGCTTTGCTAAATGCTAGGTCGATAGCTAACAAAACGTTCCTGCTGAACGACTTCTTCACCTCCCGTGAACTGGATTTCATGTTCCTGACGGAGACCTGGGCACACGCTGGCGAGTACACATCATTCTTTGATCTTCTTCCTCCTGACTGTACATTCTTTAGCTCCCCCCGTGCCACCGGCCATGGCGGGGGCATAGCTTCGGTGTTTAGAGCTAGCCTCCAGTGCCGATTGCTACACCATGTCACTAGCTATGATAGCTTTGAGTTGCAGCTTTTTGAACTGAATCCGGCCTCGCCTATACTCTGCGCAGTCGTGTATCGTCCGCCAAAGCACAATAAGGATTTCATAAATGACTTTTCTGACTTTCTGTCCGGGATCATGGTGAATTATGATCGTGTTTTGATCTCCGGAGACTTCAATGTCCATGTGTGTTGTGAGTCCAAACCTCTGGTTAGGGACTTTTTAAATCTCCTTGATTCTTTTGGTCTCGTTCAGTCCGTGGCTGGCCCAACACACGAAAAAGGACACACTTTGGACTTGGTATTGTCGTTTGGACTGTCTGTATCTGTGGATGAAATATGTGCAGCAACGCGTATCTCAGACCATTTACCGGTTCTGTTTACAACCTCCATCCCTTCCGCAGGAGTCGAATCACGTGCCCCTGCGCGTCGTGTGCGTTCGATTAACCCCTTGACTGCCTCACAGTTCTCTGATGTTTTTAACGCTTCTCCTATCTGTAAATTAGATGTGGACTGTGCTTTTAATGCTGATGAGCTTCTCTCTATGTTTGACTTGACATGCACACCAATACTGGATTCTGTTGCTCCTTTTACGCTTAGACGCAACAAAGTTCTATCAGAACCGTGGCTCAATGACTGTACTCGTGCTCTCAGACGCGCTTGCAGGCGTGCTGAGAGAAAGTGGAAAAAGGATAAACTCCATGTCTCCCTGGAAATCCTTCGTGCTTCCCTCTCTGACTACCAGACGGCAGTCAAAGCAGCCAAAACAGAGCACATTTCTCTGTTCATCTCTAAAAACAGCCACAAACCTCAGGTTCTTTTTAATGTCCTCAACTCCATCATTAATCCCCGTGATGTTTCTTCTGTTGTGCCATCGCCTGCTCTCTGCGATAAGTTTCTTAAATTTTTTATTGGAAAAATATCTGCTCTTAGGCTAGCTCACACTAGTGCTACCCCCGATCCTGCTCCCTCTCTGTGCCCTGCTGTCCTCGACCACTTTGAGCCTATTTCCCTCTCTTCTCTCTCGGACATAGTGGAGCACCTGCGACCGACAAGCTGCTCCTCGGACAGCATTCCCTCACGCCTTCTCAAAGAGGTTTTTTCATTCAGTTGGAGCAAGTATTTTATTACTTTTAAACACCTCTCTTACCTCAGGATGTGTCCCAGCTGCCTTTAAACATGCCGTGGTTACCCCACTACTTAAAAAGAAAAGTCTCGACCCCTCCACTCTCGCAAATTTTAGGCCCATCTCCCAGCTACCGTTTTTATCAAAAGCCCTGGAGCGCGTAGTCTACGCCCAGCTGCAGTCTTTTTTAATCCTTCATGGCATCCATGAAAAGTTTCAGTCTGGCTTCAAACCCATGCACAGCACTGAAACAGCCCTTTTAAGAGTTTTTAACGATCTGCTCCTAGCCGCCGACTCAGGTAGCCCAGCTGTCTTGGTGCTGTTGGACCTGACAGCTGCCTTCGACACCGTGGACCATGGCATCCTGCTGTCACGGCTTGAACAGTCCGCTGGCATCACAGGCTCTGCCCTCGCATGGTTCAGGTCCTACCTTAAGGACCGTAGCTTTTCAGTGCAGCTAGGTGCCTTCTCCTCTGCCAAAGCCCCTCTTACCTGTGGGGTCCCCCAAGGCTCGATTCTGGGCCCCATCCTGTTCCTACTATACATACTGCCCCTAGGTTCTATTCTAACAAAACACAATATTCCCTTCCACTGCTACGCTGACGACGTCCAGATTTATCTCCCGCTCAAAGCAAACATCAAACAGTCACTACAGCAGTTGATGGACTGCTTAACGGAGATCAAATCCTGGCTGAGCAACAACTTCCTGACTCTTAACGAGGGCAAGACGGAGGTCATCTTTTTTGGACCACAACCTCCAGCCTCTCAGGTTGATATTCTGGGCTCCCTCCAACTAAACATCCTCCCCTCGGTCATGAACCTTGGCGTGACCTTGACGAACACTTTTAAATTCGATAAGCAGGTCAGCAGCGTAGTCAAATCCTGCTTTTTTAAAATAAGACTATTGGCCAAAACCAAGTCCTATTTATCTTTTAAAGACATGGAAAGGGTCATCAACGCCTTTGTGACCTCGAGACTGGACTATTGCAACGCTCTGTATGTGGGTATGGACCACGCGTCAATTAAACGCCTGCAGCTGGTCCAAAATGCAGCTGCACGTTTGCTGACTGGACACAAAAAGCGCGACCACATCACCCCAATTCTGGCCTCACTACACTGGCTTCCAGTTCAGTTCAGAATTGATTTTAAAATCCTTTTATTTGTTTTTAAAGCTCTAAATGGGCTGGCTCCGGCCTATATAGTTGAACTCCTCCAGCGCTACACCCCAGCCAGAGCTTTAAGGTCTGCTGACCAGCTGCTGCTGGTAGTGCCGAAGACTAGGCTCAAAACACGAGGGCACCGAGCCTTCGCAGCAGCTGGCCCGAGGCTCTGGAACACTCTGACCCTCCATGTGAGGTCGGCCCAGACCCTAGGGGTTTTTAAATCCTATCTAAAAACACACTTCTTCTCTCAGGCTTTCTAGCTAGAGCGGAGCACGACTACTGACATTTCCCTGTGTATTGTTTTTATATTTGCTGTTGCCAAATGACTGTCTTTTTTACAATTGCACTGCAGTAAAATGTTTTTATTACATGTACAGCATAGGGCTGTACCCGAATATTCGACTATTCGAATATTCGTTCGTTGGCCAACTATTCGGGTTTCAATTTCATTATTCGGATATTCGTTTTTTTATTTTTTTTCCCCAAAAAAATGTTTTCCCCTAAATGTATGCTATCAATAAAGGCGAATTTCCATATTCTTATACTATATTTATACTTTTGAATTGCACTGTTAAAATGCGGAAATATATACAATCTCAGCCTGTGCTCCTGACATCGCGTTCACTCACAGTCACGAACGCAAACGGCACGCTTCTCCTTGCTTCACCTCGCTTCACACACCTGAACACAAAATGCCGAAGACTCCAGCTGTGTGGGACCATTTTAAATTGGACGACGGTAAGAAGAAGGCAGTGTGCCAAATATGCGACAAGAAACTGGCCGGTGGCACAACAACTCTGAAAAGTCACCGGATGCTGTAAGTACTAGCCTAGCTTAGCTTAGCTGTTGTCAAGTTGCCATGATGAAGCTGCGTTATCCGCCGTTTAAACAGTAACGTTACACATGATAAAATCGTGCTCTTACTATCCTTGGAAAATAGTTGCAAGCAAGCAACCGAATTGTTTTTTTATATTAGTTTTTCAATTTTATCCGAATAGTGAAAATAATAGGAGCGATGTGGGAACATCTGGGGCTAAGGCAATTATTGGCATACAGTTCATTCATTTATTTTTCATTCTTCATTTATTTAAATACCGTTTACTGTTTACGCCTATATCCCCGGCGCTGCACTGCGGCTTGGTTAAATGCAGAGGACACATTTAGTTTTAATGTATGCGTGTACTGAGACAATAAATAAATATAAATCGTAATAGTATGCTCTTTCTGCGCTTCTGCTTAACAGTGTGTTGTCAGGTGTCTCGGAGCGTGTTATGAAAAAAAATCTCCGCACCGAATATTCGAATATTCGCTGCTGATTACTACCGAATATCCGGAGCCCGAGAAATGGTATTCGGGACAGCCCTAGTACAGCACTTTGGCTCGACCAAACATCGTTTTTAAATGTGCTCTATAAATAAAATTTGATTTGATTTGATTTGATTTGATTAAGGCTCCCCAGAAATATGAGAATCCATCCCACTTTTCATGTCTCTCAAATCAACCCAGCTCTCACCAGCGACCTGTGCCCTCCGGCCGTTCCCCCTCCTCCCCCCCGTGTCATCGATAACCATCCAGCCTACTCTGGACGTGCAGTGTCTCCTGGATGTTAGACGCCGGGGTAGGGGTCTACAATACTTGGTGGACTGGGAGGGCTACAACTTGGAGGAACGTTGTTGGGTTCCTCGTTCTCGAATCAAGGACCCAGTCATGGTCAGGGAATTCCACAGGGCCCATCCTGACAGGCCTGGTGGTCGCCAGGAGGCTCCCGTTGAGGGGGGGGGGGGGGGGTACTGTAAGGATTTGCAGTACTCCCTCCTTCTGCTTCCCTTTTTGTTTGTTGTCTGTCTGTCTGTGTTTGTCTCCCGGGCTGGGCGTGGCTGACCTTCTTCTGGTTCCCGCCAATTCATCTCCGCAGCTGCTTCTCATTCATCCTGATCATCTACTCATCCACACCTGCTTATTAACCCGGTCTCCTCATCCAGTCTTCACCAGTTCGTCGTCAAGATTACACTGGTAAACGTATTGCTTCCTAGTTTAGCCTGACACAACTCTGGAATCAGTTTTTGTCTTACCTGTTTGTCTCTCTATTCAGAACCCATCATCACCTCCTCCGCTAGCCACGTCCAGCCACTTCCTCGTCGGATTAATCCGCTCTCCACGCTACCAGCTCCAGCCTGCTCGCTCCACTCGGCTCTGAAACCCCTGCTCGCCACACTCCTGTCTGGTAGGACAAACTCTAACTCCTGCTCCAACCTACTCGCTCTCGGGAGCGTAAAGACACAGGCTCAACCCACCTTTCATCTCCCGCTCACTCCGGAGCCTCGGCTGAGGATCTCCATTCCCTCGCTTTTTTATCCCCTTTCCTGGACTATATTAACAACAGTTAGTATCCCCTGTCACGATTTGAAATTAAAAGCTAGCTGTGGATATGGGCAATATGCTGTCCAACAGTCTGACCACAGAGATCTCACACTGCGGCTTTGCCAATTGTTTTTGAAACCAGCCAGAAGAGCCTTGAGGATAAATCAAACTCATCTCAGGCTGCTGGCTCTGAGCTCTCTCCTCTCCCTGTGTACCGCCACATTCTTCCTGTCACAGCCTGTGACAACCCAAACAGATATAAAATCCCATCCTACCCCACCACTGCACCACAGCACCGTCCCCCAACACAAGCAGCTCCTCCGGCCCAGGTCTTCTTCCTCGTCCCTCAGCTATCTGTTCCTACTGCACTGTAACTTTTATCCATGTATTTTTTCTTTTAGTGTTTATCCATGTATTTCTTCTTTTAATGTTTATTTTATTAGCTTTTCTTTTTAATGACTGATTTTAAATGCCATTTTCTTAATGTCTTTCATTTGTTGTAAAGCACTTTGAATTGCCTTTTGTTGAAAAGTGCTCTATAAATAAACTTGCCTTGCCTTGCCTTGCCTTACTCTCTACGTCCAGCCGGCCCTGGTGACCAAGCTGACGGCCAACGCCCCCGCGCCTTTTAGAGCATAGACTAAACCAGCCGCAGCCCGAGGTGTCCCGTGTCCGCAGCCATGTTTGTCCTCACGAGGACTGCAGCAAGACCTACTTCAAGAGCTCCCACCTCAAGGCCCACCTGAGGACACACACAGGGGAGAAGCACTTTAGATGCAAGTGGGAGGGCTGCGAGAGGCGATTGGCTCGCTCCGACGAGCTGTCCCGCCACCGACGGACCCACACAGGGGAGAAGGGGTTCGCCTGTCCCGTGTGCCTCAGCCGCTTCACGAGGAGCGACCACCTCGCCAAGCACGCCCGGAGACACCTCGCAGAGAAAGACTTCCTGTGCAAAGTTACAGGTCATCCAGTCTGCTGACATCACAGTGTCTTCAACAAAAGCCTTCTGAGACATGCTGAGGAGACGCAGAATGAAATGCTGGGAATATGAAGTGTGCCGGTTATATGCACAACTGTCAGATCATAACACTTCACATCACTACTGAACCAGATGAATGTGCATGTGAAGCCTTTGCTTTGATGATTGAATAAGATGTTTACATTCAAACTACTCAGTTTCAAACTGAGCATCGACACTAAAATGGTCCACTGTTAATACTGTTCTGTACACTTTTACAAATCAATGCTAAACATGTTTACTGTTGAGTGATTTTTGACCAAAGAATGTTAAGTATTGTTCTTTTGAGCCATACAAAAATATATTTGTAATAAAAATATATTTGGCACAACAAAAAAAACAATTATAGACCAATTTCCTTATTATCGCAATTTTCTATGATACTTGATAAAATCTTTAACAACCGACTTCATTAATTCCTTACCAAATATGACATTATGTCACAGCCAATATGGTTTCCAGAAAAAACGCCCAACAAATTATCACTTAATGTGAGTAAAAAAAAACTGTTGCATCCCAGATCCATACCCACAATAAACTCTACGCCCCCATCACAGCACAGGTGAAAATCACTAACGACCTCCTCATGGCAGCTGACTCTGGACTTTTAACAATCCTCATCCTCCTTGATCTTAGTGCAGCTTTTGACACCATTTCCCACAGCATCCTCATTGACAGACTGACTTCCATCGGGATCACTGACACACCCCTCCTCTGGTTTAAATCATATCTCTCTGGCCGCACTCAGTTCATCCAACTCAAAACCTTCAAATCCAACACATTCTCACTCATCTATACCTAAATCTGACAAATATATTTTATACATTCTCAGGTTTTCTCTCTTTTTGTGAATGAGAATCAAAACTAAAGAACTTTTTCCAGGCACGGATTATTTTGTAGCTGGTGAGTGGTGACCTGCGCGTGCCCAACTTTCGCCTCGCGCTTCCTGCTTCTCTCGCAGTGCCAACTGCAATCTCCGGTTTGTAAGCACTTTGTTGCCTCTACTTAGAGCTACTTTTGAACACAAAAATTACGGGCTCTATGAATTTAGCAATGATCCCATCGAAGTTGGCCGGTTATATTTAATTGAGGGGGAGTACGATCCTGAATTGGACAAGGAGTATCTTGCCTGGTGGCCACACCATGGGAAAAAGATGGCTTGGACTGCGAAAGTGTTATCAACTGGCGGTAAATTGACATATTGAAATAGATCATACAGCTTATCATTAACAGTTGTTAGGCCTATGCTTTATTTGTTAATATATAGCAGTGGCGGCTGGTCAATAGAGGTGCTATATGGAACGTTTTATATTTATAATAAGTACAATACTGTTTAATATATAAAATCTAAACCGTTAATGTTTCATTAGAATCATTACTCTCTCTCTCTGGGAATGAAGCACCCCAGCGCAGCAGCCAGCCAATCGCTAACCGTTGCTTCCCGAAAAGTATGGCAGCACATTTCAGCCAATCAGCGTCCTCAGATCTGTTGAATGAAAGGCGCTCCATAAATCCGCTCTAAAGTTATTATTAAAAATAAAAATACTGTTTTGTATCTAAAAAAGTGTCGCCCATTGGAAACAGTAATTAGTAAAAAATATACTTATATTCTTCAGAAAGATTATATCAAAAAAGCAGCCCTCCATAGAGTTCATTATCCTTCAGGTAGCTCTCCGTTTCAAAAAGGTTGCAGACCCCGGGTATAAAATATGCCCCCATCTTCCACAGCCCCACCTAAAAGATTTGTCACCAGCTGCCACTAAGATATAGTTTACCTCACCTGGCTACATAGGTATTATCAGCTGAGTATCATAAGTATACTCATAATGGGTGTAGCATGACCATATGTTATATTTTCCTATACAGAGTATCATCATATTGTAAGCAGACAATGTGACTCACATACAGATGTTGATGTACCCCATATATATATATATATATATATATATATATATATATATATATGGACTGAATATCTGTGTTGCTTCCAATAGATGGCAAAGGTGCACTCCTCAAGATGAGGAACCGGCTGGTTGAAGGTAAAGAGCCTTTAGAACAATCCGGCAGATGGGAAAAGGCAAGAGGGCAAAGAAAAGGAGGCGACGTGGAACAGTCAGAGGTGAGTTATTCAAAATTGAAACACCACAACTTTATGAAGATACACACAAAACAAATATGTATGTATGTTGTTGTCTATTCTCAGGAGAGACCAAGCAAAAAATCAAGGCGGGAGTCATCGTCATCCACAGACATTATCCAAAGATATAAGGATCTTCAGAAGGTATGTATCTGTGTTATACTAAGTCCAAAGTGCAGAGACCTAAATGTACCTAAACTGTGCAATACATGCCTGGCTGCTAAATCCTCAAAACACAAGTACATTTATTTAGAACTAACTTTCCACCACTGGCTTTTAAACCTAACCCAAGAGGTGAACGAAAAGAGTTACCTGAGGACGTTGGAGGAAAGGGTTGCTGCCCTGGAGAGGGAGACTTATTCCCTCAGCAATGCTTTGAGCATCCTTGAAGGTATGTTGAGTTAACAGTAATGTATTGTTTAACCACAGTAGCAGCATGAAGCTGTTTTGCAATCTACAGAATGTTTGTCTCCCAGTCAGTCATAGCTAGTCCACCACTTCAGTCTGGACTCAAATGTATCAACATTTTCATTTAATCGTTTATTGGAATAGGGACAATGCACATTAATGAACACTTAAGACAAATAATGCTTCAAGTGTAAATATGCCGGATTTTAGCTTTGAGCTAATTTCCATCCGTAGTCCCTGACATACAACATATAAGAACATGACATGCAAGAGAGCAAGAGCAGCGTACACAAGTATTTACCACATGGCAGTTCACTATAGCAGCAACGACCTATTAAGTGCAAGAGATGATACAAGAGCTACATAAAGTGCAAGAGGAGATACCCCTGTGTTAAAGTGCATTTAGCGGTGATTGCACGTCTGTTTATCAGTATTTTTTGACAGATAGTACCATGGTATATTTTATAGTACCATGGTACAATCTGTCAAAAATACCATGGTACATGTACCATGGTATATATACCATGGTACTATGGTAACATTTCTTATGGGTATAATCAGAGACTACAAAAACCATTAAATATACACCAAAACTGTTATTAAGTCCAGTCAGCAAGTATTGTAAGCCCCTTAAGAAGTGCAGGGTAGTAGTTTTGTGAGTTTGTGAATCATTTTAAGACATTAAAATACAACTTCCTGGACTAGTATGCTAGCTATTAGCTCGTATAATTTTACATTTTAATGGGGTATGAGTTAATTGACTGAATGAAACAGTCCAAATTATTATTTTCATTGGATTTTAAGCACAAACATCCAACATCATATGCAGACTCAGAGAAAACCCAAACAGTACCAAATAAATAATAAGAAATAATAAAAACATAAAAACAGGCAGGTAAAAAACAGGCATTGACAAGTATCCATACAACAAAGTAAAATATCCAGTCATAATAATGACTAATAATAATACGTTTTTCTTGAACCCAAAGAAACTTTACATTGGGAGGGAGGGTAGGCAAACAAAACCACAAAGAAACAAAACAGAAAAGCAGTCAGGAGGAAGTTGGTTGAGAGGGGGGGGGGTTTATGGATACAGAGTTGAAGAGGTGGGTTTTGAGGCGGGACTGTCATAGCAGCGCACATTAGTGCATGATATTGTGAGTGTCCCACATCCACTTATTAGTGTCTTCACACAGTTCCATCTTCCCCGGACATGTATCTATTGAAATTATCCCATTGTTCATTAGCCATGGCACTTTGAACATTCAACATTTTGTTGGAGCACCACCCCAGGTCGTCGCACGCATCTCTGCTTGTCTAGCTGACATCTCTCAGTGGATGTCTGCTCATCACCTCAAGCTCAACCTTGACAAGACTGAACTGCTTTTCCTTCCGGGAAAAGATTGTCCCACTCTTGACCTGACAATCAACATCGGCACCTCTGTTGTTTCCCCGACTCAGACTGCAAGGAATCTGGGTGTGATCCTAGATAACAACCTGTCCTTCACTGCAAACATCGCTGCTACAACCCGTTGCTGCAGATATACGCTGTACAACATCAGGAGGATACGTCCCCAGCTGACCCAGAAAGCCACGCAGGTTCTGGTCCAGGCTCTCGTCACCTCACGCCTAGACTACTGCAACTCCCTCCTGGCTGGTCTACCTGCATGTGCCATCCGACCTCTGCAGCTCATCCAGAATACAGCGGCTCGTCTGGTCTTCAACCTTCCTAAATGTTCCCACACCACTCCGCTCCTCCGCTCCCTCCACTGGCTTCCGGTAACTGCTAGAATCCACTTCAAGACACTGGTACTTGCGTACCATACTGCGAATGGATCTGGTCCTTCCTACATCCAGGGCATGGTTAAACTGTACACCCCAGCACGTGCACTACGCTCTGCATCAACCAAACGGCTCGCTGCAACCTCGCTGCGAAGGGGACCCAAGTTCCCAAAAGCAAAAACACGTGGGTTTGCTATCCTGGCTCCAAAATGGTGGAATGAGCTCCCCATTGACATCAGGACAGCAGATAGCTTACACACCTTCCGGCGCAGACTGAAAACTCATCTCTTTCGACTCCACTTCGAGCAATATAACTATTAACAAAGCACTTATATACTAATAAAGGACTGGCTTATCTATAGCCAGTTGAGTAACACTTGAAATGTTTTTGCTCTATGAAACCTGATGTACTTATATGATTCTGTTTTTCTTCAAGTTTGTATTTTGTTGGTCAAAAGCGTCAGCTAAATGCAATGTAATCATTTTACTCAAGGCAGAAATCACAGGTTGTACTGTACCTTACCTACTCACAAATAGCCAAAAAAACACCTTTTGATTATAACACAAAAGTGGAAGAAAAGACCATTTGCGCTAATCTACTTCTACTTAAAATGGGACATCATTTTAGGAATATTCAAGTTTAACACACATCCTATATATCAGGTGACATAAAAATGAATATACCGGAAATACGCTGTATTAAACTTTCTGCTATTCCAAGCATCTTTTCACATGCAGCAGTCTCCATCATTTGAACCATCCACATATTCAGTGTAGGAGTTTGGGGATCCTTCCAACATCTTAAAATTATCCGCGCACACGTTATTAGGCCCGTCTTCAACACTCTAAATGCAAATCTATTCAGATGCGGGGTCACCGTCCTGTCTCCAAGGACTCAGTGGCCGTTACTCAATCTCGAGGATGCTGGTTTGGTAGTCGCGTTGTGATGGAGCGGATCACAGAGTGACTGACTCCGCCACTGACAGCCGACACACACACCAAACATGTCCTGCTCTCTTCCGTTCGTCGTGCGGCCGCCGTCTCCCCAGCAAAGGGAATGTGGAAAAGATGGAGGGGCATCACTTCCATGTTTTAAATAGGATGTCATGAACCATGCAAATTATTATTTCTTTTGCGTTTGTTAATTATGTCACATCCTGGCCCTGGCTGATCGCCTCACTCCCTCACCTGTGTATTTTCGCTCCCTGTTAATCACCGGCCTGGCCTCAATGAGCCTCAGCTGTCCCTAATGATTACTCCTCACCTGTGTATTTAGTCTGTGCTGTTTTCTTGGTCAGTGCCAGTTCGTCTTGTCTGTATAGCAAAAAGTGCTCCATGTTACTCTCCTGACGTAAGCTATTGTTCTAGCTGCTTAGCATTCAGTGTTTCCCCTACCATTGTCATAGCGGGGCGCTGCGCCCTGCTAACAGAGCCCCGCGCCCCGCCTGAAATTCAAGGTGTTTTAAAAAAAACAAGATATATATATATATATATAGCACCAAATTGCAACTGAAGTAATCTATCTACGGTGAGGGAATGCTCCGGTTTTGGGACAAAATTAACATGGGATCACTCCGGTCATTGTACGTACTTCGTCTCAATGGAATATTAACGGTCAGATTGAATACAACATCGACCCAATTTATCCGGTCAATGGCGGGAGAGTTTTGAAAGTGACAAAACACTGTTCCACACATTTAAAAACACTTAACAATGTTTACCCATGCACCTTCCCTGGCTTGTAAAATGCGGTGATGCGCCCTGGAGGTATCAGACTATTTAAAACATGTATACCCAGGATTCAATTACTTTTCCTGGCTTGTAAAGTGCTGTGAAGCAGCCTGTTCTCTGGCTGCGCTCTGCCTCTATTCACGCCAATTTCCCCCAGGTTTCCCTCCATTTCGTGAGTCAAATGTTAACGAAATTGTATTCACTATCATGGGGCTATATAAATCAAATTCTGGGTAATTCGGAGCACAATTGTACCTTTTACTATTTAAATGTATTTGTATTATATGTTTGGGCTATACAAGTGACATTTTTGGGTGACTTTGTCAGTTTATGGAGCTTATCCCACAAAGGAGGTTCCAGGCCGAATTTGGGAGCTCATAGGCGCCATGCGCCCCCACCCGTGGAAAGAAGAAAAGATTAAAGAAAACGGTCAATTATATCTTAAAATAATCAAAAATGAAGTTTTAAAAAAACCTTGACATTTTTTCTAAGTGCCAACGGAGAAGGGGCTCAACAAAGCTCAACCCTTCGGCGCTTTGGGCCGAAGCCCCGGACACTTTTCCACTCCCCCGTTGCAACTTGCAACGGAGAGGGGAATCCAAGCCTCCCCTACTCCGTCAAAAAAATGTATTCATCATTTTCAGACTACTGTCTGCACGAAATCAGAAACCCGGTTTTTGAGAGAACTGTAACTTCATGGAGGAATTCATCCGCTCCATGTGCACTCTGGCTCGGATACATTTGTTACCCGGAGACCCCCCAGCATGGTTCTTACCAAACTTTAAGCTTTTGAACTGGTCTCTAGAGGAATGCAAGGGGAGTTGGCAGGGGACTCTATCCACATTATGAGGCACTATTTTCGGATACATTTTTTCATTTTCACCCCTTTTCTATGGATCTCCAAAAAGTTAACTTAGACTTTTTCTGAGTCTGGAGAAATGCAAGGGGAGTTGGCAGGGGACTCTACCCGCATTATAAGGCCCTTTTTTCGGATACTTTTCATTCATTTTCACCCCTTTTCTATGGATGAATTTAAATACATTGCCTAGAGGATAGGACTGACAGATGACAGACTCTCTGGCCGCCTCACAAGTCACTATTGTCGGACACTTTCTTTGCTATACCCCGGTTATATCACTCTTTCCTCCTTTGACCATAACACGTGTTTCCTGCTGGGGTACTGCCTGGTTCTGGGGCACCCCAAACCCTCTCATGGTCGGGGCACCATGAATTGATGCATCGGACCCAATGTTGCCATCACCAGCCCCGTGTTGGTGCGGAGGTGGGACCATTTAACCCGGTGGTAACCCAAGTCCTCCCTTGGTCCGTGTACCATGCATTGAAGCATCGGACCCATGGTTGCAATCACCGGTTACGCTAAGGCATATAAACGGAGAAACAGAAAACAATTTAAATACAATTCATTGTGTCTGTTTTAGTAAGGATGTTGTCCGAATGCCCGGTGTGCAGACTCTGCTATCTGGCTTTGAACAAGCACCTTAAGCACAAACATGCAGTGCGGAACCTGGAAGAAAGAGGCATCATTCTTAAAATGGCCAGTGGCAGAATAAATGTTCGGACCAAACCCTGTCCCATCACAGGGTGTTCGTATGCTGGGAAGAGACTAGACCGTCATGTAACTCATGACCACCCTGAGTTCTCCCGAGATGAGGCACATCAGGTCATGGCAAGGCTGAAGCATAGTGTGGCCCTGCAGTTGCTCCATGACCTCCGAGAGACTAATCCCATCATTGGAATGGCTACATCATTGGATATAGACAATGAGGAGGAATACCCGGTGCACCCTCCACCCTTCTCCCCACATACTGAGTGTGACGAAGAGGACTGCAGGCAGGTAGGCTGGAAAATGTGGCATTGAGGGCTCAGAAGGATGCCCTCATTGATGAGGTGAAGGCCCTGGGCTCCAGGCTGAAAAAGGGGCTAAAACCCAGGAAGCAGAGTGCCACTGCTGCTGTGCTTGAGGAAGAATGTATACGATTTAAGGGCCTGGCAATCTCAAGTACCCCCGGCATGAACACAGTAGCCTCCGGCAGCAATACCCCTCTCAAGGCCCCGGCCAAGACTGTCATGCGGTCCCCAGAAGCCTCCGGTAATGAGACCCCTCTCAAGGCCCCGGCCAAGACTGTCATGCGTTCCCAGAAGCCTCCGGTAATGAGACCCCTCTCAAGGCCCCGGCCAAGACTGTCATGCGGTCCCCAGAAGCCTCCGGCAGCAATACCCCTCTCAAGACCCCGGTCAAGACTGTCATGCGGTTCGCAGAAGCCTCCGGTAGTGAGACCCCTGTATGCCAGAAGACCCGTGCGTCTGTCTACAATAAGCTGAAAGCTAATCTGGCTAAGGACTTGCCCTCTCCCCCAAATCACTGGTCCACTGGGAAGGGACGGGGGAATACCATGCGTGAAATCACGTTGCCTAAAAGCATGGAGACGTACATACAGAGGTCATTGTGAGGGCAGTACCGACAGTAAAACGGAAAGAAAATTGTCTGTCCAAGGTCAGCCGGCTGTCAGACTGGCTGTTTCTAAAAGACACGAAGAGGGTCCGTGGCTGGAGCGAGTATATTTCAAAGTCGGGCCGGGCAGACACAACATCGCTGTTGTTTCTGAAAAATGTGAACCATTTCCTGAGGTACTTGTCTGAGTCAAAGCTCCAGGGGTGCAGGCTCACCCAGTCTGATATGACCCACATCATCAGAGAGGTGACAGCCAACATGAACGACTTGAAAAAGTCTGTCACTGTCCACCAGTTTAAGGTGAAGAGGAACAAGCTGGATCGTCTGCCGAGCCAGGCGGAGTTTCTCGCCGCCATGGCGGCCGCTGAGAAGCGCATCCCTGATCTCCTTGACCTGGCTAGCAAAAATAATAATAATAATAATAGATTTAATTTGTTAGCGCTTTTACAGGTGCTCAAAGACGCTTTACAGATATAGTGAAGGGAAAAGGAAGGAACAACAAATAAATATATAGTAAACAATCACACATTAAAAGCCAGATTGAAGAGGTGAGTTTTTGTAAGTTTTTTGAAGGTGGTGAGGTCAGTGCAGTCTCTGATGGGTTGGGGGAGTGAGTTCCAGAGGGAGGGGGCAGCGACGGAGAAGGCTCTGTCCCCCCAGTTCCGGTGATTGGTGCGGGTGGGGATGGATAGGAGGTTGGCTTCTGATGAGCGGAGGCAGCGGGAAGGGGCGTGGTGGTGCAGCAAGTCTGTGAGGTAGGGGGAAGGGGCGTGGTGGTGCAGCAGGTCTGTGAGGTAGGGGGAAGGGGCGTGGTGGTGCAGCAGGTCTGTGAGGTAGGGGGAAGGGGCGTGGTGGTGCAGCAGGTCTGTGAGGTAGGGGGAAGGGGCGTGGTGGTGCAGCAGGTCTGTGAGGTAGGAGGGGGCCTGATTGTTGAGGGCTTTGTGAGTAATGAGGAGGACTAAGATAAGATAAGATGAACCTTTATTAATCCCCGAGAGGAAATTCAGTTTGTACAAAGCAGCAACAGGGTAAGCGTGAAAAAAACAGTACAGCAAAGATTCACACAGATCAATACAATCTAAAATAAATAATAAATAACATAAAATCAAGGAAATAATGATAGTAATAATAAAAGACTATGAAAATAGAAGATGAATAAAAATAAGAGTAAAATAACTGTCAGCATATATACATATTTTGTCATCATCTAAATTCTAAAGTGCGGAATAAGTTAAAGTGACAAGTTAACATGGGTTGTGGAGACAGTGTATATTTATTACCAGTGATTTAATTTGATTTATTTTTCATATTTAACCCCTTGTTGTGCAGCCTGATGGCTACAGGCACAAAGGACTGTCCGAGGCGCTTGGTGCGTTGTTGTGGAGGGATGAGTCTGTGGCTGAACGTGCTCCTCATCTTCACTAGCTCTGCATGGAGTGGGTGGGAGGGGTTCTCTAGGATGCTGTCGAGCTTCTTCCTCGTCCTCCCCTCCGCCACCTCCTCCAGATTGTTCAGATTTACTCCGACTACAGAGCTAGCCTTCCTTACCAGCTTGTTCAGCCTGACAGTGTCCCTAGCGTGTGTGTTTCCACCCCAGCACGCCACGGCAAAGAAGAGCACACTGGCCACCACAGACTGGTAGAACGTCTGCAGCAGCCTCGTGCACACGTTGAAGGACCTGAGCCTCCTCAGGAAGAACAGCTTGCTCTGTCCCTTCCTGAGGAGAGCATCAGTGTTGTCTGTCCAGTCCAGTTTATTGTTCAGCTGCACTCCCAGGAACTTGTAGCTGCTCACCACCTCTACCTCCTTCCCCTTGATGGTGATGGGGGTCCGAGGTCTCTTCCTGCTCCGCCTGAAGTCCACCACCAGCTCCTTAGTCTTGCTGATGTTGAGCTGGAGTTGATTGTCGTCACACCAGCCTACAAAGTTCTCCACCAGGGTCCTGTATTCCTCCTCATCGTCATCTGTGATGCAGCTGACGATGGAGGAGTCGTCCGAGAACTTTTGAAGGTGGCATGAGCCGGAGTTGAAGCGGAAGTCGGAGGTGTAGAGGGTGAACAGGAATGGTGACAGCACAGTTCCCTGGGGGGCTCCGGTGTTGCTCAGCAGCACACCAGACACGCTGCCCTGCAGTCTGACATACTGAGGTCTGTTGGTGAGGTAGTCTGTGATCCAGGCCACCATGCTGTGATCCACCTGCATCACTGACAGCTTCTCAGCTAGCAGGTGTGGCTGGATAGTGTTGAAGGCGCTGGAGAAGTCGAAGAACAGGATTCTTAGTGAGGTGTGCGGTTCCTCCAGCTGTGTGTAGGCTCTATGGAGCATGTAGATGATGGCGTCCTCCACACCAATGTTCTCCTGGTAGGCAAACTGTAGAGGGTCCATGGAGTCACACACGAGGGGTTTGAGGTGCTGCAGAATCAGTCTCTCAAAGATTTTCATGACGTGTGAGGTCAGAGCAACAGGCCTGTAGTCTCCTGGAGTGCTGGGGCGTGTCTTTTTGGGCACCGGGACAATGCAAGACGTCTTCCAGATGTCCGGCACCCTCATCAGCTTCAGGGAGAGACTGAAGAGGTGTTGAAGAACGCCTGCTAGTTGTCCAGCACACGCCTTGAGCACTCTGGGGTTGGTGTTGTCAGGCCCCCTTGCCTTCCTCACGTTGATCTTTGACAGCTGATTCCTCACTTGTCCAATGGTGATTATTAGTGGTCTGAAACTGCTGGGATCGGCTGATGTCCCCCCTGGAGTGGTGTTGGGTGTGTTTGGAGAAGGAGAAGAAGAAGAAGGAGAAGGAGGGGGAGGAGGCGGCATGATGTTTTGGAACCCCTGCAGTCCTGTTGAGCTGGAGATGGGAAGGTCAAACCTGTTGAAGAACAGGTTCAGCTCATTCGCACCTTCGGGGGTCCCCTGCACAGCCGTGCCTAATTGTTTGTACCCGGTGATTTTTCTCACCCCTCCCCACACTTCTTTAGAGCTATTGGCCTCCAGATGGCCCTCCAACTGGTCTTTGTATTTCTCCTTGGCTGCCCGTAGCTCCTTCTTCAGCTCCTTCTGCACAGTTTTAGCCCCCACAGTGTCTCGAGCCATGAAAGCCCTCTTCTTCCTGTTCAAGAGGGCTTTAATGTGCCCATTGATCCAGGGCTTGTTGTTTGGAAAGCAACGTACCTTTTTGGTCGGTACAATGCTCTCCTCACAAAAACGGATGTAGTCGGTGATGCAATGGGAGAGTCCATTTATATCCTCACCGTGAACCCTCTGAAACATGTCCCAGTCTGTTGACCTGTAGCACTCCCTCAACTCCTCCACGACTTCCTCTGACCACTGCTGTACAGTCCTGGTGGTAGCTGGCTGTCTCCTGACAAGGGGCTTGTATTTGGGAACAAGCTTTATCAGGTTGTGGTCTGAGTTGCCAAGGGGGGGGAGGATGGTGGAGCTGTACGCCTCCTTAACATTGGCATACAGCAGGTCCAGTGTTATATTTTTTCTAGTGCCACCGGTCACATACTGGCTGAAGTTTGAGAGGCTTTTGGAGACTTTTACCTGGTTAAAATCTCCATTAACCATGATGAATGCACTGGGGTGCTGTGTCTGTAATCCCGCGACGGAGGAGTGGATGACGTCATTCGCCTGCGACGCCCGTGCCTCTGTGGCACCCGGCGGGATGTAAACAATAACAGCAATGGCGTGTGAGAACTCACTCGGTAGAAAATACGGCCTCAAACTCACCGCCAACAGCTCTATGTCCGGAGTACAGACACTGTCCTTTACAGTTATGTGTCCAGGGCTACACCATCTGTTGTTGACGAAGACGGCAAGTCCCCCGCCTCTCTTCTTGCCGCTCCGTGTGTCCCTGTCGGCTCGAACCACCGTGAAGCCATCCGGCTCCACCAGGCAGTCTGGAATATCCCCGTGTAGCCACGTCTCTGTAAAGCACAGCAAGCTGGACTCCCGGTACTCCCTCTGGGTCTTCACGAGTGCCGCGAGTTCGTCCGTCTTCCTCACCAACGACCGGACGTTCCCCATGATAACGGAGGGCAGATAAGGTTTGAATCTCCTCCTTTTATTCTCACTGTTCTGTTTCACAAGGACTCCAGCTCGTGTCCCCCGTCTGTGTCTGCGTAAAACAGCTGGTAAATCCCTTGGTGGCGATGCTACTCGGCCCCGGAGGGAGAGTAGCACTTCTGCTGAGTATGTGATTGTCCTGCACATTGAAAATGTGATAAGGAAGTAATAAAAACAGATAGAAAACTCCTACCAATAGTATATAAAAGTTGAGAACAGTGTCCCATAATTAAAACCACTAAAACGTAAAAGTAATGGAGGAAAAGAGTAGAAAAGCTAGAAAGCTAGAAACAAAAGGAAGAGCTGCTCCTACAGGCAGCCACTCTGGGCGGCGCCATTTTGACGACTGCAATATATAAAGTATGAATAAGGGACTTTGAAGTTGATTCTTTGACGGACGGGGAGCCAGTGGAGGTTCTGGAGGACGGGAGTGATGTGGTCTCGAGAGCGGGTGTGGGTGAGGAGGCGGGCAGCAGAGTTCTGGATATGTTGGAGTTTATTGATTAGGTTGGATGGTATGCCGTAGAGGATGCTATTGCAGAGTCGTGAAGTGATGAATGCATGAATCAGGGTTTCAGCAGGAGGAGAGTGATGGGCGGAGACGGGCAATGTTTTTGAGGTGGAAAAAGGCGGTCCTGGTGATGTGATTTATGTGGTGGTTGAATTTGAGCTGACTGTCGAAGATGACTCCGAGGTTGCGGATGTGAGGGGGGAGATAGAGTGTGGCTGTCAATGGTGAAGTTCAAATTCTGGATGTCTTTGATACAGGATGGGGGGCCAATGATGATGATGTCTGATTTGGCACTGTTCAGTTGGAGATAGTTTGTTTGCATTCATGCTTTTATTTCTGAGAGACAGTTGGTGAGAGTGGAGTGTGTTGTGGGGGTGATGGTTTTTGTTGAGATATAAAGTTGGATGTCCGACCTCAATCACCCAGTACCTGCTATATGGCTATCTAACCCTCCATTGGAGCCTCCTGTATGGCCACGCTCCGTGTGTGTAAGCAAACATGACCAACACTGAGGTCTTTGAGGCAGACGGAAGGGGCACTGCTGAGGGATACATCATCCATGTGCAGGATCACAAGACTGCCAAGACATTTGGGGAAGCACAGCTGGTGCTTACAGTAAAGGAGTTTAGCTGGGTCATGCGGTGGATGGGGATAAAAGAGGGCTTGTCGGGTCCTCAGAATGAATTCTTCCTTTTCACAACGGGGAAGCACGCCTCCAAGAACCTGAACACTCACTTGAAGAGGGCTTGGGCTGATGCTGGGCTAGAAACACTTTGGGTAACCGCACCACTGTCGGACGTCTCCCGAGAGTGGACATCCATTGCCTCTAAATAGGGGAATGATTGTGTTAAGAGGTAATTAACCTGTTTATGTTTGGGTCGGATTTTTATGTTGACAATGTGGTTTTGAGTTAATTGTGTAACCTGTTGACGGTAAGCCTGGGAGGAGGGGTTATGGGTTCAAAAGGGACGGTGTTGGCCCTGGAGGAGGTCACTCGGGGGATAGAGTGGCGAAGTCACGCCCATCTACTTCCGGTCCATGGGACCTTATTTTGGAAAAATAATGTATTGAAGTCAATGGAGAGAGAAAACGTATCTTTCGATCCCGTTTGAATTGTGCCATGAATTACACATATGATGTTTGGCAATCTTAAAAAATAATTTCCATGTCAAAGAAGTCACATTTTGTCGTAACTGTTGAAATAAAAGACTAAGAACAATACGCAACAAGAAAGACTACAACAATTCCCAGAGTCGCGTAAGTCATTATTAAGATAAGATAACTTTAACAAGATGCCTGTGTGCTTAGTACCAGGTTGTTATCATACCAGCAATGGGTCTTGCTCGTTCTTTCGTTTCCCGTCTGATGAAAGGACCAGAAGTGGCTGGATCACGTTGGCTACCTAGCTAGTAGTTAGCACGTTAGTTAGCATTACAGCCTTGTCATTTTTATTAGCCTTAATATGAAGTAACATTAAGTCACCCAAAATGTTAAACAGTAAGAGTAGTAGTCATATTTCGTGAACCGTTTGAAGAGTACTGTCACCGGTGTGATCATTCTATAATACACAATTTAAGCCCGGGGGAGAAATGCTAACGCTAACGCTAGCATCGGCGATCGCCGATCTTTTCTACTTCATGCTATCTGCACAAATGGTTGACATTAAACATTAAAAAGACCAGGCAGTTCAGAGAGAATCAAAGGAAGGCAGGCAGGCAGCTTTGCATGACATTCTTCTGGACGTGTTTCATTGTGGTGATAGTAAGGGTAGTCAATCCTTTTGTTGACAAGACAGTAGTGACGGCCATCTTGGTGATCTTGTTCTGCGAGACCAGAGATGTAGTTCATTGAGCGTTTCAGACAAACAAATGTGTTGCTTCACAGTTTTACGACACTTTTTTTTTTTTGGCTTGCAAAATTATCTTTTAAATTGACAAACATCATATGTGTAATTCGTGGCACAAGTCAAACGGGATCGAAAGATAATCTTTCTCTCTCCATTGACTTCAATACATCATTTTTTCCAACTAAGGTCCCATGGAGGTCCACCGGAAGGGGAGGAACTTTGCCACTCTATTGTTGCAGTGAAGGCAACAGCTGGGACGTGTTCGGGAGATTGTTGCAGTGAAGGCAACAGCCAGAGCATGTTTACTCTCCATGAGTGATGGACGGCCTGGTTTGGTGACTTTTATTTTGTTTATTTAAGTTATACTGTTCCCTTTTTGTCAAACAGTATATATTTTTTTGTGGCTGTTTGAGGCTTAATTCAACTGACTAAGCCTATGTTTTCATACGGACAAATAGAACGCCGTCACAAATGTATTATAGCAAACAAGAGGAAAACATTAGCCCATGTGTTACAGTTAACGACTGTATTTACTGTGTCAATTAATGACTGACATGTGTCTTGTGTACAGATTCCCGAGCTATAACCACCTGATGGCCTTCTGGTTTTTGATTGAGCCTTCAATTTATAAAATGGTTCGTGTTACAAGAGCGATATCAGCTGAATGAAGAAGTGGTTACACACGCACGTCCATCAACGGTAGGCTACATTTTTTGAACACACAATCTAAACACAAACTAAAGGGGAAAATGTTTCTCCGACATTTCATTGCTTTTGTGTCGGCTAAAAGGCTCAATCCTTTTTGAATACATTAGAGAACTAAAACAACTTAATGTTTTCCCATGGTGTGCTACACTCATGACATTAATATAGTAACCTTTTTTTGTTGTTATCTTCCAGAGACAGCTGCTTCAGCCAATTGATGAGTTCTTCCTTTTTCCCGTTGGTTGGTTTGAAGGAGAGGGACCTGGGTCATCGATTTAATATTCACACAGTCCACTGTGAGGTGGGGTCACTGTGCATTTGGCTTACACCTGCAGAAGTCCAAGCGTACCTCCCTGGTGATCCTGGATTGTACAGAGCCGAGGTGTCAAACACCCTCCTCACCCCTCCTCCAAAGTGAGATGTACTCTACTAACAAATCCCACTGCACCATGAAAGCCTTGGTTGGCATAGCCCCACATGGTGCAGTGACATTTGTCTCCAATCTGTACGCTGGCTCTGCTAGCGATAAGGAGATATTCAAACAGTCTGGAATAGCCGAGAAGTTGACAGAAAACATGGCAATCATTGTCGATAAGGGCTTCCTAATCAGGGATTGTTGCAAATGCAAAGTGTACTGCCCACCTTTTCTGTCAAAGCAGAAGCAAATGCCAGCCTACCAGGTTAGGGAGACACAGGCCATTGACAGACTGAGGGTTCATGTGGAGCGTGTCAGCAGGAGGATAAAACAGAACAAACTGTTTGATGGTGTCATCCTCCTATCCCATGCCTACAACATCAACCAACTATTTGCAGTAGCATGTATGCTGTCAAATTATCAGAACAAGGCATTAGTAAAATGGGTAAAGTGAAACAAGATAGACACGGAGTATTCAAGCCAGGGTCGGTTTTGGTACCATGAGCTACGATTTTCTTTTTTCCCGGAGAAGAGCCGAGAGGGGAAACTATCCAGGACTTCCTGTTTTGGTTTATCCACGCCAAGGTCCTCTGGAACTAGAAAACTAAATCTCCAAGATCGCGCATACTTTCATTCAGAGTTTCATAGCAAGATTAAAAAAATGATATTACACTAATCTTTCAACATAGATTAATAAAAAATTGAATATTAGGACAAAGCCCTACGAATAACAACACTAAACATAATACAACAATTCAATGTTTTTAATCAGCCCTGATTTGTCATGGGCGGACCCAAATCCTGGATGGGCCCGCCCATACGTTAATAACTTACATCCATAGAGTTGTAAATGTCCTTATATTCATGTTTCATTTTTAAGTAAGAACTGCAGACATACATGTTGACTGTTTCTTAAAGGAACTGTAATAGATGTTAGTTGTGAAGAGTGAATCTATGTATTTTATATTTAGTAAACGATAGCGTCTGAATAAAGATCATCTAAAGTAATAGTAGTTTTACATTGTGGTGGGAATTTATTCATCAAATGTGGATAGAGAATCAAACCATTCAGCTATCTGTCATATTTTATTTCTTGAAGAAAGTTCAGTCGGTCACACAGAGAGCATTCAGTCTGCAGAGTGGAAGAGTAGAGTTTGGGTCGCATATTTAAACACAGGGAGGGGGAAGCTTGGTGATGATGAAGGAGCATTCTGGGAGTTAGGCAGGCCGTATCAGGAAGTTCTCAGTTCACCTGAGGTGAAGGTCATACTGTTGGTGCACATAGTCACTAACAACACTGCAACACATCTTCTTAATAAGGACATTTCCCAAGCTTAGCTAAGAAGTGTGAGAAGTAGCAAATATTAGCAAATAAGAATCACACAATGATATTATTAAAGTAAGCTGATCTCAGCTCTGAAGTCCAACATCCATCTGAGAGATCTGGACCAGAACGTGAAGCTGCTGAGAGATCTTCTGGAGAGTCCAGACTGGAGACCCTCAGGTCAGTTCACTGACTCTCTGTTACTGCTGGAGATCTCACATGTTGACTTTGTAATTTAACCTCATTTATATTCATTAATAACTTACATCCATAAAGTTGTAAATGTCCTTATATTCATATTTCATTTTTAAGAGTAAGAAGTAAGATCTGCAGACATACATGTTGAGTGTTTCTTAAAGGAACTGTAATAGATGTTAGCTGTAAAGAGTAAATCTATGCATTTAATATTTAGTAAACGATAACGTCTGAATAAAGATCATCTGAAGTCATTTTAGTTTTACATGATAAAGTTCACTTTCTGAAGTAGACAGATTGTTCTGTTCCCATTCATTTATATGTTGAGAAACATCTGATTGGATTATAAACAGATTTGTATCCTCATCATGTTTTCTTTATTCAGACTGAGGGGCTGCAGCTTGTCAGAGATCAGCTGTTCTGCTCTGATCTCAGCTCTGAAGTCCAACCTCTTCCATCTGAGAGATCTGGACCTGAGTGAGAACACTCTGCAGGATTCAGGAGAGGAGCTGCTGAGAGATCTTCTGGAGAGTCCGCTCGTGGGGGTTTAATCTGCGCGCCAGGGTCATTTTATGCGCGTGTAAAAGCACATTTTTCGCTCGTGAGTAGCTTGCTTTACGCGCTAGAATATTGACCCAATTCTGACTCAATACTAATAGGCCTGTAATTAGCTGGGTCCATTAAGTCTTTATCCTTTTTCGGTATTAGTGATATAATGGCCTCATTAAGGCTTTCTGGGAGTGAGCCGTATTGGAATGCTTCTTGGAAAACTTCAGTTAGTATTGGGGAGAGAATGTCTACATATGTTTTATAATATTCTGCTGGGAAGCCATCTACTCCCGGTGACCTCCCAGTTTTCATACACATTATAGAAGTTCTGACTTCAGCTTCCGTTATAGAAACATCCAAATTATTTTTGTCTTTTTGAGAGAGCTGTTGTAGCTTCATCTTCTGAAAAAAGTTATTTAAGTAAATCGTATAAAAATGTGTATTCTCGTTGCTTTGGCTTTACAAGTCTCCAGACATCTGTTAGACCCAGTTCCTCCTGTAGTATATGTAATGTTTTTCTGTCTTTGGGGGTCGTACCTGTCCTAGTTTTACTCCTATCTATATAATCGTCCAATGTTTGATTAAAATCCCCCCTAATATAATATGACCATCCATATTTCCTAATAATTTGTTGACTTCCTGAAAGAAGGTTGGGCTTTCCGTGTTTGGGGCATATATGTTTCACAATACAACTTTAACTCCGTTAATAAGTGTCTCTACACCTATAATGCATCCACCAGTATCTGCAAATTGTTTTAACAGTACAAAATTAAGTTTCTTGTTAATAAGAATAACAACTCCACAGCTTTTACTAGATATCGAGTTATGGAAGACCTTCCCAACCCAGTCACGTGTAATTTTCAGAGCTTCATCTTCGTTTCCAAAATCTCTGTAGAACGCGGCAAGTCCTCCTCCTCGGCCGGTGCGCCTAGGAGCACAGGAGTAGCTGTAGCCCGGAGGACAAAGTTCGTTCAAGGAGGAAAACTCCCCGGCTCTCTGCCAGGACTCCGAAACAAGCATAAAATCCAGCTCTCTTGAGACGACGAAGTCATTTAATAAAAAGGATTTGTTTGTAATGGATCTGGCGTTCAACAAACAAAAGGATACGGAGTCAGATCCGGCTCTTCCTATCTTCGAGGCCCGAGGCAGTGGGCGCAGGCAGCCGGACACAGGAGCCACGCCGAAACGAGCTGATGGTCGATTTCCAGAGCCACTCCCTGCCATCGAGGACATCCAAGGGATACGGTGTTTGCCTCTCATCCTGCAAACTATCTGTTTGTCCTCTTACCCTCGGGGAGGCGCCTCAGGAGTTAGTTGTTAGTCTCCAGTACTGTCGTACCAATAATGACGTTCAAAAATGGCCTCTCGTGTAGGATTGCTTAAATAAACACACATATAAAGCATATTTGTCCACTCATATGTTGATAAGAGTTTTAAAATTTGACAAATATCCCTCTACGGTGCATTTAGAACAGATAACAAATGTGTGATTAATTTGCGATTAATCGCTATTAACTATGGACAATCATGCGATTAATCACGATTACATATTTTAATCGACTGACAGCCCTATTAAAAATATATATGCAGAAGTTAATTACATATTGTTTACAGTAATTGCAGGTTACATGTATGTTACTTTTGAGAATACAAAGTAGTAAAAAGGGTCATAGTTGGATGTTAAGGGAAATAGCCGCTGCATGTGGACAGTCACCTAATCAACACCAAAGGAGTAAATAGGGTCACATATTTTCTGTGGGTTAAATACTGTGTCAAACACTTGCAGATAATCCATGTTAGTTAACCTCAAGTTAAACGAATAAAAGTCTTCCCCTTAAATGCTGAGGATTGATCTGTATGCCGTTATCTCAAGACACTTCCTGCCTGTGTTAGACCTTCACTGAAGTACAGTCTGATGTGTTGATCAATAACAGGTACTCCTTGATATGACTTTTAAACCTAAATCCATTTCTACAGTTGTCAACACTGTGTTTGATGGCACACCTGATCTCTGAGAAACACTATGATACAAACAGGAAACAACCTTTTGTTTTCTTGTGATAACGGCACAAGATAATCAAGATGTAATGATTGTCTTGAGACAAGGACACTAAAAAAGCATTTGCACGCTCAGCAGTTGTTGGGTTCCTTGGTATAGGTCAGGGGTCGGCAACCCGCGGCTCTTTAAGCCCTCTGCTCTGGCTCCCTTGAGCTTAGACATAAATAAGAAGGAAATGAAATGAAAGTATTTGTAGGACTATTTAAATGTTGTTGCACGGTTGAAAATGTGTCGTATCTTGTATTTTGAGGTGATACTGTGACATAAATAAAGGTTAGGTCAACTCAAATATGCGTCACATCCTGCTACGGTCCCGCGCCAGCGCCTTTTCCTGCAGGCGAATAACCTGACCCCCGGCTCGATGAGCCAACTATGGATACATCAGAGAAAAGTACCGGAGGAACACAGACGGTTTAATTCTGCGTGGACAGAGTTATCTGCTTTCACAGCAAGCGATGCTGGCTCACCGGGATGTTTGAGATGTGGAGAGAAGTTATCAAAGGTGCTGCAGCCTTTATGTAGCGAGGAACAACACGGGAGAGGAAGACAGCTGACGATCTTCAGTCATCATTCAATCAGTTAACTCTTTTTAGGGTGCAGCTATGTTTTATTTATTTCAAAGTGGGTCCATTTTAATTGTATTTTGTTTCCTTCAAATGTGCAGAGGACTAGAATAAATGCGATCAGAGTAAGATGGGTCATTCCCATGTGCTTCTGTTTGTTTTCAGGTTAACAGGCTTCAGACAAAAGGGCTTTCACTCCCATGAGACATCAGTCATACTATAGAGTGGAGCAACAATGACGTATTTATCATTTAGGCTACAGACCTTATTTCAGGCATCTAATCAGAGAATATGGATTCCGGAAGTGCTAAAATGCTAAATACTTTACCACTCTATAGGTGTTTTGGATTAATGGGGCATCGGAACGATGTTATTGCACTGGACAGGAATGGTCATACTACATAATCAGCTTTATATTCTGCATTTCATTGTTTTCTGTTGATGTCATCACTTACAGATTTATGTTTAACTGCCAACAAGGTTTTAAATACCTGATTTGTTAGTTAGTGATGTACACACTTTAGCACTAACAGCTTTGAAAGCTCTGTTTTGAAACTACATTTACCATCAGTAACTCAGGACACAAAGGTCAAACTGGTTGAGATTCATGCACTAAAGCACAGGAAAATGTGTGAAATAGACTTAAATCGTCCTGGCTCTCAGAGTCATCTAAACAGAAGCATCCTGGGATTTCTGGTTGAAATGTTTCAGCCCAAAACTAGACCCTCATGTGACAACCTATGCATCATTGCAAGGTGACTTTGCTTCCCTGGATCTGATTGCTGGTCAGTTCTAAGCATTAATGTGTGGAATGAAAAAGACGATATCTCGGGTTTTGCTGCATTCGTTCTGATTCTCTTTAAATTGTCCATCCTGAGTCCGACAGCGGGTGGAATGCTACATTTTTACAATCCTTCTTTAAAGGTGGGGTATGTAATTTATTTCAGAAACACTTGTTGTTATATTCCATGGAATGCTCTTAACATCCCGATAGCAATTAATATATTAACTGCTTTGACAACAAATCCATAAAAAAATCTGTGGAAGCCGTGGCACTGTAAAAAGCACGACCAATCATCTGAGCCGGCTAAAGTAACTGGATGGCCTACCTGCCTGTCAGCCTTCCATCTGGGCACAAACTGATCTCGTGCCCTCATTGGTCATCTGCGCGTTTGTGTGTGTTGGAGGAGGGGCTCTGTGAGGAAGTCTGAAGGAAGAGGCAGATTTTTTCCGGCTGTGTATTTTTAAATTCTAGCGCACTCGAGCTGCTTTCTCCAAAATTACCTACCCCACCTTTAACTGTGGGAACATACCTTTTATTTGGACAACAGTGGTGAGTTTATTGAAATGAAGGCAAAACACCCACCAACAGCCGGTACTTGTGGCCACAGGCTCCGCTGACTGCAGAACCTCCAGACTGGATTTAAGCTTCTTCTGCTGTTGTGTTTCTGATAAGCATAAACTGTTAATGAGTGTCACCTACCTTAAAGGGAAACTGAACATGTGTCTGGCATTTATCTGGAGTTGTATGAAGCTGCTGACACATTTCTCTTTACATCTGGATGCTGAGGTGCTGGCAGATTTTGAGGCTAAACTTCACACATGTTAAATCGTTGGCACCAAAGAGTTTTGATCTTTGATTTTCCCTCTCAGTGCTGTGCCGTTTCTGCTATAATAGGCATTTACTTGCATGTACACAAGCTACTGCACATCAACACCGCGTGCCCTGCCAAGCGTGGCAGCTTCTTAAATGGAAAATGGAAATTGGATTGGCATCACAATGTTTGTTGTGCTGGAAATGACGTTGTAATGCTGTCAGTCGTGTGAGTATAACACACTGTGTGATCAGGCATTGTCATTGTTGACAGTCATCATGAAAATTGCACTCAGTAATTATCAATGTGTGACTAAATTCCCAAAGGAAAACATAGGTGACACAGTCCAATAATCAGTGTTGTGTGTAGCGCGTTACAAAAGTAATGGAGTTACGGTAATGTATTACTTTTTGCTGTAACGAAGTAATGTCACGCATTACTAATGACATTTGGGCAATATACTATTACAATTCTCAGTAACGCAGTTACAACTCATTTAACCCGAAATGAAATGTTTTTTAAGAATTCACTAACATCGCGAGACATTCCGACACCAACAAATGGTGCCGGTAGATTAGTAAGCCTGGTGTTTATGTAATCAGTCAGGCTGATCTTGATGAGCCTGAAGGGTGTTCTTTTCCCCATGATGACCAAGTCGCTGCACATTATCCCGCTTATTTCATGTCCAGATACTAAACAAACTAAGGAATCCACTCCCAATATTAATTGAAATGATTTTATTGACTTAAAGGTAGGGTATGTAAGTTTGAGAAACCGGCTTGAGTGCGCTAGAATTTGAAAATACACGACCGGAGAAAATCTGCCACTTCCTTACAGAGCCCCTCCTCCAACACACACAAACGCGCACATGACCAATGAGGGCACGAGATAAGTTTGTGCACAGATGGAAGGCTGGCAGGCAGGTAGGCCATCCAGTTACTTTAGCCGGGCCGGCTCAGATGATTGGTCGTGCTTTTTACAGCGCCACGGCTTCCACTGATGACATTTTTGTAATGGATTTTTTGTCAAAGCACTTAAGATATTCATTGCTATCGGGATGTTAAGAGCATTCCATGGAATTTAAGGCGAGACACCCCAGGTGAATAGGGTAATTTTTTTAACTTAAAGGTATCAACTAGAAATTTCTCCAGTTAATGTCTTACAATAAGGCAATTGTCTTTTGTATTACAAGTTTTCTGAAATAGCATGTTTAAATATGCAAATTAGCCATTATCTCATTAAATATGCACATATTTTAACACATTTCAGGAATCGAAATCTGAACTTTGGATAAAGCCAGGTTCCAAATTCTTGTTTCATTTTGTAGTCATATTAGTATCTAAGGCTTTTACAGAAGGGATATTGGATATCTCTTTTTATCACTCAATAAATCAGAAAATACTGTCAACAGCCCTAAAATATCCATTTTCACCATGTTTTTAGGTATACAATGTTGTATAATTCAGGCTATGAATTATATATGAACAAACCCTTCTGTAAAAGCCTTCATAATATTGATAGGAATATAACTGGAAGGTTTGGTGTCTCTACGTGCTTCTGAAGTTGAAATTTCGAACTCAGAGTAGGAGAAAAAACTCATTTTGAGAAAACGACCTTTAAAGATAGCAGTGAGGCGCTAGCTAAACCCTCCTGTTCTCTGGATGACAGCTCGCGCATCGACGCACTCCGTGAAGGTGTTTCATGTTCGGGGTCATTTGTTTTTTGTATAACCTTGCTTCGTGCAAGAGACAATTGTTGTCGTCTTCTCTGTGAACGTTTTTTTGGCCGTTCTTTTGCGATTTTGAGATTTCAATTTCTAGCGGAAAGCTAAACAGGAAGTGTTTTAGCACACCACGTGACGCATCTGAACGAATCACGTTGTCAGAAATTGACACCAGCCAATGAGATTTCGTTTCTTGGTTTAAGACCCCTTTGTGCTTTCACGATTGGTTGCTGATACAAAGGAAATGACCATATTTGGATCCGATGAGATTGTGCAGGAGAGACGGAGCTTTCCAACGATACCTCTGTTGACATGGTGCACACAGCGGTCGCGGTACTTTATGTTACGTTAGAATGCTAACTTTTGGTGAATTTAGGAGAAATCTACAGACGCAAATAGACAAACTATAGTAAAATAAACACTTAAATGTGTATTTTGTACGTTTTCCTTCCAAAAGCCTGAAAGAAAACATGTTATGGAATCAAAATAGCACAAAATCTCAAAATTGACCAGTACTTGAAAAACGATGTTTTTGCCTGCCGTGTCTCGCCTTAACAAAAAGTGTATCTCGAGCCGCTTTCTCAAACTTACCTACCCCACCTTTATAATTATCGTATTTCTTCCGCTAAGAAAACAAAAAAAAAGTCCGTTCCATTGCGCACCAACGGCTGGAACTGCGACAACAACAACTTTACGGCAGCAATGTCCAACTCTGTTCACAGTTTCTGACCCACTAATGGCACGTTTCCACTGCAGGCCTCGCTCGGCCTCGCTCGGTTTGGTTAGGCCTTATTAGGCCCGGCTCACTTTAATGCTGGGCTTCCATTACAGTTTAGGAACTGGGGTAGTTACTATAGTAACGCAGTGTGGGCGGAGCCGTGACGTCATCTTCAATGAGAGCCCCAGAAAACAACACAGCCGTTAGCTGTTAGCACTCAGAGCTCACAGCTCCTCATATCTGTTCAGAAACTAGACAAAAGTTAAACAAGTACAAACCACAGACTGCCTGTGTCATGGCGAATACAGTCGCTGCTTTATTTATGTCTGTAGGCCGTTGTTGTGAGTGTGGACGGAGCATATATAACGTTAGCTTAGCCAAGCTCCATTTAGAAAACAAGCATTTTAAAAGGTGTCTCGCCTGCCGTCTGTCTGCAGACTTGTCAAAGCATTAATTCATGGTTCTTACTAACCGGTATCAGTATGTTGTTACTTCGGCATCATTTAGAAACGTGTATTACAATTAAATCACGGTAAAATATGTTCATCTTGTTGTAGTTGTAGCCCCCTTACCAGCGATTCTCTCTCTAGTTTAGCATACTCAGCCCGACTCAGCCTGGTTGTTCCTGGCCCTAGAACCACGATTTTATGGGGCCAGAAAAACTGTGAATTAGGACCCGCTAGCCGGTACTAGGCCAAGTGGAAACGCAACCAAAAATGGGCCCCGCACGGCTCGGCACGCTTAAAGCGAGCTCCCCGCTGCAGTGGAAACGCGCCATAACAAGTCCCTAAACACTGCAGAGCCCATGTTAGTGTTTACTTCCTCTCGGTCTTCTTCTGTTCATTTATCTGACGTCCAGCGCTCCGTCTTTTACCATCTTTTGCTTTCTCTTTCTTGATCCTCCTTAGCAACGGAATTGACCAATCAGAATCGATTGTTCAACTAAGCCTTGTAATAAAAGTTGCTAGTAGCCTAGGCCTACACAGTTGCTGCACTAAACTACATTTTAGCATTTAAAATACCTAACCATTATTTTTGCGGTTATTTTGGTGAAAGTAACTCAAAAGTAATATAAAAGTAGTGTAACTCATTACATTTCAGAGACAGTAATATATTACATTTTGGAAGTAACTTGCCCAACACTGCCAATAATACAGTGCTAGTTAAATCATAATCAAGGTTCTGAAAATAATGTAATATTTATCAGTAGCGGGCTGTTTATTTCACACCTAGGCCTTCAGTAGTGTCGTACTTGAATTATCCAGCTCTTAATACCATCACCATGACGTCACGGCTATAGAAACCATTAATATTATACAGAAACGCAGAATAACAGGGCGTTGCTTCATAGGTTTCTAATGCAGCAAAAATCAATGCCGTTATTAAAGCAGGAAACCCAACTAACACAAGTCTCCTTTCACTGCAGTCACAGCTGCGCCACACACGTTGTCTCTAGCAGCAGACGCATCCATTTTTACTTAACCAGTTAAACCCCACGGCAAAACGCAACATCTTGCAAGAAACCGTGTCTGAGGGCTTCTTAACATTTGACAAACTATGAATGTGTCATACTCACTTAAAGGGAAGAAACTCAGCTATCAGACAATATTAACAATATTTAGCTAAACGAAACAAAAGGGTAATAACAAAGGCTCTGAATGAGCCCTCAGCGAAAAATGCTAACACATTTAGCACAGAACTCAAGGTAAAATACCCTTATTACTTATCGGATCTGCACAAACAAGATATCGATTAGCAAGCAGAGATTCCACAGATTATTCCACAGTATCATCACTGAGCGATCAGAACTCGCGACATGGGAAGCAAAACCAGACATCACACCACGTAGCTTTGAGGAGCAAACACGGCCAATTTGTCCTACCTTTAGCTGTTTCTGATCAAAAGTTGTGTTCAATGGCATTACAACGAGAAACATGTGTCTGTCACTTTGAAATGATTACTGATAATCCATTATTCCATTTTTATGTCAATAACGGAGATTTCATATTAGCTGCTACGATAGCCACCAGTATGTGTATGACAGCTTCCGGTTCCGGGGCATTCTGGCTACGCAGCACTCATTCACCAATGGGTAATGTTTAGATGGATTTTAGGAACTTCCCCTCGATTCTATTGGCTCTAACGGTTAAAAAGAAATGTCAATCATCAAAATCGACCGAGAGGGGCCAGAGATATGGAAAATGCACCCAAATGACCCTAGAAGTGTTTTTTCTTTCTAAATCCTTCTAAAAAGGTCAAATGTCACTTATTTTGTATCAAACTTGTTATAGTTTGGATTTCTAAAGCTTTTAGTCTACTATCCCATCATTCAAGGGTGGTTTTCACTATAAGTAATGATCTTTGACCCAGTAACACATTCTGACTTAAATATGATTGGATAAAAAAGCTCCAACATTAGCAAACATTACTGGACACAGTGCAACACAAAAAAAAAGCTATTATGAAATGAAGAGAATAGACTATTATAAATAATGATGTTAATGAAATAACTATATTAACTGGTTGGTCAGTGATTCTTATAGTTTTGAGAAGCCATTGATAAAAAAGGAAATGATAAATGGACACAACGTCCCAAAGTGTTTTTTTTTTCTTCGAAAAAGGTCAAATGTCACTTATTTTGTATCAAACCTATATGTTATAGTTTGGATTCCTAAAGCTTTTAGTCTACCATCCCATCATTCAAGGGTAGTTTCACTACAAGTAATGATTTTTTTTTGGACGGACACTATAATTTGTTGTGTTCAATCTGAATTTACTTTAAAATAAAAAACATCTATATTGATTCTGACTGTTCTACATCCAACTCACAGGTGTATTATTACTTTGAGAACAAAGATTATTAATGTTCCCCTTTTTAGAAGTGAAGATATAGCCATTTGTTCTGGGAATGTCCTTTTCGAGCCTGAGACCCTGAACAACAGGCTTAGGGCTCAACAGGTTAATCAAATGACAAGAAAATATCAAAAATGTAAGTCATTATAGCCTATACTCACCAATACTTTTGATTATTTGTACAAAAAATGTATCCTCCTTTCTTTCCTGAAGAAGAGTTCAGTTACTCTGCTGTTCAGATAATCTGAGTGTTTCAGTTCCAATGATAAGTCCTGTTCTATAGCCATGGAGGCTGAGGGCCAATGTATTGTTGTAGTCAGTGAGTTGGGAGTGGTGGTTAAACCTTTCCCCGGCTGCGACAGGCTTGCTAGCTTCACCGAATCAATTTCTCCTCTGCTACGCAAGGCAAGGCAAGTTTATTTATAGAGCACTTTTCAACACAAGGCAATTCAAAGTGCTTTACAAAAAATGAAAGACATTAAGAAAATGGCATTTAAAATCAGTCATTAAAAAGAAAAGCTAATAAAATAAACATTAAAAGAAAAAATACATGGATAAAAGTTACAGTGCAGTCTAAGATACGAATAGTTCAATTAAAAGCAGCGACAAAAAGAAAAGTCTTCAGCCTGGATTTGAAAGTAGTCAGAGTTGCAGCGGACCTGCAGGTTTCTGGGAGTTTGTTCCAGATGGAGCATAATAACTGAACGCTGCTTCTCCATGTTTAGTTCTGACTCTGGGGACAGAAAGCTGACCAGTCCCTGAAGACCTGAGAGATCTGGATGGTTCATCATCTAGCAGGAGGTCAGAAATGTATTTTGGGCCTAAACCATTCAAAGCTTTATAAACCAGCAGCAGTATTTTGAAATCTATTCTTTGACACACAGGAAGCCAGTGTAAAGACTTCAGAACAGGAGTGATGTGATCCACTTTCTTAGTGTTAGTGAGGACTCGAGCAGCAGCGTTCTGAATCAGCTGCAGCTTCCTAATAGATGTTTTAGTGAGACCTGTGAAGACACCATTGCAGTAGTCGAGTCTACTGAAGATAAAAGCATGGACAAGTTTTTCCAAATCCTGCTGTGACATTAGTCTTTTAATCCTAGATATGTTCTTTAGGTGATAGTAGGCTGATTTAGTAACTGTTTTAATGTGACTGTTGAAACTCAGGTCAGAGTCCATGACTACACCTAGATTTCTGGCTTTATCTGTTGTTTTGAACATTGCAGACTGAAGCTCAGCGCTAACTTTTATACGTTCTGCCTTGGCTCCAAAAACCATTACCTCAGTTTTATCTTTGTTTAATTGGAGAACGTTCTGACACATCCAGTCATTGATTTGTTCAATGCACTTACTCAGTGTTTGAATTGGAGCATAGTCTCCTGGTGAAACTGTTACGTAAATGTGTGTGTCATCTGCATAGCTATGGTAACTTATTTTGTTGTTTTTCATTATCTGAGCCAGTGGTAGCATGTAGATGTTAAAGAGAAGAGGCCCCAAGATGGAGCCTTGAGGAACCCCACATGTCATATTTGTCAACTCAGATGTGTATTTACCTATAGAAACAAAGTTGTTCCTGTCCTTTAAGTAGGATTCAAACCAATTTAGGACTGTTTCCGAAAGTCCCACCCAGTTTTCCAGTCGGTCTAGTAATATGCTGTGGTCAACAGTGCCAAACGCAGCACTGAGATCTAATAATACTAACACTAAAGTTCTGCCACTGTCTGTGTTTAAGTGGATGTCATTAAAGACCTTTACAAGAGCAGTCTCAGTGCTGTGGTTTGGACGAAAGCCTGACTGGAACACATCCAAACAGTTATTGAAATGCAAGAAGTTACTCAACTGTTGAAAAACAACTTTTTCAATGATTTTACCTAGAAATGGGAGGTTTGATATGGGCCTGTAATTGTTCATTACTGAAGCATCTAGATTATTCTTTTTTAAGAGCGGTTTAATGACTGCAGTTTTCAGGGCCTGTGGAAAAATACCTGAGTGAAGAGATTTGTTTACTATATGAAGTAGATCTGAGGCCATGCAAGGCAAACTGCTGTCGTTTGAAAAACTGCTTTAAAATGTAAACTCAAATATTTTACCGTGTGCAGGTTGCTAAGGACGCTACAGATGCCATTTACAATCAAAGGACGAAATGCCAACATAATCTTACGCCTGCTAGATGGCCCCAGTGTCACCAACTCAAAATCTGATTGGTCAATGCAACAGTTTCAAGTGTCTGCACTCTTGGTTCCGAAGGCCTCAGGCAGATGTCTTTGACCCAGTAACACATTCTGACTTAAATATGATTGGATAAAAAAGCTCCAACATTAGCAAACATTACTGGACACAGTGCAACACAAAAAAAAGCTATTAAACTATGAAATTAAGAGAATAGACTATTATAAATAATGATGTTAATGAAATAACTATATTAACTGGTTGGTCAGTGATTCTTATAGTTTTGAGAAGCCATTGATAAATGAACACAACTTCCAGCTGGTTAGACAAAATTCACTTCAGAAATGAATAGAGCAAGTGTAAACAACCGCTCTTTAATGTAATACTAGCAGGGGGACAATGAAAGGCTACCTTATCCTGTTTGATAGGAGTATGGGGCTACAAAAAAACCGTTGGTAACCACTGTATTGGGGTAAAAGGACCATTATGTTTTAATTACCCTTTAGGGCAATTATAGAAAAGTGTATACAATACAAATGTAATCAAATCAATTTTGCACTGAAAGAATGCATTTCAATACAGAAGCAATTTAGCTGCCATTTTCTATTCAAACATCGGAACAATGAGGACATATGTATTAAAAATTAATGTATTGTAAGTAGCACAAGAAGAAGAAAACCTTTTGCATATGTACCAACCCTGACCTCCATTGACAGTCTGTCCACAGGTGTCTGAAGGACCGCATTTAATGAAAACACAAACAAAGACTTGAAAACAATAACAACTTTGCTTTGGTAACAAAGAAAACACTAGAAGAAAAGAAAGGCAGAGACAGAAAGCGGACGCCTGAGCCAGACACATGCACCTCAGGCTTTGGTTCTGCAATGTGTATTACTGGCCAGCTGTAGCTAGCATCACCAGCACATACACACAGTTACATTCCCACTGAAAATAGCCACTCCTCAGGCTAACTTTCCACAAACATTCCAAAGATAAGAGCTTTGAAAGCCCGAGCGCCGGCTTTCATCTGCTTCCATTGAGTCTTTGTGTGTGAGAGAATGTCTACATAAATGCTTTCAAAGTGTATATTGTTCAAAGTGTGTGTGTTAAAAGATGCAACATGTTTGACTGCTTGAGGATGAGTGGCCCTTGCTGGCTTACACATGTCTGTCTTCTAGCAACAAAATTAGAAGTACCACCACTCAATATGCGAGTGATAATCTGCCCAGTGCCACCGGACATGTTGGTTGGCTGCACCACAGCAGCCAGGATCCAGAATTCCTCAAAGACATCTGACTTTCTCTGCTGTGTGTGTTTGTTTGTGTGGGTGACTCGTCTTCCCAGAACTCTCTGTAGTGCCAACATTATCTGCTTAAGTTTGGAGCAGACAGACTTTATCTGCAGGGTGGACTGATGGTGATGGACCCAGAGAAGCTCAGCTTCTGCCTGAACGCCCTATGATACGGATACATGGGTTCAGTTAAACTCTCTTGGAAAGGACTCTGGACCAGTGCCACTGCAGTTTATCTGATAACTCCAACCTCTGGAGTTTTACAAAAAGCATCTCAAACTAGTTTTTTACTCCCACGTGTCCAACAATAAGTACGCTTTCCTTATACTCTAATAATAATAATCCTTATATTTCTTATAGCGCTTTATCAATGACTCTCAAAGCGCTTTAGTGAAGTGTCTTGCCCAAGGACACATTACACCAGGGGTCGGCAACCCCTGGCACTTTTTAGTAGTAGTATTAGTAGTAGTATTTTCGGATCCTGAACGAGACCGCCGCCAGAGCGCGTCTCCCCGCTACCCGCAGAAGGAAGCCATGCACGCAACGCAGCCCCGCTCTCTTTAACTCCAGGTGACTTTCTGCCGCTGTCCTCCGTGGTGCTGATCGTTTCACCACGGAGAGGAAAACACTTAACTAACTACAGTAGCCATACAGAGCTGTACAAATGCCGCAGTTTTTGCGTGGCTGTGTCTTTAGTTGAAAGCCCAGTGGCGATCTGCTCATCTCTCATCGAAATAATATGCTACAAAGGGGCGGACTGGCCATCTGTGTGTTGAACTTTCCTGTCGGCTCCCAAACCGTAGTCGAGGAGGGCAGAAGCAACAAGCTGCAGGTTCAATACCCCACTTTAGCTTCAATGACTGGTGAGAGGCGAGCTCTTCTTGGGAGGCCGTTGCATTTATTTAGCTGTTCTTCTGTTTCACAAAATACAGACCTCTGTTTTTCTGCTTCCTCGTTTCACTTCCAGAAACATACACACGCTCCCTCCCTGTCGCTCTACCATCCACAAACACACATGCACAAGCCACACCCCTCTCTCTCTCTCTTAAAGGGACAGCGATCTCATCTCACTCTGCGTGACCCTAATATCATAACATGTGTTCTGGAGAATCACAGAACGGACAATCGTCCTTATTATTATGCCGTTTAAACCAATTATTTAAATGTGTTTGTTAAATTCGGCATCAGGTAAGTTGTGCTGACGGGTCCACACACTGCTTCCCCGCCCTCCTGCTGATAGTTGACAAGCGTCAAGCTCCTCAACCCCCCCCACCCCCCCGTTGATAATTCTCGATTGTTGGCACGCCGATAACAATTTGTTTTTTAAATGGCACTTCATATCAAAAAGGTTGCCGACCCCTGCATTACACATACAGATCATGGTCATCTACTGTGGACAATACCCACAGGAGCAAATTCTGGTGAAGTGTCTAGCCCAAGGACACAACGGCCTGACGCAGTGGGGCGGGAGCGGGTTTCGAACTGGAGTTCCCCAACGCCCCATTGATCTGATGATCAAACGCACAGACCACTGCGCCACCCGTCCCATCTAAGAAACCTTTTGCAATGGCTCTCATGATTATGTCTTACTGAAGTTACCACGACCTGAACCTTAATTAAACACACATACTTTATTAGTAGTAGTGTAGGAATGAGTCCTAAATCTGGAAATTAGTTGGCATTTTACTTCTCAGCTCCGTCGAAGTCAATGGTTGAGTTTTGGTTATATTACCGAAATATGGCCTGTGGAGGTCTAAAAAACAAATGTTTAGCCTTAAAAACAGCAGTCGCTAACAAGAGACTGAATGAGACTACAAAACCTCAACGGGCCGATCATTAGCCGTCTTTATCTAACTGGTTTAGGCGTAAGGTTTTGTGGTGGTAGTGTAGTTCCTTTGCCTTATATAAGCTATTTAGTTGTGGCGATAGCATTTAATTGTATTTCAACTTGTATTAAAGTGTTGTGGAGGTAATCCCTCTGAACAATGTGTTGGTATAATAAATATGTGTTTAACACAGATATTATTTTCCACAATATTCCAAAACCCCATTGCTTATTGTCGAGGGAGTCCTTACGATGCTAACTTCCTGGTCAGCATACACAAATACGTCATTATTGCACAACTCTATTGTTTATATATTTCGGGTTCTACCATATTACCATATTTTAAATGTAAATGTTTAAATATGTGAGGTTGCTTTTTCATATTATCTGCCTGTCTATGATATGTTCTCTCCTTCATCTCTCTTCATTAATTGATCCTTCATTGAGTAATTGTTCGTTAACTTCTGGGTTCTTTAATCCTCTCCTAACTTTAGATGAAAAGGATCAAGAGGAAGAAACAGCACAGTGCACATACAGTTTAGCTGCTGCTTTAACCCTAAGCCCGTCACGAAACTGTGCCTCAGGGCACAACCTATTAATGTGTCATACCCACTTAACGGGAAGAAACTCAGCAAGTCAAGTCTCACAAGAAGGTTAGGGTTAGGAGCCCTGAGTGAAAAAATGCTAACAAACTTAGCACAGAACTCACGGTATAAATACTTTATTACTTATCGGATCTGCACAAACAAGATATCAGCTAGCAAGCTGAGATTCCACAGATTCTAGGGGTATAAGTATGATCACTGTGCGATCAAAACTCGCGGCAGGGGAAGCGCACCCAGACATCACACTACGTAGCAAAAACAGGACATTGTCTTACTGTTGCTCTTGTTCTGATAAAAAGTCGTGTTCAATGGCATTCAAACGATAAAAACGCTGCTGAAGGTTAATCCAATGTGTCTGTGTCACTTTGAAATGATTACTGATAATCCATCGTCATATTTATGGCAAAAACTGAGTTTGGGTCATTTAGGTGGATTTTCCATATCTCTGGCCCCCCTCGTTCGATTTTGATGATTGACATCTCTTTTGAACCGTTAGAGCCAATAGAATCGAGGGGAAGTTCCTAAAATCCATCTAAACATTACCCATTGGTGAATGAGTGCTGCGTAGCCAGAATGCCCAAAACCGGAAGCTGGGTTGTAGCTCTAATAGCAGCTAATATGAAATCTCAGTTTTTGACAAATGGAATGATGGATTATCAGTAATCATTTCAAAGTGACACAGAGACATTGGATTAACCTTCAGCAGCGTGTTATGCGTTGTCATGCCATTGAACACAACTTTGGATCAGAAAACAGCAAAGGTAAGACGTATTTGCCGTTTTGGTCCCGTAAAGCTACGTTGTGTGTTGTCTGGGTTTGCTTCCCATAATCAATCTCTTCTGTGTCATCATGTGATGCTGACGTGACGTGTGTGGTCTAGACACAGGGTCGGATTAACTCAATTTATCGCCAAACATGGGACATGAAATGTGCGTATGAACTTGTGAGTCATCCACCCACACTTCATACATCCTTCACTACGGCCAGCTCTCTGCTTACAGCCGGCTGTCCTTCAGCAACACAAACAGGGGCTGCTCAAACTGTCCACACCAGGCCGACCGTACAGAAGTAGAAGAATTGCCAATGACTTATTTACAGACACATAATGGGAGAACACATTGAATTGCTTTCAGAGGAGGGGGGACATCCTGTGATAGGAAATAAAGTTTTGAGAGAGAAAGCAGGGAGAAAAAAGAAAATCTGGGTCATAAAAAGAACAGCCTGGAGAATAGAGGGAAACAATGGAGGAGGAGAAGAAGAAACAATGACAAATCCCGATGAATATGAGAGCCAACAGGATTCTAATACTTACTTTATCACCCATCCACAGTTCTCTGACAAATCACTTAATATGCAAATCGCTCCGTATTTATTCCAATGACAAATCACACCGTCCCATAAACAGACTCGTGAAACACAAGGCACACACACACACACACACACACACACACACACACACACACACACACACACACACACACACACACACACACACACACACACACACACAGGTGGTTCATTCATCCGTCATGCTTTTGAAATCCGGTGTACTTTCATAACTCCATTTGTTTGAATGATAAATGGAAATAAGAGCGGCTGCTGAACAGCATAAAGAGGATAAATGCCACAGTTACACCTGTGCTGCTGATGTTGTGTGTATTAATCTGTTTAATAGGCACTCTGTGAATGTGTAAGAGAGTTAATAACGTACCATTTGCATCTGTTTGAACTTATCTCCTTTTCAATTATTTATTGTGTCGTATTTTTTGAACATGAATAACAAATTAGTTGTCAAACGGCACATGGTTTCCACCAAAAGGGCAGCTGCACACCGAATAGACACGTTTTCAGATTTGGCATACTGATGATCATTTACAAGAAAACGTTAGAAAAACTAAGTTAATGGAGTGTTGTGTAGTCTGTTTTACAGTGTATCCAGAGTAGTGACAGCTTGCCTTAATTACCGCTAAGAAACTTGACTACTGTTGACAATACTCGACAAAACAACTCTATTTTAAGGGCTGCTCATTACACTGTGCAGTACATTTATTTGGCAGACAGTTTTGTACTAAGTGATTTACAATGAGTGCATTTAAACTCTACAGGGAGGGTGAGGTGTCATCTAAAATTATAGGTGCATACAATTCCAAACAAATCATTAGAAGTGTCTGCAGAGTTACAGGGCTGTATTCCCTGCAGAGATAGAAACCCGAGTGCTGGAGGTGAAGTTGGAAATATGGGGTTTCCTCCTGCAAAGGGAGGAAAGACAGTGGTCTTTGATCCCATGTCATTTCCTAACCCAATAACTTAACCTCAGGGAAACAGAGACACGTCCACAAAGGGGTGTGGCCAGAATCAGCACTTTTAGAAGAGGGGTTTATGGGATGCTATAATTCATGATCTGTTTGGTATTTTGAGCAAAAAAACTTCAGAGACACGTTTTGTTTATATCTGAGACCTATTATATGTTTGAATAATTATAATACGTGACCTTTAATCGTGATGCACCCGCGGAAGTTATTGATGTATATGGCATGGGGAAACTACAATGTTCTGTACAGCCGACTCCTATAATCGCCCTGTTTTCTCTAATGGTGTTGTTCAATGTGGGATTTATGAATTTGGAAAAATATTTAGAAGTCAAAAAAAGAAAGTGAAACGTAATCCTTTCTCACCCTCACCCGTCAGCCCACACGTGTTAATCCACACAAATCCCAATGATTATGACTTTAAAAAAATATATTATTAATAAATACCTTTATGCATAAGTTGCTCGGCCAACACATCCATCACTGTGCATATTACCATTCAAACATGTTCAAAAGAAACCCTACACATCTCATTAAACACCATTTCATATTGACTTGATTATTTTACAGTAATTAGCCTAATGTCCAGAGTTCACCAACCGTTCAGACAAATAAACGATTTAGCAATTTTACATTGTACCTCGACCACAACCCGGGACTTTGTTGTGCTTTAGTGGCAAGTTGATTCCAACAAGGGTGCAGAACAAGAGTGTTTGATGATCATACACTCGCCTTTGGTGGATTCCAGAGGTGGGACCAAGTAATTGTTTTGCAAGTCACAAGTAAGTCTCAAGTCTTTGAACTCAAGTCACAAGTAAGTCTCCAGTCTTTGCACTCAAGTCACAAGTAAGTCTCCAGTCTTTGCACTCAAGTCACAAGTAAGTCTCCAGTCTTTGCACTCAAGTCACAAGTAAGTCTCCAGTCTTTGCACTCAAGTCACAAGTAAGTCTCCAGTCTTTGCACTCAAGTCACAAGTAAGTCTCCAGTCTTTGCGCTCAAGTCACAAGTAAGTCTCCAGTCTTTGCACTCAAGTCACAAGTAAGTCTCCAGTCTTTGCGCTCAAGTCACAAGTAAGTCTCGAGTCTTTGCACTCAAGTCACAAGTAAGTCTCAAGTCTTTGCACTCAAGTCACAAGTAAGTCTCCAGTCTTTGCACTCAAGTCCGAGTCAAGTCTCAAGTCAGGATGGGCAAGTTCAAGTCATGTGCTTTTCATCAAATGTAATGACATCGATCAACAGAATAATACTTAATAATCAAACTGCTCTTTATTAGTCACATTAATAATGTAGTAATCCATTTTCTCTCTGCTGGTAAAGTAACATGTGTTTTCTATTTTAAGAGGGAACAGTAAGGTAAGGCTACCGTGACGGTTTGATTCAGAAGGAGTTTAATGGATAAGATCCCTGATGTTGAGGTAACCAGAATGTTTCCACTGTGTACAACATGTTATAAGGGACCCACAATCTATCTTTATGCAAGGGATAATGTGCAGCGAGGCGGTCTCTATGGGGAAGAGAACACCTGAATCTAGATCCCTCTGCAGGTGCTACTTTAAGTATATTCTGATGCTAATACTTTTCTACTTTTACTTGAGTAACATTTTGAATTCAGGACTTTTTATTGTAACTGAGTATTCCTACACTCTGGTACTTTTACTCAAGTACAAGATCTGAACTTCTCCCACCTCTGACAATAAATCCTGAGTGGTTACCAAAAGAAAACCTGCTCTGAAGGTTATTTTCATTTTACAAATCCTGCATTCAGCTTTGCTTTCTCCGATACCACTGAAATGCAGCCAGATGCTGCTTCTTTCTTCGGTTTTTCCGACACGCTTGCATTTAAATCCGGCTCCCGAGTCATTGGTGTTCAAGTCGAGTAGCAAGTGTTTTGTGATTTTGTGAAGTCGAGTCCAAAGTCATCAAATTGGTGACTCGAGTCCACACCTCTGGTGGATTATATGGACTACAGAGGCAATTGAAGTTGTAAAATAAAGTATAAATTAAGACGTTTTCACCTTTTTGTAATTGTTGCCCTGCCCGGATTCTTTCCAAATGTTAACATTATTGTTATCAATTGTTGATGCGATTAGTTTTGTGTGTCTGTTTTTACCAGTGTTCCCGGTCAGTTTGTTGTCAATGTTGCCGTCTAAGTTCCTTGGTGTAGTTATGTCATTTCTAATGGTGGTGTTAGAGGAAGATTCAAGGGATCATCAGAGGAATTCGGAGACACTGCCTTGAATCCATGAATCCAGGTATCAAATATTATGCTAATTCATCAAGTAGAAATGTAGGCTCCGTTTAGATTTTCACCAGTGTGTTTTTGACCAGCTAATGCACACATTCAGTCAGTCAGAAAGATTCATCCTCATAGTGACCATGAATCTCCGAGCGAAAGATCATAGCAATCTTTCCATTAGTTGATGAAATATTTCAGTCAGTACAACAATATGGACCCATCTTGAATGCTGTCGCTACATACATTTGAACTCCTTATCCTCTGACTCTTAATTCTGTCTCTACACAAAATCCTTGCCACACTTCTCCACTCTATGGCCCTCACTGTGTGAAGCAGACTCTTTTTAAATGGAGTCTGCCGGTCTCCATAATGGTCTCACTTTTTTATGATAATTGCACTAATGTCTAGAAAGTAATTTGTTTATGATTTATTGATCTTAGAGTGCTGCACATTAGAAAGCAGACGTGTGGGAACATCCTCTCTGTGCAGCACTTTTATTTAACATAATGCAATTCAGTGATGTGAAATGCAACATAATGTGTTCATGTACGGCGGCCTCACAGAGAGTCACATCAGCAAGATGGAGAACAGCCAATGGGAATTATCATCCAATCACAACACAACGCCGGGCGCTCGGTGTGTGTTGTTTTGTCTCTGTTATCTGCCTGCTGTTCTAAAGGGAGCGACGCAACGATAAGCACAGCTCTCATTCAACCATCAGCTGTCACTGGATGATCCATCTGCTTTGTTTTCTTTGTTTACGTAGGGGATAAGTGTTGGAGGAATTCATTCCAAAGTCCTTCATTGTCTTTGTGGAGGCTGATTTCATACTTCTAAATTAAAGATTGACTTTCATAAACATGAACCTATACAACAGTCTCTCAGTGTTATACAAGTGTATCTATTCACCCTGATTTCGAACTTTCACACATTTTCAGAACCAGAATCAAAGTTCCTGTATTTATCCCACAGAGGGTAAATCAACATTGTTACAGTAAAGTATAGATAAATGAAAAATAGAAATAATATAGAACACTATTAGATAAAAGGAATGCACATATTATTTAACATTGAAGTGTGGTAGCAGGTAGATATACTGTGTGTGTGCATTAAAAAACCAAACAAATACAAGCCCCTAGGGGTATTAATAAAGGTTCATCTTCTTCTTCTAGATAGGCTTTCTGGTTAGCAGCAGCTGGGCCTCACTGCACCTCATTCAATCTCGTTTAATTTGGCATATTACTCTCAATGAATATAAGAAAGCACTGCGTAAAGCGAGAGCAGCCTACTACTCTTCATTAATAGATGAGAATAAGAATAATGCAAGATTTCTTTTCAGCCCTGTAGCCAGGCTGACAGAGAGCCATAGCTCGATTGAGCCTTCTATTCCCATAGCACTCAGTAGTAATGATTTTATGTGCTTTTTTAACGATAAAATTGTTACTCTTAGAAACAAAATCAATGACCTCTTGCCTTTGACCAGTATAGTGTTATCAACAGCTCCCGGAAACGTAAGTTCTAATATTACACTAGATAGTAAACTAGAATGCTTTTCAGCCATAAACCTTAAACAATTAAATTCAATGAATCTCTCTTCTAAACCATCAACGTGTATCTTAGACCCAATTCCAACTAAGCTGTTGTAGGAAGTTTTTCCATTAATTAGCACTTCTTTATTAAATATTATGAATATGTCTTTATTATCAGGCTATGTTCCACAATCATTCAAAGTAGCAGTGATAAAACCGCTTCTTAAAAATCACAACCTCGATCCAGAGGTTTTAGCCAACTATAGACCTATTTCTAATCTTCCGTTCCTCTCAAAAATTCTTGAGAAAGCAGTCGCAAAACAGCTGTGTGATTACTTAAAAAACAATGATTTATTTGAAGATTTTCAGTCTGGCTTTAGAACACATCATAGCACAGAGACAGCTCTGGTCAAAGTCACACATGACATTCTAATAGCCTCTGACAAGGGACTTGTCTCTATTCTTGTTTTGCTCGATCTCAGTGCTGCATTTGATACTATCGATCATGATATCTTATTGCAAAGACTAGAGCACTTAGTTGGCATACAGGGAACTGCTTTAGGCTGGTTTAAGTCCTATCTATCTGAACGCTCTCAGTTTGTACGTGTCAATGATGAATCTTCCACGCAAACCAAAGTTAGCCATGGAGTGCCACAGGGCTCAGTGCTCGGACCTATTTTGTTCACATTAATATGCTTCCGTTAGGCAACATTATAAGGAATCATTCTGTACATTTTCATTGTTATGCGGATGATACTCAACTATATTTATCAATCAAGCCTGATGAAATTAATCATCTAAATAAAATTCAAGACTTCCTCAAGGACTTAAAAACGTGGATGACCTTAAACTTTTTGATGTTAAACACGACCAAAACTGAAGTTATTGTACTTGGCCCGAAGAATCTACGAAACAAATTATCTAAAGATATACTAACTATGGATGGCATTAATTTGGCCTCCAGTGAGACTGTAAGGAATCTTGGTGTTATATTTGATCAGGATTTATCCTTTAACGCCCACATAAAATCAATTTCAAGGACCGCCTACTTCCATCTACGTAACATTGCAAAAATCAGGCATATCTTGCCTCAAAACGATGTAGAGAAACTAGTCCATGCATTTGTTACTTCAAGGCTGGATTATTGTAACTCTTTATTATCAGGGTGTACCAAGAAGTCAGTCAAGTCAGCTCGTGTACTAACCAGAGTTAGGAAAAGGGACCACATTACTCCTGTTCTGGCTGCCTTACACTGGCTCCCTATAGAACACAGGATAGAATTTAAAATTCTTCTTCTCGCCTACAAAGCCCTTAATGGGCAGGCGTCATCTTACCTTAAAGAACTCATTATACCCTACTGTCCAACTAGGGCATTGCGTTCCAAGAATGCAGGGTTGTTGGTTGTTCCTAGAGTCTCTAAAAGTACAATGGGAGCCAGAGCCTTTTCTTATCAAGCTCCACATTTGTGGAATCAGCTTCCAGTTTGTGTTCGGGCGGCAGAAACCCTATCCGTTTTTAAGAGTGCGCTTAAGACCTTCCTTTTTGATAAAGCTTATAGTTAGGGCTGATTAGATTCAGCCCCTAGTTTTGCTGATATAGGCTTAGTTTGTCGGGGGACATCTTACTTCTTCCTTCTCTCTGTCTGTACCTGTGTACTCCCATGTTCCGATTAACCCAGCTTCCCCAAATTTCTTTCTTTTTGGTGTCTATATACGCTGGGATCCGGAGTCATGGATGATCCTGTGGTCCTGTTTCCTGCATCGCGAGCCCTGGATCTTGAGTCGTGGCTGTGGTCCTGGATGGATATCCTCGTGGATTCATCTTCCTATTATACACACATGCATTTCCAAACATTTGGACTACCTATGTTGCAAATGTATTATCTTTTCAATTTACACACGGCATCTATTGCACGTCTGTCCGTCCTGGGAGTGGGATCCCTCCTCTGTTGCTCTCCCTGAGGTTTCTCCCATTTTTCCCTTTAAACTGTGGGTTTTCTCTGGAAGTTTTTCCTTGTACGATGTGAGGGTCTAAGGACAGAGGGTGTCGTATTGTCATACTGATATTTTGTACAAACTGTGAAGTCCACTGAGACAAATGTAACATTTGTGATATTGGGCTATATAAATAAACATTGATTGATTGATTGATTGACCTCTCCCTCGGTCGTAACCGTGGAGAAGTTGGGGCTGCGGCTGACAGAGCACACTCTGACGCGCTTACCTCGCGAAGGTGTGCTCGGAAAACAGCGCCATAGGCGGACGGAGAGTCCTCAGCCCCGTATGGGCTCACTATGCACCACCTCTCCCGAGTCCCTAAGGAGCACGGGGAGAGCGCAAGTGCCCCATGTCCCCCACTCAGACACGCTTACCTCGTGAAGAGCGTGTATGGACAATGACGTGGAGGGCTCCCCCCTCCTGCCCTAAAGCAGGGGAAAAGAGTCCTCCAGCCCCTATGGGCCCAGTGCGCCCAGGGAAACGTAAGCGCATTACGCCCGGGGAGGGGGTCAGATGCCCACTGACCCTCAGCCCCCCTCCCCCCTCACCAGTCCTGCGTTGCCCCAGCAAGCACAGATGATGAAAAGGAGCCAGACATGTCCAAGAGATAAAACTTTATGAAGGGGCCTGGTGTTGACCAAGACGCCACCGTGCATATGTCCGCCACACTCACGCCATTAAATAAGGCTGTTGACACAGCCATAGCTCATGTAGAGTGTGCACGGACCCCCGTGGGGAAGGCTCTCCCCGCCTGTCCGTAGGCATGTGCAGAGCCAGCCTGCTAGGCGTTTCTTGGACAGGGCTTTCCCGATCACCCCGCCCCGGAAGCACACAAACAGCTGTTCAGTGCGTCTAAGGGAAGCCGGGCGCTCTACATAACATGCTAGCGCACGCACCGGGCAGAGGAGGTGCAATTTAGCCTCCCTAGCCCCACTATGGGGTGGAAGATTAAAGCCCCCTAACTGAATAGCCTTCGACCTGAACGCACTCCTTAGGCTCTTGGGCACAAAGGAGGGGTTCGAGTGGCCCTGTACCCTGAGGATTCCAGCCCATGTTGCCACCGGAGCCTTCGTCCTAAGTGGCTGTCGCCACGTCGCCTCCATACACCGCTAGATGTCTGGCAGGGGGGGCGAAACGAAGGCCGGCTGCGCCGGGCCGTAGAAGCCCCGCCATAGTCATCACCGCCGGGAAGTCCTGCCACGCAGACCTGTGCTGCTGGCCTTCCTGGCGGTCGCCGGAAGCATCAGACAACAAGGTGTCGTCGTCCCTCTCCCCGACGAGCGGGCCTGTCCCGTCCGCTGGCATGGCGAACACGAAGGGCACTCCCCAGAGGTGCGGGAAGGTATTTTGAGTGGGGGTGCTGAGGTGCTGGACTCCAGTGAACACTATTACTGGCACTATAGAGCACGCACAAAAGCACTCCCCACACGCAAACACACAGTACACCCACGACTGTTACAATGAAGGCTCGATAATCAGCTCATGGCATACAGGCAGGGGTAAAGTGCTATTTTTTACGAGTGGGGAGCAGACCTCACCTCCTCTAGGGGGGTCCGGGGAGATGCTCCCCCGGGAAGATTTTTTTTAAATATTGAAGTTAAAAGCATCAATCTGGTGCACTTTGAGAGCAACATTAAGAGATCTATGGATACATCTCTCAACACCCAGATGAAACACAACTGTAAACAGATGTTCTTTTTTTTATGGATATTTTACAAATCACTCTCCTTTCAAACTGTATTCTTGTTTTACTGCCATATAGTATTTCATAACTGTTTTTCCCTTATTCTCTTATTTGTTTTTTAACTATAGTGATTATATGAAGGTGTGCCGCGGAAATAATCTTTTGAATAATTTGTGACCAAACCGTTTGAGACCCACTGAGATAACTTAGACTAAAGTTAACTATCTAAACACTCAGAGAGTCCTTTAGCTCACCTGAGCCTCTGAGTCTGAGAGGAGAGCTCTCCTCCAGCTTGTTGTGGAACCAACAGCTCCGTATGTCCGTTAGTGCAGCTAGCTAACCAGATGGTAACAACACGGTCCCTGATGCTGGCACCGGTCCCTCTCTCTCTCTCTCTCACACACTAAATGCGCTATTTCCGCACACACACACACACACACACACACACACACACACACACACACACACACACACACACACACACACACACGCACACACACACACACACACACACACACACACACACACACACACACACACACACAAGCTTGAATGACACAAGCACACTTTTATTTCCATTGAACTTTCTGATTGGTCTGGTGTCTTGCCTCTGTTGCATTCACTGAACACGGGAAATTACAATCCTGCCGTCCTCTCTAGTGTCTTGATGTGTGGAATGTGCATTAGCAATTTCTTTAAACTGCGGCTCCTTTCTGCTAAATCAGGTCGAGTCAAATGAATTGGAGAGGAAAAATAACTCTGGATTTAGATACCCTTAAAAAAAAAAATCACTCTTTCCGAATGTACGTCAATGTGACCACATCTTTTTGGGCCCAAATTATGTCATGTGACTGTCACGTAATTGTAGTACCCCCGTTTGGCCACTACAAACATTTGGCTCACTTCCTTTGGTCTGGCTCTGAACCCATTGACTGCAAGCATGAACTCGTTGTAAGAGACAGATGTTTTTTGACAGCTTCACACAGAGAGATATGCTCAGATTAGAGTGTTCAAATGTCTTGTTACACCTAACAAGCAGTTTTGCTGGTGGTTGAGAAACCAGAGGCTTTAGTCTAGGAGGCTGTGCAAAGGTCACACACTCGTCTGAATCATCCTTCACTCTCGTCTCAGCAAACAGAGGGAAATTCTCTGCGCGCGTACCGCATGCTAAATGACATCCACAGGCCTCGGGTCGCTGTGCTGACGGCTCCTGGCAGCTCACTTCAGTGTGTGATGCTTTTTCCTGGCAAGATTCTGAATCTCCAAACCCCGTAGAGAGAAATGCAAATGCCAGTAAACACAAGGACACGCTGAGGGATTATGTTCCTGTTGTCTTACTTCTATTTGCAAAGCACATTTTGGAGACAAAGTCGCAAACAGACGCACAAGACAACCAGGACTGACAGTGAACAACCACATCATTATCTGTGTCTGTTCAACCGACAAAGTATCTGTATTCAGAAAGATGACTGGAACTCGGACAGATTTGTTTTTACATTTTTTAACTCAATGAAGTCCTTGGCTGATAGACGGCATGTAACCTCTTAAATGGATGACGATAGACTGAAATACTAATTGAAAAAAGTCTTTAATGTTTCCACTGGCTCCTTAAGATGGAAGAAATGCTAACATTCAGATAAAGACTGCGGGCTCTAAGCTATATTTGGATGTATAGACTGCAGGCTTTTTGCACACAAAAAATACAACTTTCCATGTAACAAACAATATCATCACCTTTGCTAAATATAATTTCATCGAATTACTTTAAACAGCCTGATTCGATTGGGGCGATTCCAAAGTGTAGTTAGTCAAAAGTGCGTAACAAATGCAACCATGGTTGACTGTTTTCTTATAGGGAAGAGATAAACACACACAGCTACACCCCTCAAGTTATAGGCCTCACTTTGATTGCAAACCAGCTGTGTCAGGTCAGCCGTCGGCCCACTGCATGCTGTGAGCTGGTGGGAGGGCTGGGGGCGTATACAGAATGTAGCTCACTGTGTGTTAAATGAAACATCTAGTTAGTGAGATCAAAGTCCCATATTGCAAACAAATTGGACATTTTCATCTTGTGGCAATCCACAATGATTTGTAATAAATGTGAAAAATAACTAGCTCCGACATGTCAATCACGACCCCCCCCCCCGGATAATAACGTGCAACTTCAAGTAGAACGAATTATGTATTTGGATTCTGAGAACATCCCTGCTCACAGCTCTGGTGCTTAATCCAACTGGTGAAGTGTGTTCAGATCACCATTTATCCAAACATTTGGTGAGAATGTGATGACTTACACGCTGACTTTACAGTTCAAAGTATGAACTAAAATAATCTACAGATGGTGAAGAAGTACATAAAGTGTTGTGATATGTTAAAGATGTCTTCGTATTGTGTTGCTGAGATATCAACTGAGCAAGCTAAACAGCTACATGGCTGTACAAAGAGATCTGGATACAGCGTTGAAGGCAGATCCCCAGTCATTCATATGAAAGTTGCTCAGTGGTGCATGAAGCCAAAATGTATCTAGGGTTCTGGGTCCAAAGAGAATGCATGCTTTTGTTCTCCTTAACTCTTAAATGGGCAATTACATATAAATGTTTTGGAAAAATAATTGATTGCTATTTTCTACTGTAATGAAGGTAACTGTGCATGGTGCACCTGCCAGGACAGAGTACATCTGACTCCAGACAGAACTTGCTCGAATCCGAGTTAAAAAAAAAGTCTGAGTCATCGTGCACGAGAATTCACGAGTCCGAGTTCGAGTCAGCGTCAATCAGTGCGCGAGTCGAGTCACAAGTCCCGAAAATCGGCACTCGAGTCTGAGTCCATGACTCCATCTCTGACAGAAACCATTTAAGGGTGAAGCCCTGCATTCAATGTGCATGTGTCATGTCCAGTCCTGACTCAGTCAAATGAGCATGTTTAAGGGCTTTTCAAAGGTTCAAACTTTGAAGTCGATTTTCCTCCAAAACGCTTATTTACATATGTCCGTTTCCCAATGTAAGACAATTGGAGAAAGTATTTTTCGGCCCATTGGCATCACGTGATTACCACAAGTTGCAAAACCATTGTTTGGCCACTCCAGAAAGTGCATCTTGAGCTTTCCTCTGTGATGTTTTTGGGTGTTTTTTGTTCCCTCTTCGTGATTAGCATTCTCACGGCTGCAGACGAGAGGCACACCTGTTTCCAATGACCTCATCAATCTGCTCCATCAACGCCCGGTCCTCACTCCACTACTCTGCCAGATAACTCCGTCTTGTTGGAGGATCTATTGTGCCTGCCGGTAGCTTTAAGCCTTTTGTCTCCAGTCGTTACATTTTCCTGTGCGATGCCTTGTGTTGTTTTTGGCCTAGTGACTATTCCTTCTGCTCTCCTGAGACACTTCCTGCTAATCAGCCAGCTTCCTTCCTCCACTGCCAGCTTTTGTTTGCTTTTTTCATTAAAGGCTTTAATTCCCTTACCGGTGCCCGTCTCTGCTTTGGGGTCCACACATAATCAGGTTATACCTGTGGTTCCTCTAGAAGTGCTAGTGCATTGAGTAAATGGCTGATGGCTTGTCAATCACAAGGGGTACAGGGATTGTAGGTGCACAATAGTTTCAATAGTCTTACCTTCTTACCACCGCCTTCCTACATGTTCAGATTTTACCACTTAAAGTAATCGTGTTTTAGTGTTTAAGTCAGCCATGCCTGTGCAAGTATTCAGTTCTATTGATTTCAGTGTCAAAACCATTCAACTGGCGGCACACAGGGTGGCTTTCATTCATTCAACAGAACTCTGTCATGTTTTGTAGCAAACTAAACACAATTCGTACACTTCATTGAGTACCATTATTTAATAGGGAAGGACCCCTTTATGCATCTTGATCAATAACATTCAAAGTAAAGTAGTTGATTATCCATCAAACATTATATATTTATTTTATCCAAAATAACTGTGTTGCATACACTTAAATAAGACTTGCTAAAGAAGCAGGAAATAGTGATAATAATGCACAGATGGAAGGCTTACAGGCAGGTAGGCCATCCAGTTACTTTAGCCGGGCCGGCTCAGATGATTGGTCGTGCTGTTTACAGTACCACAGCTTCCACAGATGACGTTTTTTGTCAAGGATATTCATTGCTATCGGATGTTAAGAGCATTCCATGGAATATAACAAAAAGTGTATCTCGAGCCGGTTTCTCAAACTTACCTACCCCACCATTAATAAAGAATACATTGTTATTTCTAAGGATGAAGTCGTTTATGAAAGTGGTTACCATTACAGCGCTTTACAGGCAGAGGGTGAGACTGTATACATGGTTCTGAAACATATAGGGTAACAGGTACAGGAGGTGGCTTTTTAGATTGTGAATGTATCTTTCAAAGACAATAAAGTAAGAGAATTGTGAGACTGGCCCTTTAGCTGCTGGATATCCAGTGAATGAATCGACAACGAGAGGCGGTAGAGTTGCAAACCATGGTGACTTTTATTTATCAAACACCCCACAGGTTAACAGCTAGCCCGCATGTAGGTGTTCCCAGCCCGCATGTAGGTGTTCCCAGCCCGCATGTAGGTGTTCACCGCTCTTCCTCTGACTGAAGACTGGCTCATTTATAGAAGTTCTTCAGAGGACTTCATTGGGAGAAACCATTCACAGGTAAGGATAATACGTACACATGTCATCACAATTGTTATAAAGAATATCTATAATATTATGTTCATAGCATTATTAGTTGTTTATAGCCATCTGTTAATTTAACCCAAAACCAACATTATAACTGATCAGAATAAATATAAATACATTCCCAACTAAGAAAGAAATCCCTGCGCCAATCTCGCCACTTGGTTCTTCTCGGAACCTTCTTTGTCAGTGTTTGTTTCCCCGAGGACCTTTTGGCCGAACACACTGGAGCGGACACAGGACGAGACAGCATGGGTAAGCGATGGACGTAAACTTTACACAGTGTTCACTTATACAATGAATGCAACTTTAACGTCATGATATATACACGCTCAAACATATTATTGCACACAATGATTAATCTCAACCGCTGTCATTCTTACACAATCATAAACACTTTCGGCGCTCTCGCTAACTCCCCCCTCTTTTCAGGTGGAGCCGAGGACCCGCCCAGTATCTGCCAGATGACATTCCAATCAATACGGGTTAATCATTTAATAAATACTACATAAATAATAAGTATAAATTACGTAAACATTTGCAAATATGCAATGCCAAACTGTACTGTGCAAATCACGCTAATAAAGTGCAAACTGTTCACTAAAGTGCTGAGTGACATTAGTACTGTGCAAAGGGAAGTTGTTGTATAAAGTGCAAACCCACATGTGCAATATTACAAGGCCCCAAAGCCGTCAGTCCATAGTAACGAAGTTACCTTCGTTACAGGAATACAAACGGCTCCTTTTCTTCAGAAAAGCAGACCCATCATGTCGCCTTATAGCACTGTAGGCGGCTAATGTCATTGATATGTAAAACAGGAGTGTGTCGCTGGGATCTGGGTTGGGTTGCATGTTGCCTGATTCTTCTCTGTGCTCTACTCTCATTAGTTGTATGTGCTCATTGAGCCAGGGCTTAACCTTTGCTTTCAGCTTTTTCTCTTTAATTGGAGCTACTTAATCGAGGGAGGAGAACAGTGTGTGCTAAATTCAGCTAATTCAATTCCACACAGACAAACTGTAGATGTTATGGGTAGTTTCTTTGTAAAACGAATAGCTCTCTGTAATTTGGGTGGGAACAACAGGAAGCTATAAAGGAAACAAAGGAAGGGAGTTCAGTGACCACAGATTGAAAATGTAATTTCTGAGTCAGCTGAGCCGTATCTGGCCGTGCAACACTCAGCGTCACATACTGTATGCAGAAGCATTATTTTAAGCAACACATTAAGTTGACGAAACACTCGAGTCAAATGTAATGAAAGTCAGATCGTGTCTTAGACGGGCAGTGATATCATAAACCTGTTAATGTACGCATTCAAACACCAGGTGCAGCTATGTGGCTTTGATCCTGGATCAAGTGTTTAAGTCATGGATGTTTAAAGTTTAACTTCTTCATATTTGACTAATATTATAGTTGACTTTTCATTCAGGAAGTATGACGCTGCGCTGTCAGTACGCTTCTCCATGTTTGTGATTGGTCAAATGTTGCTAACCCCGCCCCTTTCATGTGAACGCGCACTCAGCCGGACAGAGAAACCCTGGTTTGAGTTAACAAGTTGATAACAAGCGTCGTAGGACAGTTTAGCGAGAACGTGTTTGTTTTGGATTAGGTAAACCGGATAACTCAAATGTCCAGGGCCCAGGAGTTCAACACTTTTAATCTCAATCAGATCCGATCAGATTTTGAAGTCCCATTTTTTTTTTTTTTTTTTGTGATCCAGGATCAGACAAGTCGGACAGATTGTGTCCCTGGAGTTCAAACCAATTCAGGATAGGATCAGCCTGATCCAGATTCAGACTTTTCAAGATGACTAGATCCTGAATATCAGTGCTTTAATCCTACCGATCTCCATCTAGTGGACATGAAAAATAATACAAGGAAGACAAGAGACCACATTGCAGAGGCATCTATAATGTTTAATTATAGTTTAAAATACAAAGGACATCAAATCATAATGGAATTGAAATTTAAAAAATACTCCTACTAGGGTAACAACAAAAAAACCTTCATTCAAAGGCAGCTGGATCATCCAGGCGTGCTTTGGGGAGCTGAATCCTCAGTGAGGTTTCAGTTTGCTGAAGCCGGCACAGCTGTATTTGTGCTTCAGCCAGACGGATCTGCATCTCTGCCCTCTCCGTTTCACGGCTCACCAGTCTTGTAGGCAGGGCCGGCCCTAGACTTTTGGCTTGGGGGCCCCCCTCACTCTAGCGCGTTCTCACGACACACAACACGGAACCACTTTTTGTCTTATGATGTTAGCATAAGCATGTAAACACCGTGGACCTAACCTCCGCTAGGGGGGTCCTCATCTCCGTTAGGGGGGTCTGGGGGCATGCTCCCCCGGGAAGATTTTTTTTTAAATATTGAAGTTAAAAGCATCAATCTGGTGCACTTTCAGAGCAACATTAAGAGATCTATGGATACATCTCTCAACACCCATATGAAACTGAACTCTAAACAGATTTTTCTTTAGGGATATTTTACAAATCACTTAAACTGTATTCTTGTTTTGTCATATAGTATTTCACAACTGTTTTTCATTTATTCTCTCTGGCTGTCCGTCTCATAATGTTCACATAGAAACTAGCTGTCAATAGGAATATCATTCAGAAGAATTATAATTTCTTGCAAAAATCTGTCACAAAAAGAGGTTGCACATTTAAATTCAGGTGTTGTTATGGCAACGTCAGTGGCCAAACAGCCACATTTATTTACTGCTGCAAATACGTTAAAACATGCTGTTGACACGTAAAGCAGTGGCAACTATGCCACCATTTCAGCTGACTTTTCCTCAGAAATACTTTCACATAACATCCATATATTTCAGTGCTAGGTTTATGCTTAGCTAAGCTAACTATGAAACACTTTAACTGACAGGACTCCGGATCAACTGTGTACTGTAAGGTAGCTTCTAGCTTCATGTCAAACAGTAAGTAAACATTTCCCAGAGAGCTTTCTTTGAAATCACCAGGTAACGCTAAAAAACATTACATTTAGATTGTATGACAGTGTTTATTTAATATATCTGGCTAGCTATAGCTACTTGCTAACGGTTTAGCTTATCCCCGCGATTCAAAGTAATGTCAACGTAGCTGTAATTTATGCTTTGCTTACATGTTCTCATAACTTGGAAGTTTACTGACATTTACATACCTTGTTTACGTGGCTCAAGTGGTGGCTCTGGGGTTGTTGTGTGAGCCACCACTTGAGAATTGTCGTATTTTTTAAGAAAATGTGTTCTTATGTCCATCTTCAAAAACTCTGAGTCCGACTGACAGTTTATTTTAAACATTGTCACAGCTCACAGGATAGGTACCTGTCAGCCAATAAGACAGATGATTATTTCCATTCAACTCTGATTGGTCTGGTGCCTTGCCTCTGTTGCATTCACTGAACACGGTAAATTACAATCATGCCGTCCTCTCTTGTGTCATGAGGTTCAGGTAAAGCACGGTTAATGTATTATATTATTGACTCAATAATATAATACATGACTTTGAGAGTAGGCAATCTAGGCATATTAACACAATTAATTAAACATACTTATCACGGCGACAGTGTACTGAGATTTATTTATTTAAAATAAATAAATTACATTTTATTTATTTTTGCTAGGGGGCCCCTTAGTGGCTGTGGGGCCCTAAGCGGCCGCTTATGTCGCTTAATGGGTCGGGCCGGCTCTGCTCGTAGGCATCATCCCTCTGCTCTGGTTTTCTGGTGCGCTTGCATTTTCTCTTTCGAGGTGGCTCTTGCAGTGTGTCATCAGGCCTGGCTGAAGCTTCTGGATCCACATAGGTCAGGAGGACCTCATCTTCAATGGTGTGTGTCACATCAGGTGCATTGACGACCTCAAATGAAAGTTTATCAATATACTTTATACCCCTTAATAAGATGATCACAAGCATGCAAGCTCCTGGAAAAGTGTAGTACAAGGATGCTATATAAGTAGTACTATGAAAATAGCAATTATACAAGATAATAATTGTAGTTCTATAGGGACAAGGATAAAATCACACATACCTGCGACTCACCATCCAGTACAACGTTTGGTATTCCATGTAAAGATTGTGACTGCTGACCACCAATGATATCAAGTACCACATCTGTGTATTGTCCCCTTTTATACGCTTTGTTACCCGTCTGTGGGTTTTTAGCCTGGCTGTGGTCTTTGGTAGCTTGCTGCTTCAAATTCTTCCACCTCAACCTCACTTGGTCCACCGTCCTCTTGTGTCCAGATCCTGTGGCATCCACATTGTCTGTCACCTCCATCCATATTCCGCTCTTCACTTTAGTCGCTCCACCCTCTCTGTTAAAGCTACCAACTATGGAGTCATAATTGTTCCTTACACCCAGCAGCAGTGCATGGGTCTCAGCAGATGTAAAATTAGGCCCCTTTTTGTCCATCTTTCCAACTCAATGGTTTGGTCAGGTCAGCTATTAGTTTTATAGGTCTGGCCTTGCTATTAATTACATAATTAACCACAGGCCCTAACCAATCTGGACATTCATTCCAGGTGTGTATTTGCAATTAGTTATTATTCAGAGACTGATGTAGGCCTACTGACTGAAACAACAGTCAGAACACAGTCATGGCAGGGATTGTTCACATCTTCCATACTGGAAGGAGAGGTTATAGCCAAAGGGTCCTCACAGAGCGGCCCAAACCTTTCCAACAGTACACAACAGAAGAACTGTACAATCATTTTCGATTTGGACTTGATGAAATCAACTACATTGCTGATCTGGTCAGACCTTGCGGAGTCATGCTCTGACTGTAGAGGAACAGGTACTCATTGCCCTGCGCTTTTCCGCATGTGGAACATTCTACGAGGTCATAGCTGACAGCATGGGAGTCCACAGGACAACAGTGGGTGAAGTGGTGACAGCTGTGTGTGATGCACTGGCTCGCCTGCTGGATCACTTTGTGACTTTTCCCACTGATGGCCAGATTGCCAAAGTGAAGCAGAAGTGTTTTCTTCTGGGAGACATGCCCAACACCATTGGGGTGATCGACTGCACCCATGTACATATTCAAGCACCTCGTCAGAGGGAGTGGGAATATGTCAACAGGAAAGGGAGGCACAGCATCAATGTGCAGCTTGTGGGAGATGCTGACCTTGCCATCACCAACTGTGTTGTGAGATGGCCTGGGTCAGTCCACGATGCACGTATCTTCAGAGAGAGCCGGTTGTTCACTGAATTCCAAACCAACAGGCCGGATGGAGTTAAATTAGCCGACAGTGCCTACCCACTCCTACCATGGGTGATGACACCTTTTCCCACGGCCAACACTCCTTCACAGATGCGCTACAACAACGCCCATGGAAGAACAAGGTGTGCCATTGAGCGCTTGAATGGAGAACTGAAGAGGCGTTTTGCACGCCTCAACTATCTGAGAGTGGAACCCCAAGGAGCATGCCAAATAACACTGGCTTGTATTGTGCTACACAATATCGCTGTCCATCGCAGAGTCCCCCTCTCTGACATTGATGATCCCCCCGAGCCCCTCGCACCCGCTGATGATCTAGGCCCACCTATGGATCTCCCTCTAAATGAGAGACTGAGTGGATTGGAGTGGTGATGGTGCAAGGCGAGATGCTATTGTCCGCAATTACTTTTGAAAGGTGTTGACAGATGATGGACTTTTCTTTTGTTGAAGATATTTTTTCTTTAATCTAAATTACATTTGTGATTGACAATCTTTGCTGTGATACTTTTATGAGCATAAACATTTGTCAACATTTGGTTGAAAACAAAATAGGCCACAAACGTGAGCAAAAATGGAAAAAATAAAATGTATTTCCCATGAAGGCTAACAATGGTGTATTATTTCAGTTAACAAACTTTGCCATCTAATTTAAATTGAAACATATTTTAAAATAAATTGTACAGTACATTTTGCTGTGGTAATCCACTGGAAACCCACCCCTCTGGTGGGATCAGGATAATCCAGTTTTTTGGGATCAAACTGATCCCAATCCTGTGTTGTCGGTTTGAACCCGTTTTGATGATTTGATCCAGATTAAAGCTTGGATTGGATTTCCTGATCTGATCTGATATCAAAGTGATCCTAATCCTGTTGTTTGGTTTTGAACTCCCCAAAATCCAGATCTGATCTGATCAGATAGGGATTCAAAGTTTTGAACTCCTGGGCCCTGGTTATGTTGAACCGGTTTCGTAGTACAGGCCTCTGATCACAGCAGGATAACGAGCTAGCTCAGCTTGTTGCTCTGATAACTTAAGATCCAGAAGTCCGTGACTAAAATCCTTCATCCGGTTAAATATCGTTAAAAAAAATACCAATTGTATAGCATTAAAACTTCAAGACAGGATGGTTTGAGGACAAAAAAAACTGTCTTTTCTTCATATCGCAATATATATATCTCGCAGGGGAAAAAAATATATCTGAATGTCAGTTTTTTTCAATATTGTGCAGCCCTAATAGAACCTGACCTTGTCTGTCTAATCTTTTTTTCTGCATGATTTTCTTTTAAATGTAACTGACAATGCTCCACACTATATCCAACCCAAGTATGCAAGTTCTACTACTAACATTCAATCTCTATTTATTTAAGTCTTGATGCATCGGTTCAAGACAAGTCACTGGGTAGGCTTGTAAACAATGACCACAAAACGTCCAACTGCAAGATGAGAACCATTGACCTTGATGGGATGCCACATCTCTGCCTGTTTGCCCGTAGAGACATCGCCCCAGAGGAAGACATTTCCTACAATTATGGGGATACAGACTGGTCTTGGCGCAAACAGATAGACACATATAACTCAAAAGTAACACGTGATTTAACACATGTTTTTGTTTCCCTCCAAATAATTATAGTACCTAATTAATTTAAGTCATTTTAGATGGTTCTGATGTGGCAAAATATACTGGTATTGGATAATTCATCAGATTTGCTATAAGTTTGGTCTGCTACCTCTATGAGCAAGTGGGGGAGTGACACTTTAGTTGATGTATTTAATGAAATGCTGAACTTGACAGATTTATAAACTTGCATGCCCTTGCTTGCTTTTCATTTAGCTAATGTTTGCAGCTCATGAATATTTCAACATACATGGTTACTATCTTCTTAGTGCATTCTTGTTTTATCTAAGTTCCAGGTGACAAAGAAGCAGTCTTATCCAGAGGCATCCACAACAGACCGTTCAGTAATATAGATCTGTCTCCACAATCTTATTATGTTGTGCCTTTCACGATGTAGCCCCCATACCAAGATAGGAACTTTTTTTCTGATCTCTTTTTCTGATACAGCTTTAACCCGTTTCTAATTGGGTGATTTGGAACGATCTGACTGAGGTAACTGAATTGGTTACATATTTTTAGACTAGCCTTGGTGGGACCTATTACAGAAACCTGTCACACACTTGTTTCTAGTCTTGTCCTCATGGGGCCCTCCCATTTGGTTTTAACTTGAAGTCTTTTAAAAATATTTTGGCAATACCTTTAAGTGTCTAAACTCAAGTTGTTGTAGGCATATGTTTATACTATTTGAGCATAAGCATGTTTCAAACGGTGATCGTTTACCTTAGCCTTGATGGGACTTGTCACAGAAACCTGTTACACACACTTGCTTCTAGTCTTGTCCTCATGGGGCCCTGGTTATATCTTTAAGTGATTTCTAAATATTTGTGCAACACCTTTTAGTCTCTTAACTCAAGTTGTTGTAGGCATTATTTTACACCCTCTGAACTTGTGCATGTTTGAAAGGGGTCATTTTAATGCAATCTATTGCAACCCCTTTATGATATTCTAAGATATGTTCAGACCACAGACATGAATGATGCTAGGACTTTGCTTTGATCCAAATCCAGTTTCAGAAAGAGTTTTTGATTTAGCGAACTGTAGCATCTCATGAATATCGCAACATAAATGGTTACTATCTTCTTAGTGCATTCTTGTTTTATCTAAGTTCCAGGTGACGAATGAGCAGTATTATCCAGAGGCAGTGGAGGAGGAGAGCCTCCCATTAGACTTGACTTCCCCCAAAACATCCACAACAGACCGTTCCTCTACTGAGGTCATTCAGTAATATAGAGCTGTCTCCACAGTCAGTTTTTTTGTCTGTTAATCTACTTTTCTTCGGTAATGATTTCAAGTCATTTTAAAGATGTGAAAAATATGGACGGATTTATGTATTACATTTTGAGACCTCTGTTATTGAACATGCCATGCAATTTGTTTTCCCCGAAAGTGCTGTTGCAGAAACACATTTTACAGAAGGCAACCTATTAATGTCAATATTGACTTATTTACTATTTTCAGGCATACTGTTTTGTGTTTATTTCTATATAGCTTTTTACTGTCAGAGGGTACTCTCTAATGGATTATCCTGACACGTATGAAGAGGATGTTTTATTCCAAACTGTGATGAAGGCAATCCGAAGCTCAGGATAACAGAAGATGTTCTGGAAGGCTCAGATACTTTGAATGCAAGTTCATTTTTTTTCTCAACACTGTTTCAAAGGTCCTCCCTTTACAGTCGATTGTATTGGAATGTAAACATAAATAGATAAGTATTCAATGACAAACCGTTTTTGTTTTGCAGATGGATAGAGTTCCACAGTTTTCGAGAGATGAAGGTTTGGAGTGCCCTTCGACCTCAAAGTCTGTAAGGGCTCCCCTCAGGCAGAGAAGAGCCTGTTGCCGTCCAGTAAGCCACTTTTTACTCTTCCATGTTGTCACTTAAAGGTTTCTTAAAGGTAAACAGTTTCACTTATTAGAGTGCCAGGCATGCATATTGACAATGGATTTTAGGTAGTGCTTACATTTAAGTTGTAATTATGTTCAATGTTTTCAATACTAATCCCGAAAGTGTCTTTGTGTTACTGATTGTTGTCTTTTAAGCTTTCATCTGAATTTGACAAATCAATTAGTTATGACAACATTTAATAGAATATTGAAATCTGTAAAAAGACTTCAACTGGTTTCCCAAGGAGCTGAGTAAGGATCCTGTCCAGGCTGACCGACATGGTGTCTCAGGCTCCCACGCTGCGCTCTCTGTCGCGCTGTGCCATCCGCCAGAGTCTCAGGTTCCAGTTCCTCCCCACTGCTGTAAAAGAGCTTCCTTTACCAGAGACTATCAAAGAATATTTACTGCTGAGAGACTGAAGGGGTAAAACCTTTGGGGAGCTCTCAGACCTCACTAGCTTTTTTATTCGCTCAACAGAAAGCATTTATTGGCAAGGGAGTGTCATGGTATTGTGTGATACTGTCTGAAAGTGGCCCGTCGTTCATCAAACTTTGCAAATGAGTACAAAGGAAACAGACGTTTTTAATTTGCTTCAAGTCCAATGTATTATGCCAACCAACAACATGGTACACATAGCACACTGTATAATACAAAACATAGATTATTGACTTAAAACAACCACTAACAATGCACGTACTGCAAACGTACATCCAATTTAACACACAAAATCCCCTTCTTGGAGCTAAACTGCACTATCATAGCTAGCATGCGCTAGCATAGCTAACGGTGCTAGCAAAGCTAGCATACACAGATACAACAAGTACAGAACTCAGAAAAACCCTCCAAAAATACCCTCTAACAACTATCACGCCAACAGTGTGCTTTTAATATTAATAATACACACAGTCAGTCTACATATATAACATTTATCACGGATTAACTCCCCTAATATGGCGAAAATATCGGACAAGGAAACAGACGTTTTTAGTTTGCTTCAAGTCCAACGTATTATGCACCTGTGGCAAGCTACAAGCGCCTGTGGCAAGCTACAAGCGCCCTCTGCTGGACAGACCCGGTGTAATAGATATGGAAGGTCATCAACCATGACTTGTCATATCTATTACACTTACATTTAAGTTGTTTATGTTCAATGTTTTCAATACTAAATCCGAAAGGGTGTTTAAAGATGTGTTACTGGTTGTTGTCTTTTAAGCTTTCATCTGAATTTGACACATCCAATTAGTTATGACAACATTTAATAGAATATTGAAATCTGTAAAAAGACTTCAACTCAAAGTATTCTGAATTTCAGCCAACCCTTCCTAATATGAATTAAATTATAACAAGTGTAGTCAGTGCAAGCTATAATAAACAATAATTTTGAGGGCGAGTATTAACTATGTTTTTTTGTTCTCAAGGTTCAAACGGATCTTGCGGAGTCAGATGTATCTACGGCAGATAGCGAAGAAGAATACGTTCCAAATCCCAGAGAAAGCACAGACAGTGAGGGCAGCATTGAAATACCAATTATCAAGAAGTCCAGTCAGTCATGAAAGCAAACACATTTCACATAGCAGAGCAGTAAATACAGGGAACATGGAGCAGTCACATACAGCCAACACAGCAAGTGACTCGATGCCCCCTGATAACGAGCCGGCCGTATTTGTGAATGCATTGATGAAGAAAGAGGATGGATCAAGAAAATATAATAAAAAGCACCACTGCTATTATTGTGAACTACAAGTTCAAAAAATGTCCAGACACCTGGTACGTAAACACAAAGATAAAGTGGAAGTTGCAAACGCAATGAATTTCCCAATAAAGTCCAAGGAAAGACGACTGCAATTAGATTTCATCAGAAATAAAGGGAACTTGCACACAACAATCAAGTTCTGGAGGACGGAGAAGGAGAACTTATTCCAAGCAACCCCGCATAAATACTGATGGAACAGAATGTATGCGTTGTATCTAATAGTTTGTTTTCAAGGAAGGTTATGTGGCACCATTTTCTATCCTGTAAATTCAAACCCGAAGGTAATAGATGTAAAGGCAGATCAAGAGTCCAAGCATTATGTGCTTTTGCTGAACCAGCTCCAGATGGATTGACGCAAACTGGAAGTTCTTAAGTAATATGCATCAAGACAAGATTACGATTGCTGTGAAGCAAGACAGATTTATTCTACAGTTTGGTTACAGATTGTTCAAGAAGAATGAGAGGGTAACCAGCCAACTTCAACACATCCGACACAAACTGAGGGAGCTGGGTCGACTGTTGCTGGCAGCCAAACAAGTTACGACCCTGAAGACAATCAAATAACTTATTAAGCCTGACAGGTATGGTGATGTTGTAAATGCTGCAAGATGCCTCGCTGGTTTTAGTGATACAACTGGCAATGAGAATGTAAACTTGGCACTAACAACACTAGAGCAGAAGCTTTCCAAACATTTTGTCCGGATAACCATAGTTGGAAAGAGAGGAAGAAAAGTTCCAGTACTCCTCACCCCGCTCATGAGGGAATCACTTGACACTCTGATTAAAAAGCAAGAAGAATGTGGGGTACTCAAAGAAAATGTCTTCTTGTTTGCGTTGCCAAATTCTGTCCATTACCTCAGGGGTTCTGATTGCCTGAGGCACTTTGTGCGTGAATGTACAAATATCAAGAATCCAAAAGCGCTGACCTCAACGACACTCAGGAAACACATTGCTACTCTTTCAACCGTTCTGAATCTCAAGACAACAGAACTTGACCAGTTAGCAGATTTCCTTGGGCACAACATCGAAGTCCACCGAAAGCACTACCGCCTTCCAGAAGGAACCCTCCAGCTTGCTAAAATAAGCAAGGTTCTGCTGGCATTGGAACAGGGACGAATCTGGATGAGATCCACATTGATGTGAACGGTATAATATCCAATATATATTTAGTTTTTTAAATACAATTTAAAACGGGACATCATTGTCAACATTTAAATCATACTCTTTCAGAAGAAAAATACATTTATTGTTTTTGGAGTTTGTTTTTAAAATGTAACTATAATATTTTATTCCAACTATTTTTATCCTTAGGTGAGCTGTTTATGTATTACTTTTCCAATCAGTTGGTATTCATAGGTATATCACACATTTTCAGCTTTTCAACTCATTGGTTCATTTTCTATCATTTCAGAAACTGTTGGGCTGTTCCCAAGAGGACATGGAAGGTACTGTATGGTAAGCTATTATGAACAACACACACAACAACACACACCATTTAATGCAGAACCAGTCCACTGCAGAGCATTACCTGACGGCAAGTCTAATACGGCATTTATCATTTGAAACTTGATAATTGATTTGACATAAAAAACAAATATGGGGTAACTGTTGCCGTATTCAAAACCTGCCATCTCTGGATTTTGCACTACTATTTTGAGAGCTAGTCCGAGTCTGAAAAAGGAGGGAGGATTATATCCTGCATAGTTGACCACTATATCATGGAACAATGTGAGCTAAATCAAGATGAAAAAAAGTAATGTTTGATAAACCAGATAGTCTTGATCATGGCAATTTGATTGCTGTCACAATGACAGAAGATAATATGCATGATATTTATCCTAATTTGTCCTCTTTTACTGACAGCTACTGCACAATTTGAGTCCATATCTCTTGTCTGTAAAAGCGATTTTCTGTACTTAGATGCCAGTATGCAGGAAGCTGAAGAGTCTGAAGGTGAGGCCAGCATGTCATCCCTTCCAGATAGTACAAGAAAGGTCCTGACGAAACACCTGAAGTCGGCTAAAAAGAGAGGTATATATTCATGCTAGAAACTCATTTAATGTATTCTCTGACGGTGCCTCATCAAGTCTAGCTAGGACGAGACTTCCGGTATGGGGTGTGCTGAATAGACGCGCGCTCGGTTGGCTCTAGATTTCCCACTCTTATTTACCTTTTAAACCTCGTCCTTTTTCAACATAATTTTTTGTCAACGGCTTTATAAGCCAGTGTTAACTGCAAAGACCTCCGGCAATGTCGAAAGCAAAGGGAAAACAAGCTGAAAAGGACAAAGGGTCTCCAGCTCCGACTCCTAACATTACTAAAGCTTCGACTCCTAGCATAACTTTGGCTGACATTAGCTTGCTACTGGATGGACATAGAGCAGCTCTCACGGCTGATTTCAAATCCTCATTCGAGTCTCTGACATCTACCCTGGACAGCATACATTCCACTATCACAGACCACGGGCAGCGTATACATTCTCTGGAAGCTAATGCTAATGAAGTCGACCAACGTCTCCAGCAACTTGAGAACGCATGCTCCGCTCTGAAGGGGGACAACGAGACACTCAAAACTAAGGTAGCAGATTTGGAGGGACGCAGCAGACGCCAAAATCTTCGGATTATTGGCCTACCTGAATCTATCGAAGGTCCCCGTCCATCTGCCTTCTTCTCTCAACTCCTCGTTGATATCCTCGGCACGGAGATTCTTGCTTCGCCCCCCGAGCTTGACCGAGCTCACCGGAGCCTCGCGCCAAAGCCTGCCCCAGGAGGGAGACCGAGACCTGTCATCCTGCGCTTCCACCGCTTCCAAATTAAGGACCTAGTGATCCGTGAGGCCCGCAGGCAGGGTGAGCTGAACTACAAAGGCCATAAGATCCGCTTGTATGATGACTACAGCCCCGACGTGTTAAAGCAGCGCGCCGAGTACAGAAGCCCCATGGCTGAGCTGTACAAGCGTGGGTACAAGCCGGCTCTCCTCTTCCCAGCCAAGCTGCGCATCACCCTGCCTAACGGGGACCGGAAATGGCTCATGTCTGCTCCAGAGGCCGTCAAGTTTGTTCAGGACTTGAACATAGCTCCGTAAGCAAGCTAACTGTCATGTAGTTACACTGTGTTATATAACTGCTCTAGATGTACTTTAACTGTCAACTCAGACATACATTGATGCAGTCATATTCTTTTGTTAGGTTAACATTGTCTTTTTAGGCATATGTCCGGCAGGTTGCTGTAATGGCAAAGCTTAAGTGCTCTAAATATCCTGTTAAACCAGATGCACATTTCTTGAAGTGCTCTGTTTGAGGTATTTAAAAAAGGTTACATTTTCACTGTTAAAGTTCAATTATACATTGTTGTGGGAATTGAGCGATAGAATTAAGGAAGTAGCAAGGTATGCTGATCATGGTATCAGAGTGTTTGTTGTTGTTTGTTTTTGCAACAACTGTGCTGGGATCCGGGTTTAGGGGAGGGGTGGGTGGGGGGGGGGAGAATTGTTTGTCCAATGTTTTTTCAGTTAGGTTTTTTATTATTTTGTTTATTTCATGTTATCTTATCCTTTGCCTGTGGGCTGCTTCGACACTTCATATACTAAACTCGGTCTCACGCCACACCTTTTCTCTCCCTGTTGCTTGTCGGCGGGGGAGAGGTGCCCGGTATGGGGACAGGTACATGCAGGTACACCACCTGCCCAGTATCATTGTATGCTAAACTCTAACTCACTCTCACCAAGTGGTGCTTTAAGATTTACTAGTTGGAATGTCAGGGGCCTGAATTCTTCTGTGAAACGTAACAATGTGATTAACCATCTAAAACATTTAAACACAAAAATTGCCTTTTTGCAAGAAACCCACCTACAACCATCAGACCATCTTAAACTTCGCAGAGGGTGGGTGGGCCAGCTTTACCATTCTTCCTTTTCAAGTAAGGCCCGAGGCGTTGCAATTCTTGTTCATAAATCTGTCCCATTCTCTGTGTCCAATGTTATATCAGACCCAAGTGGCCGTTTTATTATCGCAACTGGCAAAATATGTGGCAACAATCTGACGTTGGCGAACGTGTATGGCCCAAATTTTGACAACGAGGACTTTTTCAGAAATTTTCTTTTCTCCATTCCTGACATAAATTCCAGCCAGCTCATTCTGGGAGGGGATTTTAACTGTTGTATTGATCCTTCACTTGACCGTTCATCTAACAAGCCCTCTGCCCCATCTAAATCTTCCAAAGTTATCCAACTGTTCATGGAGCAATACGCAGTCTCAGATGTCTGGCGCTTTTTTAATCCTAGTGCCAAGCAGTTCTCTTTCTTTTCTCCTGTTCATGGTACTTTCTCCCGAATTGATTTCTTTCTTATTGATAACAAATTGCTCCCCTCTGTCAGCTCGTGCTCATACAGCCCTATAGTTATATCGGACCACGCAACTGTCATTGTTGACATCTCTCTTCCCGGCAGGTCCTTGTCACGTTCCTCCTGGCGCTTCAATTCACTACTACTTTCTGACCCGGATTTTATCAAAACTATTAGGAATCGCATTGACCTTTTTATTTCCACTAATGTTAACCCGGCTGTATCTGCAGCAACAATTTGGGAAGCGTGCAAGGCCTATCTAAGAGGAGAAATAATATCCTATTGCGCTTACCAAAGAAAAATCAACACTGAGAAGAGTATCTGCCTTTCCAGGGCTTTATCGGATCTGCAGACAAGATGTGTGGACTCCCCCAGTGCAGATATTCTCAAAGAATTACTGACAAAAAAGGCTGAATTTGACATTTTGGCCTCAGAAGAGGCAACAAAATCACTTTTAAAAACACGCCACAATTACTATGAATTCGGAGATAAACCGAGCAAAATACTTGCCCACCAAATTCGACAATTCTCTTCCTCTCAGCACATCACTCAAATTAATACTGCTGATGGAATATCTATGAATCCTCAAACCATTAATGACCAATTCAAGGACTTTTATAGTTCATTATATACTTCTGAGAGCTCATCTGATGAGACACAATATGACAACTTCTTCAAGTCCCTAAACATCCCCTCCATTGACTCTGAAACATCGTCTGGGTTAGATGAACCCTTCACAGTTAATGAAGTCAAAGCTGCTCTAATGTCGATGCAGAGTGGGAAATGTCCGGGCCCTGATGGCTTCCCTGCTGAATTTTTAAAAATGTTTTCTGATAAGTTAACCCCTCTATTGCTTAACATGTTTAATGAATCGTTTCAATCTGGCACACTTCCCCCTACGCTACGTCAGGCTACTATTTCTCTTATACTGAAAAAGGACAAGGATCCACTTCCTTGTGGTAATTTCCGCCCTATATCTTTGCTTTGTGCTGACGTCAAGCTTTTAGCTAAGGTGCTAGCAAAACGTTTAGAATCTGTTCTGACTACTATCATCTCCACAGATCAAACAGGGTTTGTTAAAGACAGACACTCTTTTCACAATGTCAGACGGCTATTTGATATATTATATTCACCCTCTTCTCCTGATTCCCCGGAAATTATTATTTCAATGGACGCTGAGAAAGCTTTTGACCGGGTAGAATGGCCTTATTTATTTCACACATTGAGAAGATTTGGGTTTGGCGACACATTTATTTCATGGATTAGGCTTCTATATACATCTCCCCTCGCTTCCGTCCGCACAAATAATGATTATTCTGATTATTTTCCCCTCAAGCGTGGAACTCGGCAGGGTTGTCCACTTTCTCCTCTTTTGTTTGCCATTGCCATTGAGCCGCTGGCGGTGGCCCTCAGGTCCAGTCAGATGCAGGGCATCTCAAGGGGGGGAGTTGAGCATAAACTCTCCTTGTATGCTGATGACCTTCTGCTATTCATCTCGGACCCAGACAAATCTATTCCTCCAGTATCGGCTGTGCTGAGGGAGTTTGGGCAGATTTCGGGTTATAAGTTAAATTTTAACAAAAGTGAACTGCTTCCCATTAACGCTGCAGCTACAGCCTACCCCCTTTCAAAATTACCATTTAAGACATCTCTGGCAAGTTTTAAGTATCTGGGCGTTTGCGTGACCAAGAGCTTCTCAGATTTGTTTAGGTGCAATTTCTCCACTCTGTTGGTCCGACTGACTCAAGACCTCCAACGTTGGTCTCTCCTACCTCTATCTCTGGCTGGCAGAATAAATTGCATTAAAATGAATGTGCTCCCCAAATTTCTATATCTTTTTCAGTGCATACCAGTTTTTATTCCGAGACATTTCTTCCATTCACTCGATCGCTCAATTTCTCAGTTTATATGGAACAAGAAAACGCCCAGAATTCGAAAAAACATTCTTCAAAAAACCAAGGAAATGGGTGGCTTAGCATTGCCTAACTTTTTATTTTACTATTGGGCCGCTAACATTCAAACTTTATTGTCCTGGCGTTGTATTAACAAACAACCTCCACCGTGGCTGCAGATTGAGGATGCCTCATGTGGCTCTTCTTCTCTGGTGTCCCTCTTGTGCCTCCCCCTGACGTTACCATCCTCAAAATACTCCAAAAATATTGTAGTTAAAAACTGTCTCAAGATCTGGACTCAACTTAAACGGCACTTTGGGTTCCAGGGAATACCGCTACTGTCCCCTGTGCATTCCAATCCGCTGTTCACTCCCTCCATCACTGATGCTGCCTTTTCAATATGGGAGTTCAATGGGATTGTGTCTGTAAAACAACTTTACATTGATGGAACATTTGCATCTTTTGATCAGCTGGCCCGTAAATTCAATCTACCCAAGTCCCACTTCTTTAGATATTTACAAGTCCGAGATTTTATTCGTAATCGTTTTCCAAGTTTCCCTGCTATTCCTCCTTCTACCTGGGTTGACACTATCTTAAGTATTAACCCTAACCTCAAGGGTACCATTTCAAAGCTATACAATACTCTTTTCACATGCCACCCTCTGCCCTCTGATAACCTTCGAACTAATTGGTCAGAGGACCTCAATATAGAGATAGGGACTGAGGTTTGGCAGTCTATTTTGAAACGTGTCCACACATCATCCATTTGTGCCCGCCACGGGGTTTTACAATGTAAAGTGGTCCATAGAGTGCACTGGTCCAAAAGTAAACTAGCTCGCATCTATCCTGGTACTGATCCTAATTGTGATAAATGTCACCTAGGAACAGCTAATCTCGCCCACATGTTTTGGACTTGCCCCACCCTATCTCAGTTTTGGAAGTCTGTCTTTGACTCACTTTCAGCTATCACGTCTGTTACCATCCATCCCTCACCCTTAATTGGCCTGTTTGGTGTCTTACCCATTAACCATTTACTGCCATCCTATTTTGCTGAACTTGTAGCTTTCCTCACATTGCTGGCTAGGCGCGTTATTTTGATGCATTGGAAGAGTCCTCGTCCCCCCTCTCATACACATTGGATAAAGGATGCCCTATACTTCGTGAAATTGGAAAAAATTAAACACTGTATTAGGGGCTCAGACTTGAAGTTCACAAAAATATGGCTACCCTTCTTAGAACATGTTAAGTCCCTCCAGTTGGAGTCTATCCCCATTGGCTGAGTCGCCCCCCCCCCCCCCCCCTGTACCGCAACAGCTCACAGGTATGCTCACAAAATGTCTCGCAGGTTTATTTTTTTTATTCTTCTTTCCCTGTTTGTTTTTTATTAATTTTTTATTTTTTTTAATTATTATTATTACTATTATTTTTTTTATTTCATTATTGTCTAATTGTAACTGATGTATTGTGTCTTGGGGTTGTTTTGTTAGAAATCGCAGGGGTAATGCATTGTATTGCTGCTGTATTTGTGTATTGAAAATCTCAAAAATAAATCATATATAAAAAAAAAAAGTCTAGCTAGGACACTGATCACCAGGATGTTCACTTTCGAGAATGAATTACCTGAAAAGTACAAACATGCATTTACTCATCAGAAAATAGCGAGATGATCTCAATTTAGTTTTGTTTACCAACATTTGTATTGAGTACTTCATGTTAGCACTGAAACTAAATATGCTGAATATATAGAAACCATAACTGTCACAGTTCTGTCTAAGTTTGGGTGTTTTCACTGTTCTCTGTCATGTTTTCCTCCTGTCGTTAGTGTCCCTGTGTGTTCTCCTCCCTCCTCACCTGTGTCTCGTTAGTTAATTGTGTTCACCTGTGGCTCTTGTGTTTTTCTCCTCCCTCCTCACCTGTGTCTCGTTTACCGATTGTGTTCACCTGTGTCTGGTAATTAGCCCTCCCTGTATTTAGTCTGGTCTCGTGCTGTGTTCAGTGTCGGTGCTTCTTTTGTTGGTGACGGACTCCACCGGTGAGTGTTCTGTGTTTTTCTGTATTCGTTCCATTTTAGCCTTGAAATAAAGGTTTATCAAAGTTATCTGCGCTTGGGTCCTGCTTCCTTCACTCATCCGTGACAGAAAGCACCGACCAGAGATGGACCCAGCAGATGACCCATTTGAGTTGGAATTACAGCATTTTTCATTTGCTTTGGCTTGCTGCTATGATTGGTGGAGGGGAGCGTCCAGTGTTCGGCAGAAGGAGGCCGCTCTGGTAGAGGCGCACCGGTTGGCTATGGAGAAACCGGACTTGGTGAAGTTCTTACCTGACTGGATGTTGAACTTCATCTGGGCGTGTGATTTCCAGCCTGCGGACTATAAACGTCTCGGTGTGTTCCGTCTGGAGTCAACCAGTGCTTCCGCCCCAGTTCCTGCTCCTGTCCAAGAGGCGTTTTCTGGAACTCGGCTGGCTTTTGGAGGTCCACGGAGCCTTCAGGCGGCTTCTAGGAGAAGGAGTCGCAAGTCCAGGCTAGCAATCCGAGCCCCAAGAGTCATGGTTCCGGCTACAGAACCGGCCCACACAGCCATAGTTCCGGCCCCAGTACAGGCCCCAGCAGCCATGGTTCCAGCCCCAGTTCAGGCCCCAGCAGCCATGGTTCCAGCCCCAGTTCTGGCCCCAGCAGCCATGGTTCCAGCCCCAGTTCTGGCCCCAGCAGCCATCATTCCGGCCCCAGTTCTGGCCCCAGCAGCCATCATTCCGGCCCCAGTTCTGGCCCCAGCAGCCATGGTTCCAGACCTAGTTCTGGCCCCAGCAGCCATGGTCCCGGCCCCAGCAGCCATGGTTCCAGCCTTAGCTCTGGCCCCAGCTGCCATAGTCCCATCTCTGGTCCCTTCTCTAGTCTCTTCTCGAGTCCCTCCTCTTGTCCCTTCCCTAGTCCCTCCTCAGGTCACTTTCCTAGTCCCTTCTCTAGTCCCTTCTCCAGTCCCACCTCTAGTCACTTCTCTAGTCCCATCTCAAGTCCCTACTCAATTCCTTTCTCAAGTCCTTTCTCAAGTCCCTCCTCTAGTCACTTCCCTAGTCCCTTCTCCAGTCCCTCCTTTAGTCACCTCTCTGGCCCCTTCCCGAGCCCCTTCTCTAGTCCCACCTCGAGTCACTTCTCTAGTCCCTTCCCTCATCCCATCTCAAGTTCCCTCTCGAGTCCCCTCTCTAGTTCCCTCTCAAGTCTCCTCTCGAGCTACCTCTCGAGTCCCCTTTCTAGATCCCTCTCAAGTCACCTCTCGAGGTCCCTCTCAAGCCACCTCTCGAGTCCCTTCTCAAGTCCCCTCTCAAGATCCCTCTCAAGTCTCCTCTCAAGTCATCTCTCGAGTCTCCTCTCGAGTTCCCTCTCGAGTCCCCTCTCCAGTCACCTCTCGAGTTCCTTCTCGAGTCCCCTCTCGAGTCACCTCTCCAGTCGACTCTCCAGTTTCCTCTCGAGTTCCCTCTCAAGCCCTCTCTCGAGTCCCCACTCAAGCGACTACTCTCCTGCCGGGGGTCCTGCCAACCCCATGTCCTGTCCCGTTGGAGGTCCCGCAGACTAGTCTTCTGCCGGGGGTCCTGCCAACCCCATGTCCTGTACCGTTGGAGGTTCCGCTGGGGGTCCTGCCAACCCTGTGTCCTGTCCCGTTGGAGGTCCCGCAGACTAGTCTTTCTGCCGGGGGTCCTGCCAACCCCATGTCCTGTCCCGTTGGAGGTCCCGCAGACTAGTCTTCTGCCGGGGGTCCTGCCAACCCCATGTCCTGTACCGTTGGAGGTTCCGCTGGGGGTCCTGCCAACCCCATGTCCTGTCTCGTTGGAGGCCCCGCCGACTACTCTCCTGCCGGGGGTCCTGCCAACCCTGTGTCCTGTCCCGTTGGAGGCCCCGCCGACTACTCTCCTGCCGGGGGTCCTGCCAACCCTGTGTCCTGTCCCGTTGGAGGCCCCGCCGACTACTCTCCTGCCGGGGGTCCTGCCAACCCTATGTCCTGTTCCGTTGGAGGCCCCGCCGACTACTCTCCTGCCGGGGATCCTGCCAACCCTGTGTCCTGTCCCGTTGGAGGCCCCGCCGACTACTCTCCTGCCGGGGGTCCTGCCAACCCTATGTCCTGTTCCGTTGGAGGCCCCGCCGACTACTCTCCTTGCCGGGGGTCCTGCCAACCCTGTGTCCTGTCCCGTTGGAGGCCCCGCCGACTACTCTCCTGCCGGGGGTCCTGCCAACCCTGTGTCCTGTCCCGTTGGAGGCCCCGCCGACTACTCTCCTGCCGGGGGTCCTGCCAACCCTATGTCCTGTCCCGTTGGAGGCCCCGCCGACTACTCTCCTGCCGGGGGTCCTGCCAACCCCATGTCCTGTACCGTTGGAGGTTCCGCTGGGGGTCCTGCCAACCCTATGTCCTGTTCCGTTGGAGGCCCCGCCGACTACTCTCCTGCCGGGGGTCCTGCCAACCCTGTGTCCTGTCCCGTTGGAGGCCCCGCCGACTACTCTCCTGCCGGGGGTCCTGCCAACCCTGTGTCCTGTCCCGTTGGAGGCCCCGCCGACTACTCTCCTGCCGGGGGTCCTGCCAACCCTATGTCCTGTCCCGTTGGAGGCCCCGCCGACTACTCTCCTGCCGGGGGTCCTGCCAACCCCATGTCCTGTCCCGTTGGAGGCCCCGCCGACTACTCTCCTGCCGGGGTTCCTGCCAACCCCCATGTCCTGTTCCCGTTGGAGGTCCCGCCGACTACTCTTCCTGCCGGGGGTCCTGCCAACCCTATGTCCTGTTCCGTTGGAGGTCCCGCCGTCTACTCTCCTGCCGGGGGTACTGCCAACCTTTTGTCCTGTCTCGTCGGAGGTCCCGCCAACCGCTCTCCTGCTGGGGGTCCTGCCAACTCCTGGTCCTCTTCCGTGGGGGATCCTGCCGAGGCCTGTCCCGCCGGCTCCGGTTCCTGTCCGGCCGACACCGGGTCCTGCCCGGCCTCCGGAGCTGTCTGGTCTTCGCCCTCGATCCCGACCCTCTGTGAGCCGCGGTCTTCGTCCGCGGGCCCGGCCCCCTGACTCTTCCTGCCGCTGCCCTCGTCCTCGAGCCCGGCCCCCTGACTCTTCCTGCCGCTGCCTTCGCCCTCATGCTCGGCCCCCTGAGTTCGCCCGCTGTGGCCTACGCCCCACCATGGACTCTGCCTTGCCCCCAGGCCGTCCGCCCGAGTCCCCCTTCTCGGCTTCTGCCGTGCCCCCGGGCCGTCCGCCCGAGATCCTTCCTGGTCCCCTACTGGCTCCTGGGCGGTCAGCTTAGTTCCCGTCCTCCGGACCCCCTCCACCCACCCTGGTGGCCTAGGGATACGTCCCTCCTCCGGACCCCCTCCACCCACCCTGCTGGATTTTTTTTGGATTTTGTGTTGGGGTTTAGGGACGTCTGGAATCCGTCCCTTGAGGGGGGGGGTTCTGTCACAGTTCTGTCTAAGTTTGGGTGTTTTCACTGTTCTCTGTCATGTTTTCCTCCTGTCGTTAGTGTCCCTGTGTGTTCTCCTCCCTCCTCACCTGTGTCTCGTTAGTTAATTGTGTTCACCTGTGGCTCTTGTGTTTTTCTCCTCCCTCCTCACCTGTGTCTCGTTTACCGATTGTGTTCACCTGTGTCTGGTAATTAGCCCTCCCTGTATTTAGTCTGGTCTCGTGCTGTGTTCAGTGTCGGTGCTTCTTTTGTTGGTGACGGACTCCACCGGTGAGTGTTCTGTGTTTTTCTGTATTCGTTCCATTTTAGCCTTGAAATAAAGGTTTATCAAAGTTATCTGCGCTTGGGTCCTGCTTCCTTCACTCATCCGTGACAATAACCAAATGAATCAAAACTCAAACCAAATAAAGATACTACTATATTTTGAATATAAGTAAAGGACATTATCAATCAAGCTATACTTCTTATTAGAAAACAATTCTGTCATGGGGTTAACAAATAACGAGTGCCAACAATGACAATTATCTTGATCCAAAGACTTTTACAAACAACTACTTCCTATTTAATGTCTCCGTGTCTCTCTTTAATATATTTCTAATCAAATGTTTTCTTTATCCAGAGGCCGTAATACAAGACACTAGGGGTGTAACGGTATCCGTATTCGTCCCGTACCGTCACTGCGGCACACGCAGTCACACGGCGAATACGCCTTTTTTTACGGGTGGGAAAAAAGTCTGTCACTCAGGACAGTATTACACTATATATAATCCAGGGGGCGGTATTGTGCCTAAAAGCCAGCCGCCTGTAAATAACAAATGCAGAACAAGAACAACAAACAATACAAAACGAACACAATACATGAAGAAGAAAAGTTAGCTATGGCGAGTTCACACAGCACACAGGAGCTAGAAGACCCACCTGCTTCGTTTAAATCAGGTGTGTGGGAACATTTAGGGTTCCCTGTGGACTACAAACAATGATGGGGTGCGAGTTGTGGATCGGACGAGGACGGTGTGTCGGCGTTGTTTCACAGCGGCGCGGTATGCTAGTGGTAACACGTCCAACATGCTAAATCACATCCGAAGCCATCACCCAGATTTGTCAATCACCGGAGCCCGGCAAAAGACGACAACTGTTCAACAGCTAATCCCCGCTGTTTTTAAGAAGCCAATAGAAATGACAGCCGAGAGACCAAAACAAATAACCAAAGCAATTGGCATGTATATTGCAACGGCAATGCGACCTTATGCAATAGTAGAGATTTATTGAAAGTGCTCGAGCCTCGCTATAGTGTCCCATCCCGTGCGCACATGAGCCAGTCCGTGGTCTGCAATTTACCGGCGCACACGAGCGGTTGTTGAGCACGAGTTGTCCGCTGCATCCGCTGTTGCACTAACAACAGATGGATGGACCTCCCGTGCTACTGAAAGTTATCTCACAGTGACCGCACACTTCATCAACTCAGAGTGGGAAATCCAGTTCTACTTACACGCCCTGTGTATGAACAGCCCACTAGCACCCACCTAGCTGAGAAGCTACAAGAGGCAGTAGCAGAGTATAAACTTGAAAAGCCCAAAACTATCGCAGTGACCACTGACAATGCAAGAAACATTGTTAAAGCTGTCAGTGAAGCAGGACTGGGTCCACAAATAGGATGCTTTGCCCATACATTAAACTTAGCATCACAGAAAGCGATGGCAGTCAACCAGGTATCTCGACTGCTGGGGAAAATCAGAAGAGCTGTTTCTTTTTTCCACCGCAGCACAACGGCTGCACATGTTTTAGAGCAAAAGCAGGAGATGCTTCACTTGCCAAAACACCGACTCATCAACGATGTGGCCACACGCTGGAACTCCAGCTATGAAATGGTTGATCGGTACCTTGAACAGCAATCGGCTGTTTACTCGGCACTAAGTGCCCTGAAGAACAAGGATATTGCCAATCTGACTGACCAGGAGGTAAGAGTCGCAGAGAATGTGATTGAGATTATGAAACCTCTGAAGACAGTCACTACAATACTGAGCACTGAAACGGCACCATCGGTTTCTATGATCCCACCACTTAGAACCATGATCTTGAAATCTATGGAACAAAACGATGAGGACACTCCCACTGTCAAGGAACTCAAGCATGCCATCAGGGAAAATCTGCAAAAAAGATACTCTGACGCTGGGCTGCAGGACTTCCTTCACGAGTGCACAGCTCTGGATCCGAGGTTCAAAACACTTCCTCACTTGGACCGTACCTCTCATCTGAGAATCTATGAAGATCTCATCCTCCCTGAAGTTCTGAGCAGAGCAGAAAATGTATGTATTATGGTGATATTTTAAATATCTTATCTTATGTATTAACTAAACATTTTATTGTAACAACGGTCACTGAACTCACTTATTACCTGTTTTTGTCATTTGTGTACTGCAGGTTGAGACTACAGAGGCCAGTCCAGCGACTACATCACAGGCCACTTCATTACCAGCGACAGCAGAGTCAGCACCCCCCCTCCAAAGAGGTCAGCCATGGAAGAACTTTTTAGCCCCCTCTTTAAACCTGGCCAGAGTAACCAGCCTGATTTGAAGCAGCAGTTGAAGTACGAAGTGTCTGCGTACATGGCAAAGGAGTGCATTTCAATCGATTCAAACCCTCTTGCCTGGTGGAAGGATAATAAGTCTGTTTATCCTAATGTAGCCATGTTGGCACATTGTTACCTGGCTGTACCTGCCACCTCAGTCCCCAGCGAGAGGGTTTTCTCGACGGCAGGTGACATAGTTACCGCCAACAGATCTGCCCTCACTTCTGACAACGTAGACAAACTCATCTTTTTGAAGAAAAACTTGAAAATAGAGTAAAGCTTGAGTACCTTTATTTAGGCATAATGGCCTCACACACTCACAAGTTAATTACACATGTTAGACATTGCTCCTAAAGGTACACATTTTATTTTGTTTTATATCATTGTATTTATTATATATTTTGACATCAGGAGATGTTATACAGTTCTGTATTGCCTTGTATTGATTGTGATTGAAACGCTTTCTTATTATTTATTTTAATATTTTCAAGACATTCTTTTTAGTTGTAGCTTATTTAACCTTTTTGTTTGTAATATGGCCGTGTGTCTGTGTGTGTGTGTGTGTGTGTGTGTGTGGTTTGTTTTGAACTGTAATACAGTCAATGATTCCAAATGTTAGAGTTCCTTATTTTCATACCAAAACTTGCACTACTGTTAAAAATAAATGACAGCAAAAAAAAATTATGCATTTGGGACTTTTTTTTGCTTTTCGTTGTTGTACCGAAACCGTACCGAACCGTGACCCCCAAACCGAGGTATGAACCGAACCGTGACTTCTGTGAACCGTTACACCCCTACAAGACAAAGAAGAGTCTGAAGGTGAGGCCAGCATGTCATCCCTTCCAGATAGTACAACAAAGGTCCTGAGGAAACACCAGAAGTCGGCTAAAAAGAGAGGTGAGATGAAAAGTGACTACAATGAGGGTTAGATTGTTTCCCTGTTTACTAGGTTGAAAAGAGAATAACGCAGAGTGATGAATCAGCATCCGTTTAAATAAATCCCTTTTTCATACAGTTTGACAAATCAAACTGTTCACCAGAAATACCTTTTATTTTCCAATTCTGATAACAATACTGTAAACCACATGAAATATATTCATGCTAGCAATTCATTTAATTTATTCTCTGGCAGTGCCTCATCAATTATTGCTATGGAACCGACCAATGAATGTGACACGTGTTCTGGAAGTAATATGGTCTGTGTTTACATTAGCATCGCTAACACTCAGAGCTAACCTGTTTGATTGATTGATTGAAAAGTGTATTAACAGCTTGTATATTGGGTACAGTACAGTACAGCTCAAAACATACAATTGTTAAGGGGATGCAGACCAGAGAAAGACTTTCGTCTTGTTTACATCAGGGTCCCCCATTTCCAATTCATCATATCATTTAAGACATGTAAGACATATTTGACAAACAGATGGGTTATTTACAATTTACATACAGGTGGTTTTTACATACAGATTTCTTATTTACAATTTTAGATTTCATTCTAATACATCCTAACCAGACATTTAAGACCAACCAAGTCTACAGATATACAGTTAGTAACAGAGTCTAAAATGCGAGTATATACATAGATGGGGGGTACTCTCTGTACTGGAGAGAGTATGTGTGAAGAAGCAGGAAGTAAAAAGGAACTCACCTTGTGGTAAACCTGAGAGATTCATAACTGTATGATACTGACTCTTAGGCTTCTTAAACCTATAACATGTTCTTTAATATCCACCTAGGGAAACACATGGTTGTGAAGCGCATCTGGACATCTCAGGAGATTGCTGCTGTGGAACGACACTTGAAAAGATGGATAATTATGAATCAGGTTCCAGGAAAAGAGGCTTGTGAGGATTGCATCTCTGCCAAACCACAAGCCCTATCAAAGGGACTGGAGAGCTGTTAAGAATTACATCAAATAGAATATCTGCTCTCCGAAGGAAATTGGTATAAAACTGTTGCAAAATACTTTCAATGTTAGGGCCTTTTTTTTTGAGTCTTCGGATATGTTCTGAAGGTGTACATTTTGTTTAAACAATACAGAAAAACGTAATAGTTTTGAAATAAATGTTAATCAATAATAATTTCAATTTATATAGCGCCTTTCACGAAACCCAAGGATGTTTTACAATGGGAAATGATTGCATTAAAAGAATGTTGTAGAGAGTTTATCTTTATTATTATTAATAATAATTAGTGTTGGGTATGTTTTCTATCTACTACTTCTCCCATTCACAAATCCGAAATCAAATAAAAAAATCTATTAATATTTAACAGATATATTCCATTTCAAAAAACCAAAACATTAGCTGTTAGCTGTTAGCACTCAGAGCTCACAGCTCCTCATATCTGTTCAGAAACTAGACACAAGTTAAACAAGAACAAACCACATACTGTCTGCGTCATGGTGAATACAGTCGCTATTGTATCTGTGTCTGCATCATGTTATGAGTCCGGACAGAGCAGCGACAGGTTAGTTTAGCCTGATCGATCCGATCTCCATTAAAAAAACACACTTTTTAAAAGGTTTTTTGTCTGCAGACTTGTCAAAGCATTAATTCATGGTTTTTACTAACCGTTATCAGTATGTTGTTACTTCGGCATCATTTGAAACGTATATTACAATTAAATCACGGTAAGTTCATGGATATAAGCCCCGCCCCATCGCCAGCGCGTCCTGTTTGAAATGACAGGAGTAAACACAACGGACAGCCACGGTGAAATTAGAGCGATGCAAATATTCGCACAAAGGCCATGGTGGCCGTAGCACGTACAATTATTTCGGGGCATCACGGCCAGACCGAGGGGCAACGACGGCCATTCCTACCCTGGTAACAAAGGAAAGTCTATTCACTCAATAATGTATCTAGTAACTCTGATCCCTTCCAGATATGAACATTAGAAGTGTGTGTGTGTGTGTGTGTGTGTGTGTGTGTGTGTGTGGTGTGTGTGTGTGTGTGTGTGTGTGTGTGTGTGTGGGTGTGTGTGTGTGTGGTGTGTGTGTGTGTGGTGTGTGTGTGTGTGTGTTGTGTGTGTGTGTGGTGTGTGTGTGTGTGTGTGTGTGTGTGTGTGTGTATAATGGACCTGTGCTGACCGCTAGAAACTTCCTGTGGGTAAAAAAACTAGCATGATGACAAAAGCTTGGAATGATGTTTATTTCAAGTGATTTTTGTGATTCACATTATTTTTCTATATTGCCTGATTTTGTACGGAGGTCTAGTACATGACATGCTACTTGTTAGAACGCTTTTATCCAAAGCGACTTCCATACTCAATACGTGGGGCAATCCCCACAGGAGCAATTTGGGGTGAAGTGTCTCAGGGACACAACGACATGCTGACTGCAGTGGGGTTTGAACCCGTGCTCCCCTGATCCGAACACCAAGGCAATACCCACTGTGCCACCACGCCTAACTAGTATAGTTGGAAAAGGTGGATCCACAAAAGTAAAATAAGTTCGGGCCCCACAATTGAGTTGCACAAGACTGTGTGTCTTGGGCGGCCACGCGTGAGTGTGAGATGAACTCGCTCACCTTTTTAACATCTAAGCTCACATACACCCGTTGTAACTGCCATTGTTATTACAGTGGGGATATAAGATGCACTGGAGACTTTTGGTACACAACGTGTCTCGTTACCACGCTGAGATTGGCCTTTAAACAAAGCCCTGAACAGCGGGAGAGTCTACAACAACGCCGGAATGTTCTGCGACCCAAGTCCAACAAACCGGCCGGAGATGTTTCGTGTAGACTTCGAGCAATATGCGAGACTAATGTCAGGTTGGAAACAAAGCTGCTCCAGGTAGACCTAACTTTGCTGTTACTCAACGGAGGCGCAGAGAAGTAACTGACTGGTGACAATCCTAACCAGCGCTTTTTTCAATAATGGAATATTCTGTACGGATTCCAGCTTCTGAAATAGGTCGCCAGAATCCTGAAGAAAATGTCCTCTTTCTGCCGACTTCCCGGTGGACCTTACAGCTGACTCTCTGACACCATTGATAAAATGCAGCTTTGGCTTCATCCGTGAGAGAATACAACCAGCGCTGCGGAATGCCGGGACAGAACACAATGGCAGCAAAGGAAAGTTTCAGGAA